>JAPTHN010000006.1:22628809-23093131 GCA_026936325.1 Platynereis dumerilii
AATGCGACCTCCTGACCTCTATGGTGTTATTTCACACGTTAGTCCTGCAGATGCTGCTGCTGAAGGCCTGCAATTTGGTTCCAAGGTTTTCAACAGCTCGGCTTCGCAGACTGGATATCAACATCGACAGCTTGGAATGAAAAGTGGACGTCTGCCGGAGTTCGAGAAACCAAGTTGGCAGAATGGTCTGGTTGAAGCGGCCGTTAATGGTGCCAGACATTTACAGCTGGAAACCATTGTCAGGCTGCCCCAGACCATGCCCTCATCAGTCATCAAAGAGATTGTAAAGAACCACCATCAAATCTCTTCCACTACCACACTTCCTGAGGCAGTTGGCACCAGATGCCAGAGTACAGCGCCTCACTGTTCACATTCAATCATCAGTCAACCACGGGAAGTTGTGAAATTGCCCGTCAGTTCTGAAGATGTCATTGCAGAAAGTCTAGGAATTAATTCCTGGGTTGTCATTAGCTTGGCTTCTCAGACTGAGCAACCTCATCTGTCAACAGGGAGGAATCATCTGGACAATGGTCAGCATGAAGCAGCTGTTAGTGTTTCTCGACATCAATCGTTGGAAACAGTTGTCAGGCTGCCCCAGACCATGCCCCTTGTGCAAAGATCATCAGTCATCAATCTGGTGGAAAATGACCATTTACCTGTTTCTTCCATCATCATGTTTCCAGAAGCAGTTGGCACCAAACGCCAAAAAGTGACGAGGGAGGGGACACATGTGACTGTTACTGATGATGCGAGTGATGTATTTTCTGATAAGCATCTGTCTGACTCTAACATGGCACCAATGACTTCACCTAGGCCACCTCCTGCGCCTGACATCTCATCACTAAGTGTTTACCAGTTTGAGAACAGGTTGAGGTCCAGGATACCAGCAACAACAAATATCCTCCCCTTCGTGGAACCAGTCGATGTTGGAAGACCAGAGTCTGCTGAAGGTATGACTTTTAGTAGTCTCGGGCCAGCTTGTGTGTCTGATGAAGATTCAACAACTCCAAAAGTGTGTTCCTCTGCAGTTGGAGAACTGCAGTCAGTAGCCGCTGTTGCAGGGAGGCCCCTCATCTATATGACTAAGGAACAAACTACAGGAAACCCTCAGGCTCAGAGTTCCAGACGGTCAACAACTTCGGGCAAGTGGACCAAAAGAAATCAACCAACTTCTCCAGACGGCAACGGTGTTTTGAACGGCAACTGGACTTCAAATCGCAGCCAAGTTGCCTTGCACAGTGAGTACATCCCAGAGAAGACTGAGATGCAGCTGTTATTGAGCCTGAATGGAGTAGGTCCCACCACTGACAGCTTGACAATTCCTGGGCCAAGTAGATGGATCCACCCACGCATCCACAGTGGAGAAAGTGTAGTCAGAAATTTCTACAAGCTCAAGCTTCCTTATCACATAGATGTATGGGAACCTGGAGAACCGTTTCCTATTGGTGGCCCAACAGCTAAAGCTGAGGAAAGTATGACCAACTTAATCCAACAGGTCGATTTCTTGGAAGAAGCTGATGTCCTGACTCATGGTGGGCTGTGGAAAACAGAGAAGCCTTCAGTACTTGGACAGCTGCAACCCAGCACAATGAGGCAGGATGGGCTAAGTCCTTTGGTAGCCAACTCCACTGCTCTCATTGGTTTCGTGACTCCTGACCGAAGTTCTGAGAGGACAGACTTCAATGATGCAGAATGCCTTAATATCACACTTCGCATCATCAGCAGCCGTTGCCCAAAAGGCATAGGACAAAGGTAGTTGGTCGCACCTTTGTCCATGGCTGCCATGTTGACCGTCCTCCACCTCATTGCTTCATCATACCACTCGCATCTCTGTCCAGCCCTCTGTCAGTGTGTTATACAATCTGGCATAATAACATCAAAATGCAAGTGTATAAGCATGCGACAGAGGTAGCTGGCCAGATTAGTTTAATGACACTCATCTTATGGTTCCCTCCAGGAACCGCTACAATTACATTGTATTTTGAGGAACTGTCCTCAACATTCAGGGATGTGTTATATTCCCCTCAAGAAAGCATGCCATAATTCAACTAGCTATGGAGAAGGCTGCAGTCCCAACATCGGTGACCAAGTTTACAAGAATTGGGCATCACCTCCCGGACAGTCTTCAGTTTTGGTGATTCAAGACATCAGGGCACCAGTCAAGCCAGCTTTCTTGGTCATCATCCATCATAGATCTGTATATAAAACTGCATATTTCATTGGACTGTACATACTTTGGAGGGATTACCACATTGCACCCGGGATTGGCACATGAGGAACTATGATGCACCTGCACGAGGCCATTCATCACATTCGCACCTTGTATGTACCATGGAAACAATCGTACCTTGACCAGGAAGATGTTGGACCAAGAACTGGAACAAGGATGGATTCAACTTTGGAGAGATGCACCAAGCTCCCAGATAAAAAGGGGGAGAGTGTAGCAGATGTGCCCTGGTTCAAGTGCTGGCCCCTGGTGGTGTTGTTGTTGCCACCGGGGGCTCTGCTGCACCTCCCTCCACCAGCCCAAATCTGGCAGAACAAGCCTGGCAGCAGAAGGAAGCAGACCTACACTAAGAGACACTGGTACATTTGCACATTGCACATTGTATTATTGTTATTGTGTAGGCCTATAAATTACTACACTTCTAGTGAGGTTTCTCTTAAAAATACTTCATTTTGAATAGAATTTTTGTTTTATATATGCATCAAACAATATAAGAACTAAAAACATGTCCAGATTTGGTAATTTGGGCCACCAACTTCTCAAGTCCAGTTGCGCGACTGGGCAACCAATTCAAAATTAAGCAATTTATAAATTATAATTTTTAACAATGGCAATTAAGGATTCTTCGGGCCACCAATTCTTGTCTTCGCACATCCACATTTTGCACGATTTTTTATACAGAATGAGTATAATTGCTGGTACAGAATATTGATAAAGTGTATGATCAGATGATAGTGTTATTTTCAATATATTTTCAAAAAGATTGCAATTTTGTTTTCAACAATTGTGATTCAATGTGTGAGACATCAAAAAGTACTGGGTACTGGACTTAAGTACTTTCGAAAGTACTGGGTACTGGAATTAAGTACAGTGATTAAAAAAGTACTGGGTACTGTACTGGGTACTGGGAACATTTGAAAAGTACTGTACTGGACTTAAGTACTTTGAAAAGTACTGATTAACAGCCCTGCTCTTGGGAAGTTGTTGGGAGGTTGCTCTGGGGAGGCTGGCAGGCTGCTCTTAGGGGATGGGGGATGCTCATGAGAGGTTGTTCTTTGGATGCTGCTCTTTGGAAGTTTTTCTTGGGTGGTTGCTCTTTGAAGGTTGCTCTTGGGAGGTTGCTCTTGGGAGGTTGCTCTTGGGAGGTTGCTCTTGGGAGGCTGCTCTTTGGAGGTTGCTCTTGGGAGGTTGCTCTTGGGAGGCTGTTCTTTGGAGGTTGCTCTTGGGAGGTTGCTCTTGGGAGGCTACTCTTTGAAGGTTGCTCTTGGGAGGTTGCTCTTGGGAGGTTACTCTTGGGAGGTAACTCTTGGGAGGTTACTTTTTGGAGGCTGCTCTTGGGAGGTTGCTCTTGGGAGGCTGTTCTTGCGAGGTTACTCTTTGGAGGTTGCTCTTGGGAGGTTGCTCTTGGGAGGCTGTTCTTTGGAGGTTGCTCTTTGGAGGCTGTTCTTTGGAGGTTGCTCTTTGATGGTTGCTCTTGAGAGGCTGCTCTTGGCAGGTTGCTCTTGGGAGGTTGTTCATTGCAAGCTGCTCTTGGGAGGTCAGGTCTTGGAAGGTTGCTCTTGGGAGGCTGCTCTTTGGAGGTTGCTCTTGGGAGGCTGCTCTTGGGAGGTTGCTCTTGGGAGGCTGCTCTTGGGAGGCTGTTCTTGGTAGGCTGCTCTTGGGAGGCTGTTCTTGGTAGTCTGCTCTTGAGAGGTGCTCTTGGTAGGCTGCTCATGGGAGGTTGCTCTTGGTAGGCTGCTCTTGGGAGGTTGCTCTTGGAGGTTGCTCCTGGAAGGCTGTTCTTGGGAGGTTGTTCTTTGGAGGCTGCTCTTTGGAAGGCTGCTCTTGGGAGGCTGCTCTTGGGAGGTTGCTCTTGGGAGGCTGCTCTTTGGAGGTTCCTCTTGGGAGGCTGCTCTTAGGAGGTTGCTCTTGGGAGGCTGCTCTTGGGAGGCTGTTCTTGGTAGGCTGCTCTTGGTAGGCTGCTCTTGGGAGGTTACTCTTTGGAGGTTGCTCTTGGGAGGTTACTTTTGGTAGGCTGCTCTTGGGAGGTTGCTCTTGGGAGGCTGTTCTCGCAAGGTTACTCTTGGCAGGTTACTCTTGGGAGGTTGCTCTTGGGAGGTTGCTCTTGGGAGGCTGCTCTTGGGAGGTTGCTCTTGGAAGGTTGCTCTTGGGAGGTTGCTCTTGGGAGGTTGCTCTTGGGCGGTTACTCTTGTGAGGTTGCTCCTGGAAGGCTGTTGTTTGGAGGTTGCGCTTTGGAGGTTGTTCTTTGGAGGCTGCTCTTTAGAAGGCTGCTCTTGGGAGGCTACTCTTGGGAGGTTGCTCTTGGGAGGTTGTTCTTTGAAAGCTGCTCTTGGGAGGTCCGACTCAGGTCTTGGGAGGTCAGGTCTTGGAAGGTTGCTCTTTGGAGGCTGCTCATGGGAGGCTGCTCTTGGGAGGCTGCTCTTGGGAGGTTGCTCTTGGGAGGTTGTTCTTTGAAAGCTGCTCTTGGGAGGCTGCTCTTGGGAGGTCAGGTCTTGGAAGGTTGCTCTTATGAGACTGCTCTCATAAGGCTGGTCATGGGAGGCTGCTCATGGGAGGTTGCTCTTTGGAGGTTACTCTTGGGAGTTGGTTGCTCTTAAGAATCAGCTCTTGGCGGGCTGCTCTTGGGGAGGGTGTTCATGACATGGACTCACTCAAATCCATTGTAGTATCAAAGCAAAAACTTGGGTAATTGTGGCTCTGAGAACTGAAGGTGGTTTTGAGTCTTTTGAGCTTATCAATTAGATTTTCATCTCCACTTTTGTTAACCAACATTATTTTTACACCTAATTCAACGCCTTTTCGGCTTTTGTACTGTTGATTTTTCAGTTAATTTTTATACCTGTTTTCTTTTTTGTGAATTACAGGTGGAGATGGAACAACAGAAACTGGACGACCAGACAGACTACTGGTTGGTGCAGTATCAGAGGTTGATGGACAGGAAGCCCCAGGCTATGATGGATATGGTGAGGCTGCTCAAGATTTAAATTTTAAGTGATGCAATCCTACAAGAAAATTTGGACCATTATTTCTTTTGACTTTTAATGTTATCACATAATATTATTCAGTTTTTCCATTCCAATATCCTTTATTGTTTTTTGGAGATGTTAAACCGCTGACAGTGTTGCAAACACTACTGACTTTTTGGCATAGTGCAAATTCTATGTCTTCACCTTACTTTTGGGTGTCTTTTTAATCCGCGAATGCCGTTCTATTAATTGAATGATGCTTGTATTATTGGGTCTCCTCTGTGATTATTTGTCTGATTTGACTTCAGGAAAACAAGCTGGAGATCATTGTTGTTGAAATCCTGCAGAAGTCAGCTGCCACCGATTATATTCCTGCATTTGCCAGACATCGCATTTCCATTGAGACTTTGCTGACCTTGGATGACAGTGACTTGAAACAGGTATGTTTGAAATTAATTGTGATATGTCATTGAAATACATCTGGTCTGTCATTCTCCAAAAATACATCGTCTTTGAAATTGGTGTGGGGAAAAATTAAAATATATATATATAGAATTTTATTTGACAACGGAATATCATCAAGATACATGTGTCACAATGACATAGGATTTACATGCATGTATATATATTTGTTTTGTGTAGATGGGTGTCCATGAACTGGGCCTAAGAAAGTCCATACTTGCGAACATCCAGGTTTACAAGATGCAGGAAGAGGAGAGAGCTGCCGCCAAACTCAAGGACATCCAAAGCCCTCAGGTATGTCTTGTTGCAAATTTGTCATAAAATGATAATTTACTGTAAGCTGAATTACAGGAACTTTGATTTTTGTTTTGCTTTGTGTAATATATAAATGGCTGTTGGAGGTTCTTAATTGCTTGGGACATTTTCTAAGCTATAGAAGTACAGCTTTCTCTCTGAATTCTGTTGAACAAGTTGCTCTTATATTTTGAAATTAATTCATTTTCATGGGTTGAAAAATAATAGTCTTGTATTTTGTACCATTCTTGTTATGTTATATTTTGAATTTTGCTTTGTTTTGTTTTCTGTGATAAGGGATAGGGCAGGACCACGCAGGATGCATTTAGGTATATCAACAAACTAATGGTTTTTTTTTTCAGGACTGGAAAGTTATCCCACCTTCACCGGAGGTTTGTGAGGAGGCCTCACCGTCTGCCCCTCTGTCAGATTCGCAGAGTACCACTGTGACAGCCCGTGGCCTTCACACTGAATGCGTCATCTGCATGAATGACTTGGTGAGCAACTTGCTGCTTCTGTATGTTAGACCGGAGTAAATTCACGTGGAGTTTCCCAATGATTCATTGAAATTCATCTGAAGTATTTATAAGACATGGTCTTCAAGTATGAAAGTTCTAGACATATTACATATCATGATATAATACAGTACTCAAGTACTAATTCCCCGAAACACTGCACAAAGCTGACATGTCGACAGTGTAACATCTACGGATAATCAATTCTTTAACTGTACAATAATGCATTGCTTTATTTGCCCTTCACTGGCACATGATTTACTAGTTGGTTCAATACTTTGTATACCTGCATACCTTAACTGAATGCATTTCCCTTTCCAGTCGGTTGTGCTCTTCCTTGGCTGTGGCCACGTGTGTTGCTGCGCTGGCTGCTCCCACAAGGTCAACGAATGTCCATTGTGTCGAGGGGCCATAGAACAAAGGATTGTTCTGTCTGTCACTTCATAATGACGATTCTTGGCCCTTTCTACTTCAACCCTTCTTAAATGTGATGTGTACTTTTTATGCCAAATGAAGATCTGTAATCTTTCTGCAACTATCTGGCTATGAACCACCTGTCGGTACTTCAAATGAACTGCAACTTATCCCTTGTGTCAATCGCAATTACTAATTGATGTATGACTTTGTAAATAGCTTCCTTAATCGCTCAGACTTTGTATCGCTGATTCCGTGAATTCCATCAGGATCCGCATTCTGCATGACTCACCCAAAATATTCAGTATTTTTACCTAGAGTGTTGAGGAAAGAAATCTTTCTGTCTGTTGTCAATTCTAGCATTTGCCTTTATAAGTAAAAATTTTACATAATTATGAAGATTAATACTAAAGAAATATTGAATGGTGTTGTGGAGTAATTCTATTATCAAATATCTGTATTTGTGACATTTTAAAAATAGAATGTATGGAAGTATTTTATATAATATTATCTGAACTGTCAAAACAGCATTAGAGCAATGTTTAGCCTATTGCTGCTACCTCAAGCAAATGTTCATAGCTCCTGAAATTGCTCTTTATTTCATTGACTCATTCTTGAGTGGCATTGCGTGCTGTCTCTGCTATGCGTACGTAAATGTTCTTGCAGAATCAAATTGCAGGAGCAAGCATGTCTAATAATAAACCGTCTATCTGAGTGAAGCCTCAGAAATGTTCACTTACTCTTGACGCTCTTCTTTCCACACTGTTTGTACGTTTGAAACATTCGGTCTTTATCAGCGGCTTTATTAACCAAAGTAAACCTGAAAATGTATTTTGTCAATGATGCCATTTTACGGATGTACGCGACTATATGGCGTGTAATATTTACCGATTTCTGTAATTAAAACTCTAATGAGTCTATTGTCTTGAAGATGTATATTAGAAATGCATTACTAGGAGTAGCACATCTGTTGACTTCTAAACTTCTAAAGGGTGCAATTTGTTTGTGCATCCGCTATATACGGGGTAGACTGCCCATACTATGGTCTAGCTGCCATTTCTGCACAGTGTGACCATAGAAAGTTAAGTTAGTTTGCAATGCAAATTTTGCAATTATGATTTGATAAGTTGTCTTCTTATGGATGATATGTCAGATGGGTTGTAGTTTAACTAAATGTGCTTAGTGATTTTCCAAGTGTGCTTGATAGTGAATGCTACTGCTGACAATGGAATTTCAATACAGTGGTCCCAATGATGGTAGACGGCGTGAAATTGTAATTGTTGATCTTGAAGTCAAAGCTTAATTTATTACCATTTAATTTAATCACCTTGGCAAAATGTTACAAGTGTACAATCTTTTATAACATTGCTATTTGAATTATTCAATTTATTGTCTTAGACCTTCTCTAATCAAAATTTAGCTCAATGATTATAATATTACTTTTGAAGTTTTGTAGAAATTAAGGAAAATTTATTGAAAAATAATATTCAGATATCTGTAGTGCCAGCAGCCAGCCCACTGTTTGATTGAATAAAAGAAGTCTTTCTGTGATAAAGTGTGGTTCTAGTAGATTAGTTCAAGCACTATTAGAATTATATATTTTTGTAGCAATTATGTTCTGGATAATTTGCACATGCCTTTGTAGAACTTATATGAATGAGTCCCTTCCATGAAAGAGATATATGCTGTCAGGTTGTTGTGCAAGGCCCTCCAATTGTTAGCTACAAATTAAGTAGCACAAAAATGCGCCTAATTAATGTGCTGCATTTTGTGATTTATAGATTATTTAATGTTATTTTATTGATTTATGTGATACTATGTGCAATTAAATCCAAGTACGGTGCATTTGATGTCTTTTTGTAAGTTTGCATTAAGGTCATGGACATTTCAGACTTTGTACAGTGACACCATTAGCTTAGTTGAAGTTACATTGCGTTGACTTGCAAAGGGTGCAATTTGTTTGTGCATCCTCCTTGCAAATGTATCCTCCTTGCAAATGTATCCACCTTGCAAATGTATCCTCCTTGCAAATGTATCCTCCTTGCATATGTATCATCCTTGCAAATTTAGTGTTTATTTGCTCAGTTTCAGACTCAACACTGTATGTTACATTTTGGCCAGTGACCATTCTCACCATGTCAGAGCCTCTCTGTGCAGCTCACAGTTACAGACTCTGTCTTGCGAGAATGGCCAGTGACATAAAAACCTATTTAGGCATATAAGGCTATATTATATTTTTTGCTGCAAAGTTAGATGTTATGAAAGTTAGATGCATCATATATGAAGTCTTTTATTAGGCCTACTCACACTCTTAATTGTGTTGATTGTATTCCATGTGTGTAAATTAAGCATTTATATTCCAGAAGTCCTAATGTGTAGCAGATTAGTTGATGACCTCTTTATTAGGTTTATCCAGGAGTTTCCATTTTATTGCGTGCACTATATAACATAATATATAATATATAGATTATATGCATTTTGTACAAGGATGTCATGATGGAGTAAATTTTTACCATGCATTTACCAAGGAAGCCTTACAATGCAGCAACTGCATGTGTTTTTAAATCCAAAACCTTTCTACTATTTCTACTGTAAATACTGTTGAATGTGTTAGGCATGATTGTACATGTCTATATAGTATATGGGCCATTCTCAAATTTCGGGACAACAGGTATAGGAAAATTGTCCTGTAACGGAGGGGACAATGTGGTAACGGAGGGGAATTTTGATGTAAAAAACCAACTGTAGGAACAGCAACAAAAGGAAAAATGATAAAAGATTGATGTAACTATTATTTTCAGAAGTACTTCATCTCGTATCAGTAGATTTTTTGGTCCAAATGTCGATTTCTTGCTCATGATCTGGTAACGGAGTGGACGGTAACGGAGGGGAACAATTTTTTGCTTTTCGCTCATTACTGCTTTTTATTTTGGAGATTAGAGAAAATAATTGCAGAATATTAAAACCTGCCACCCTCAGCAACATATACATGAAATCGCTCTGTAAAATTATCATTGGTAAGCTTGGAAATGAAGGAAACGGAGGGGACATTTTAGTGGGACCAAAAACATTTTTTATGAACATTATGTCATAATTTATTGAATACATGTTTTATGAAGTCTGCAAGGCAGTGGTACTATGGCGCACATGCGTCTGATGATATTCAGTGAAAATAGCTCATAAAAAACAATAACGAACAGAGCTATGGCAAGTAACGGAGGGGACAAAAAAATTGACATAAATTAGTGACACAACTATTGTATCAATTTAATCAATGAAATTATACAAAAAAAAAATTGAATATGAACTAAATATAAATTCAAGTCTATATTCCCATGAATCGTGCAAAGAAACTTTGAAAATAATGGTATATTAGGAGGAAAATGAACACTTGATTTTGTCATGTCAGGTCCAGTGACAGGGAAAAACCATTGATTTTGCACAGATTTCTGGACATAATGCATTAAAAAAAGTCTAATGAATGACTTTTTGCTCCAAATGCAGTGGTTCTAAGTAGAAATATGAATAACAGATACAGAGTGACGCTTCAGATATTTATCGCATTCATATTAATGTCAGGGAGCTAGAGTGACGCAAATTGTCCCGAAATTTGAGAATGACCCATATATATGGACATGATTTACACCTAAAGACTCCCTCAAATATATTAATTTGAGTCAGTAATTATATTTCTCAAAAGAATATCTCAACATTATGAGAAATCTGTTTGTAGTACGCTGTTAGTGCATATATATCCAGAAGAAATGTTCACTAAAACTTGCCAACTGTGTTTAAATAGTCGATGTACTTTCAGATAGATGTTAATCCAATATATCCAAGTGTTATAGATGTCATTTGAAATAGTTAATGCATGTGCTAACTCCAAATTAAATAATTGATAGAATCATAAATTGTGCTAGCTCTTTATGTCACGTGTAGCTACTGTTAATGATTAAGTCTTGTACTTTCCAGTTTCCATGGAACTGGAAGAATTAATAAAACATTTCTCCTAATGAAATTCTCTTGCATGTTTCTTGAAGGGGCCCTGTATTACCACTGCCCACCTGACTCAGAGAAAGAATTATCTGGACGGAGTCCAGATACTGTTTGGCTACACTACTACTTCTGTCAGCCTTGACTTCCTGTCAACTATTCCAGCATTAAACAGGACATATAGTGGTTTACTCCACTCAGCAGGCCCGGATTTAGATAAGGATGGGCCCTAGGCCAAGGGACTTGGGGGGGCCTCCGACAATGCGAGGCCCAACGGGCTGAAGCCCAGTAGGCCGGGGGTCTGGGGGCTGCTCTAGGCCCCCTGAAGCTGAAGGTTTTTAGGTGGCTGGAAATGAATTCTGAGCAGTTTTAAGGGTCACCTTACCTATAATAATGTTAGTGCCAAACAAGATATTTTCCTGATGATAATTATTTATTATTTCACCGACCACATAACTTAATAGTTAAAATTGCTTGAAATTACACAGCCAGAATTTGAAGATGTTAACCAACAAGTGAATTTTTGGGTTGAAACTTACAAGGTGAAATAATGTATCTGTAAGATTATGAAAATTAAAGATAGATTCTCCATTGTTGAGTAAAAAGTAATTAGTTCTGCTACACCTCCCTGGTCTGACACAGCAATGTTCTCAGTATGAAGCACAAGGTAAATTACTTGGTTAAATGTTAAAACTATTTGTCTCCGTGTGATTATCTAATTATAAAAGTTTAAGTTACAGTAGAACAATGCATTGCAGAGCATAATATGTCAAATTTCACATCAATGTTCTTAGTATGAAGCAAGAAAATAAATCAATAGGTCAAATGTCAGAAAACTCAGAACAATTTTCTCAGTATGATTATAGAAGTCTCAGATAGAATAAAGCATTGCACTATGTATTGCAGAGCAGAAAAGGAAACAAATGGAGTACTTGACATAGAAGCCTGTAGCATGTGTAGGGAAAGTAACATTTACCTGGATGCCATTGATTTAAAGAAGTTTCTTTGTTTTTTTTTCCATTGAAAATTTGTCAATTATATATTGAGTGTCGATGTCAAGCAACAGGGCAGATTTAATTGCCAGCAAAGATAGTGAATATAATTTTTCCTGGCGAATTGTCGATCTCAAATGACTTTTCACTCTTGTGAGAGTAGAAAATGATCTCTCACCCTCACAATTTGCCACAGGGATGTAAACCCTACTTAGTAGGGCCCTCTGACTTTCAAGGGCTCACAGTGCCGCTCACTGATTTGGAGGGCCCCCTCCATCTAGCGTCTACAAGGGCCTCCTGGTTATGCCGCTTTGGAGGGCCCACTGACTCAAGAGGGACCCTCCATTTTGCACAAGTTTATTTGACGTTCAAAGCCTTTGTCTACAAGGGCCCACTAGTTTTGCCTCTTAGGGGGGCCAGATGACTTTGGAGGGCCCACTGACTCAAGAGGGACCCTCCATTTTGCACAAGTTTATTTGACGTTGAAAGCCTTTGTCTACAAGGGCCCACTAGTTTTTCCACTTTGGGGGGCCCGATGACTTTGGAGGGCCCACTGACTCAGGAGGGGCCCCTCCATCTTGCATTTATTTGACGCACAAAACATGTGTCTACAAGGGCCAACTAGTTTTGCTGCTTTGGGAGGGGGGGGCCTGATGACTTTGGAGAGCCCCCTGACTCAGGAGGAGCCCCCTTCATCTAGCTTACCATCTCTGGAGGGGCCCCCTTCATCTAGCTTACTGAATCCAGAGGGGCCCCCTCTGTTTCTCATTTCTTGTACGCACTAAGTGTGCATTCTTAAAGGCCCACTGGTTTTGCCGCATTGTGAGGCCCAATGACTTTGTGGGTCGCACTGACTCAGGAGGGGCCCCCAGCCGCCCCCTGCATCTAGCATTTCTTGTACGCACTAAGCTTTGGCCTACAAGGGCCCACTGGTTTTGCTGCTTTGGAGGGCCCACTAACCCAGGAGGGGCCTCCCGGCCTCGTTCAACTAGCATTTCTTTTACACACCAAGTATCATTTAAAAGGGCCCACTGGTTTTGCCGCTTAGGGGCACAATGCAACAGGCCACAATGACTTTGGGGGCCCACCGACTTTGGGGGCCCACTGACTTTGGGGCCCACTGACTTTGGGGGCCCACTGACTTTGGAGGGCCCTCTTCATGTGTTTCTACTGGGGGCCACTGACTGCAACTTTGTGCAATTTCTGTGCATGTGCAATATATACGCTACATATGTGCGCCGTGCGTACGCGTGAATTTGAATGCAGTGGGCCCCCCCAAAGGCAGTGCCTACTCGGCCTATTGGGAAATCCGGCACTGCCACTCAGCTCCTATTTCACCCTCCACCGCTGCACACATGCCATCCTAATGCGTCAGAGTGATGCAGCAGATAGATTAGGGCTAGATCTATCTGTAACAACCGTAGATAGATGTATACAGTGCCGAGAATAGGCAGAAATCACTAAATCTGATGCATTTGACTGCTATCTGGCCCACCTGTCTGTAGCTTAGGGGGGACCAGTCCATTGATACTATACATTAGCTCTAATAGAGTAGATGTTTGCCATTGGAATGAAGCGATGTGATTGGTTGATGTCGTCTGGCGCCATTGGATTTGTATGCTGTGACCTTGAATTTTCTTGACCAGTCAGTGGCAACCCTGTCAGTACTTGTACTTGTATTTGGGTTCATTTGGATGTACTCATGTCCATCCCCGATGCTGTCAGTATAAATATCTATGGGAACCATGACTAATGCCACGTAATCTCATTGGTGCTGGTTGGTCATGCAGGACTCTTGCATTTGTACGGATCAATCACTCAAAGCAGAGACTGCTATGACAGTGCAGTATGAAACTGCTTTGCTTTCTTTCTCGCTCACAAGGCAAAAACCTGTGCTTCAAGTCCCTCACCACAGGACACCGAACACATAACACTCACGTAGAACTTCACGTCATTACATTATTACAAGACATTATGTCACATAGCTCACATCTTCACAAAATAGAGAACCACAAACTCATGACTTGCATATTTAGAGTGATTTATTGATCCTTAGGTTCATCTACATGAATATAACAAGAGTAAACTGCTGTACGCACATTGAAGCTTAGATATAGGCCTTTGGGAGGCAGCGGAAACTAGGTGGAATGTCTGTCTAATATTTGAAATGGGTTTTCATAGGAAATCATCAGGCATTAATCTCCTTTAGTGAAAGTACATGATAATGAGCTCAAAAACATTACGAATGGGATAAGCAAAGAAATTAACCTGTTCGTATTATCAAACCATACCACTGCCTAACTATGAGAGTCCAAACACCAACAACTTAGGATAATTGGATTCTTATTGCACAAGTAACTAACAGTTCTTCAATCTTACATGTAATATATACTTAGTAATATAATATGCCACTGTGAAATTGACCAACTAGCATAAACCTATATTCCCCATGCTATTATATCATAGGGGTGTATGTTATATAAAGTTATATATAATGTGCATCATTTATCCAAATGAAATAGAATGCATATTTAATGAAAATGTGATGGGTATTAACATCCTAGTAAATGACTAGATTATTAGAATGTCTTCCCTATGCAGACGACAATAAAAGAAATATAAACCAGAATCGCCCCAAGGAATCAATCGATAACAGACTTCAACATTCTGAGAGTAATCTTTCAATTAAACCCAAAATCAAAGCTCTTTAAAACATAATATTACGGTCAATTGAATTCACAACCTTGACATCTTAACAAAATAACAATGAGAAGAGTAAATGCTACACTCTACACTATGCAACTGCTCAAGTAGAATCTTCAAATACACATGCACTATGTACATAATAACAATTAGATTAAATAACAAAGGGTGGGGCATCAGGAGCCCACACTATAACATCACAGCTACAAAACAAGAAACACATTTTACTGCACCACACACAGTTCACAACAAGGGAAGGCTAAATTCTCGTGAGATATTTTGAAACATGATAAATATATTAAAAGAACATGTTGATTCGTTGGAAGTGCTACTAAAGGTCTCTGCAAAGATTTCATTAGGACGCACTTTTAGTCTCCCAATGATTCAACAATATTATCCTACGGCCACAGGTTGAGAGAAATTCTTCAAATTTAAAAAAGTATATTTGGCAAAGCACAACTATAAAGTTCAAATGTAGTGACAATGTAGCATTACACTGTTAAATATACACATATTGTATTATTGTGACACAATCAAATAAATGTGTAACAAACATAAAGAACCTATCTACATAAATATACATTTGATTCTAAAAATGTTTTGATAATAGCAATGTTTGGGCAAAATAAATACGATTCAATCGGCAAAAGATGACTCATAATATTCAACAGGATGCACCTGAATCATGTATAAGAAATATGTACAACTTAGGAATGAACTAAGAAATAAGAGACAATTGCGTAACAAGAGTAAGCCACCATCTATTGCTTAGTGTATTGACACGCTACAATTGAAATCTCACAAATACACTATTTAACAATTCTGCATATATCGTAAAATATCATTTAATGTCTACATCTAACACCACAAGACAAGATGCAAGTCAATTACAGGCGGTCACAAAGAATAGAAATCTCAACAAACCTACTGTTCAGTTCTTTGCAGAATTTAATTCCCACTGATTGGATTTAAATGGCCAACTATCAGTAAAGTTTAAGAGTATCTTAAATTTTTATAGGACCAAAATGCTATTAATAGACAAATCTTTCCTTAAAGCAAATTTCATCTGTACATTTTAAAATAACTGCAGAAGGCCTGTAAGTTGTCCATGCACCATCAACCTCAAATTTACACATGCCATGATTCACAATTATTCAAAGATCGACTAATAAGAAAAAAAGACCAATAGTGGAATGGCCGATCATAATATTACATTAGTTTTCCGTAATTGATCTACTGTTAATATATTAACTATGTTTGGTGTTTATCATATTGCTAGATTGATGTATCTGCCAGGAATGTCATGACAATGCAATGCTCTAAGTTGGAGAAATGTAATTGTAGCTTTCTAGACACAGCTGTTGACCAGCACTCAGTATAAATCTACAATAAGTATCTTCTACAGTCACAAATGTCTTGTTATGTGTTCAAATAGTACTGGCTGCAATGTAAGATCAAAATGTAAGATCAAAATGTTCATATTTGTTAGCAACAAGTTGTGGACCTGGACTCACAAGAAATTGCATTAAATTGACGATCATCATTCCTGTTTTTGATTTTGGTCTTCAGGTTTAGCTGTTGCCCAGTTCTCGCAGGTCAGCAAGGAACAGCTCCGGCTGCAGAATGTGGGTGCCCCCTGCAGATTAAGAGAGGTGTAAGTGAGATACAATTGACTCCTATACTAAATCAGAGTTGAGCGGCAGTTATTACAGGCCAAGACATAATCTGTTATTATGGGTATCAAATGTGTACTGTAAAACGGGGTAAAGTTGGCAATCTGGGGGAAAGTTGACAGGATATTTTCACCCACTTAATGGCAGAAATGCCAACTTTCCTCACTGACACAGGTGGCAAATTTGCCGAAGACACCTGTGTCAGTGAGAAAAGTAGGCATTTCATCCATTAAGTGGGTTAAAATAGCCGGCCAACTTTCCCCCGGATTGCCAACTTTAACGCCATTCTACGGTATCATACAATGTAAGTCTACCATATCTCAAGCGGTTACACAAACTGAATTATAGACAGGGAATCAGCTAAGCTATTATAGTGCCGTACAACCATTAAGAAAATTAGACAGCACGTACCAATGATGACGTCCCAGTTCTTAGCAGCATTGTTGACCTCATAGGCACACCTCATCTCCGAGTAGGTGATTCCCCCAATGACAAAGACAATGAGACGCGGTCCTGTCTTGTAGCTGGGCTGACCACGGTCCTTGTGCCACTGACCATACCTTGCACTACGGAAGAAAACAATGAAGCAAATTAACAAACTCATAGAAGTTTAAATAGGCCCATATTACAAAATAACAAGACAGATCTATGCAATTTGTTCACTATAAAGTTCCTTTCATATAACATGGTGGCAAAAAAGTCATTACTATAACAGAAATGCAATTCATGTCAACAAATCCATTAACGTCTCAATGTCATTCGAGTATTAACAAGCTGAGACACATAAGTTACATTAATGCAAGTGCGCAGCAACTGGTTTGCGAGAAATAAAGCATATTTTGGCTTCCTGCATCGTAATCATTACTTCAGGTATTATGACTATTATCCCATGCGGAAAGAAAACCCACCTCATGGGGGCAGCTCCCATTCCCACATTTCTTGCACCTCCAGCCAAAAACGGGAATTTCTTGGGGTCCAGTTTATCATCAACTGCATCCTGAAACACCAAAAATATTGATCGACTGTGAAAATGATCCTCAAAATTCAAGTTATTGGAATTGGAAACTTGGTGTCGGAGGGAAAACCGAAAAACAATGTACCTAGCAAGTTTTAACAGCAAACTGACAAAGAGTGAATTTTTGGAGGGGATCGATAGATTACATTCTGAACAATTCAATCATATAGAGGAGGAGGTAGGCAGCTAAATAAGCTCTAAATCAGAGAAAATAATCTTAATATGTGTACTTGCGGGCTTGTATACTAGCATTATTGCACTAGCATTATTGCAGCGCACCCACCTCCATGATGTCCTTGACATAAGGCGTCCACCTGGACATCTGGTAAGTTGTCTCGTTGTATCGTTCCCGTCTGTTCAGGGGCTGGTATGGCTGAGGCGGTTTTCGGCGACCACCCTGAATTTTAAAATCGTAAGTCTTTACACATGGACAACAGATCTCCTCAAGCCATCGTATAACATGGCAGAATGAAATATCAAATATGTTAAATGATCAAGTTGTATCGAATGTAGAAATGTGTTCCAAGGTTAAAGAAATGTGACTATAACATTATTGCATGTTTCTGTGTAAAGAGAAATGAAACCAATGACCACATTAGTGCCAGCTTTGACCACTTCAATTTGTAACAAGTTTCCTCGAAGATCAGAAGGAATTAGGAGACATGTCAGAAATACACCTAACCAGAAATTCCCACCAGGGCAGGAAAAAGAGAAGGGAATAAGGTTAGTAGGTGAAAAACTCCACCACCGGAAAACTGTTGGGGAGAGAGTTGGCCTCATCAGGGTTAAAAAAAGTGGGAATGGTTGATGAATATTGCATAACACAAGGGAGGACAGGGGTTATTCACACTGGCCATTGTGGATCAAGGCATTGGAGGGACGTAGTTTATCAATTGCAAGGCCACTGATGAGACAACTAAACATGTGGCACAAGGGTCCTTTATATAAACATATTGGCTGGAACTCAATGCACCAATGCAACTTAATAGCTGTGGGCAACTGGTAACGAAGTAATTTGTGCATTATCGAACAATATGAACATATTAGGTCACAAATGTCCCCGCAAAAGGTCCATGCAAAGCATGCTGACTTTCAGTGCAAGAGTTATGAGTGTGTATAAAAAGTTACGAGAACTGGCAAACTAGAATCTGCAGATTGCATGATGAAGATGCCGGAGCAGAAGTGTTTTGAGCAGCAGAGTTCAGAGTAGCAGTGTTCGGAGCATCAGTGTTTGGAGGAGCATCGTTTTGAGCAGCAGTATTCGTAGCAGTATTTGAAGTATTGTTGTTGTTCTGATTCTATAAATGCACGATTAAAGTAATTTTATATTATGGCTCTATCATGATGATCATTAAAAGTAACCAGTAATTTCTTTTCAAATTGGTGAGAAATTCCATGGAAAATAATTCAATATACATAACAGACTAACAGTCATGGATCCACACGTGCAAGGTTGTGGGTTCAAACTCACATTTTTCACACAGGGGCATACTGCAATGAAACTTTTTTTTTGTGGGTCTGAGAAGGGTGGCACCACCTGATGGGGGGGGGGGAAGGTAAGATGAAGGGGAAGAAGACAAAGATGATGAAGCGAGGTAGAATGGAATGTTATAGCAATCCATCTTTAGTAGAGGACAATAAATGAGGGGAGGATGAATAAAAGGAGAGCGCAGGCCAATGGGAGGCCAATGGGAGGCCAATGGAAGGCCAATGGAAGGCCAATGGAAGGCCAATGGAAGGCCAATGGAAGGCCAATGGAAGGCATCTACAACTGACAACAGCAATGGTCGACATATGAATCCTGGGAAAAAGAAGTAAGATAATCAGTCTATACACTAATGCAGTCATTGAAGAAAGAATTGCAAGATATACTCACTTCTGAACCAAGAAATTAAACCTAATACCTACTGTCACCTACATTGAAATCCGTACTCTAAAAGTCTAATTCTAAAAATCTTGAACAAGTGACATGAGTTGAAATGGCCGTCCATCCAAATACATGACAGCTACTGCTACAACATGTGATAACTTAAAATCCTACCCGCAGTAATCTCACCATTTATGAATGCAAAGCGCAACTATATATATTACAAAACAGTAAATCTCAAAATAATCAAGTTCAGACTTAATCTGTCACAGTACTACCATGCATTGCATAATTGGCATATAAAACTATACAGTAATTATTCATAATGCTGTGAAAAATGACAAATCAAAAGTTCAGACTGAAAGATAGTAAATTGAGTAAATTCAAAAAGATTGAAAGGAATAAAGTCAAAGATGGTTTTCAAATGAAGAGAAAAATGAATGAAGTATTTTCCAAAAACCAGAAGATAAAAATACAGAATGTTGTCGAAGAAAAGAAATTGTATTTGGTGTGGCAGCGTCAGCCATGCATATACATACCCATGAACCCTCCTGATTTTGTATGAAACAGTCACATGACATGACAATAAACATGCTGTCACATGATGACACAATGGAACATTTGGTCACATGACATCAACAATAATAGTCTTGACATTAGAGAAAGTGTGCGAAATAATCACTTTGACAAACAAGATCATAATTATATACTGTTTCATATTTGAAATCCAGAGAGAATATCTATGCAGTGCAGCATAACTCGGCAACATATTCTACAGCATTCTTACTTGCCCAGAAATAACCTTTAATTTTATTTCGCACACTGTAAGGAGACACCTTGCAGAAAGAATGTACAGAAGACAGTGCGTATGCTATAAGAGTTCTAAGATGGCCAAAAAAGACAATTCTTTACATTTACTATGGATTTTCAGTTTGCTCTGACAATATAACGCACGACAGTCGTGACGACACACAGGTCTGACAAGGACACTGGACAGTGAACAACACCTTTGCTGACACACAGTGCCAGAAGGAAACTGCCTGACATTAGGAAGACTAAACATTCACATGGGACCCATGAGTCAGCATCTATGTCACAGGTGGAGGAAGAAATGATTCAAAACAGGACACATGTCAAAATGAGGGGGTTGGACGGATGATTGGGGCTTTATGACCTGTATTTATGCACTCTGTAGGCTGTTTAGGACACAGCAAATAGTTACAGGATGATTGGCCAACACAGGTCCATGTGACTAACTTGTGAGTGGACTTAAAATTAAATGCATTGCTGATCTCCATAATTCGAATTTTCATACAGACTATGCTAAGTGCATAATAATATATAGATCTATGATATCTCAAAATTTCACAGTCTCGAGTGAGTGAGTGAGTGAGTTTGTGTTTTACGCCCCATCAGCACCGGTGTGGGCTATTTAGAGGCAATTCACAGTCTCAAAATTTATTGTCGAGCTTCTGATATCTCACATTCTATGAATCAATTAGATGGCGCATTAAGACTTCATCACTAAACTATATTCGTTCCTCAATCTATGACAAAAGCATTCAGGGCACAAAGCATGACATCAACACATTATCTTCTTATTAATGAACATAAATTCCATCTAAATCTGAATGTAGTTGAAATATGGACTTACCCAGCTTCCATCCTGCACGATGGGGACGGCCAAATGTTGCATATTGAGGAGGATAGGTTTGTCCTCCATGGGGATTTGAGCATGCTGCACCAGCTTGGCCAGGTTCTCCTCCGACACTCCTGAAGTGGAAATAACACAATTCAAGATTATCCCGATAGTCGGGATTCTTGAAGAGAATACTTACCTAAGCCCTGTATACTATAACAATAGGATTCCTCTAACTACCTCCGAATATTCACTGCTCCCTCAAAATAATGGACGCTCCCCGCGCTCCCCGTCACATCCGGGTCATCGCGCATGCGCCGTCAGTTTCTTCCTAAGCACCTGTCCTAACCAAAAGAACTAGTGTGCATGGGTGGAAGGGAGGGGCAATGCCCAGGGCTTAGGTAAGTATTCTCTTCAAGAATCCCGACTATCGGGATAATCTTGAATTCTTAGTCGTTCATACTTACCTAAGCCCTGTATACTATAACAATAGGATAGACTCCCAAAGCAGTACGCAGGAGGGTGGATAATACACTAGTTCAGGTAAAATCCAATCCTATAAGGATTCCAACCCAAATTTGAGGTCCTTACCTCAGGTAGGTGGGTGGGAAAACCCAAGACAAAGTCAATTCAGCCCAAATTTGAGGTCCTTACCTCAGGGAGGTGGGTGGGAAACCCAAGACAAAGTCATTCACTTCCAAATTTGAGGTCCTTACCTCAGGGAGGTGGGTGGGTAACACAGAACCTAGAACACCAGCAAAGGAAATTTGAGGTCCTTACCTCACTGCTTAGATAGCAGGCCCAAAGCCAGAAACAAACTTCTGAACCAGACCCGCTGGCGAGGTGATCTTGGAAAGACACCAGAGCGATTAAAAGTAGAACAAGCCGACTGTCATGAGAACAGAGGGAATTGAAAACACATGGAAGCACAGCACTAGCAGTAGGCTGAGGCCACATAGACAGAGACCCAGTGAGGGGCGAATGCAAGACCTAACCATAGGTGAAGCTGCCTTGAGCACTCAAGCTATGCAGACATCAAGGGCCATGCAAGGAAAGGAACCTAGACGAGGAGGCCTATACTAAATAAGGTGAACCAGTGACGTTCGCCAAAGAACGGGAAAAACAAGTCACACCAGGAACAACTGTGGATAACACAGCGTGAGAGTGATGGAAGATTGCGGAGAAGCCTGCCAAGCAAGGGAGGAACCGCAGGAAAAGGTATCCCAACAAGCAATAACCAAGGGCATATAAGCCGGGTGAAACATGAGAAGCGAAGTTCCATGGCGGCACCAACAGAGCACTGCAAGTGATGGAGGGTGACTGGGAACAAGAGGTCCAGGAGAGGACTGTGTGTGAAACAACAAGGGTCTCACAAAAGAAAGCCAGGCAGAAGCCGCAAGCAAAACCACTCGGCAGAATGACACATTCAGCTGGTGGTGTGGAAGACTTAGCCATACACAGCCAGGGAGGCAATGAACATGGCGGACCTGTACAAAGGGACATGTCAGAAACTCAGGTCACTGTGAAGAGAGTGGCAAAGGCCGACATTTTCAGACAGGTGGCCAACAAGGTACACTGCTGAGAAAGACAAGATAGCAAAGAGACTGATTGGTCATGGCAACTGCATACAAGCAGGGCTAAGGAAACTCGGAGCCCCGACCACAGGCCGGACATGGCAGTCCACTATGGGAAAGGCGACACCCAAGCAGGGACGGAGCCATCCATAGGGAAAAAGCAAGGGCACCTGCAAGCATGTTGAGAGCCACTGCAGAATCCAGAAAGGCTGAAAACCCCACCAAAGGGGTGTCAGAAGGATCAAGAAAGAGTAGGGAAGAGGAGACAACTGCCAGAGTGTCACCGTTTGATCACCAGGAATGGAGTCATGGCAGGGTGAAGACGTAGCACAGGAGACTGGTGGGAGCCCTGGGTCAATGACAAACCAGAAAGACATAACCATGTCAAGGTGACCAGGAACCGGAAAGGCCAAAGATGGGCCACCGCCGGTAAGGGAAAGCAAAATACACCTGGGAAAAACCATGGCAGGAACGACCAGTGGTGCCAGGGGAAAGCCCGAAACACATCATGAGACATGGGGCACCATTGCAGTTGAGGCATCTCAAACATGTTCCCAGCAAGGCATGCGCAGAACATGAATCACCAAGTAATGTCGGTTGACTGCCTGAATGGCAAAGCGTGGCATGGCGCACCATCGCAGTGGAGGCAGCAACGGTTCCATGAAAAGACTGTCCTCAAGGTCTCGCAAGGGCGTTGCCACTGAGATAAGAGGAAAGAGTATGGCCGGAGCACAGGCATATCGGTAATAGCAATGAAGCCTGGAAACCATAAGTCACACTAAGGTCCGTGCTGGGCTGCGACAGCGCAGCCAGCAATACGGAAGAGAATAAGAAAAGTGGTGGAACACGACAGGCGCAATGCCTGTAGCCATGTTCAACAGAAACTCCGGTGACATCGGCATTCGGACGAAAGGCACAGTCAACACAGGAAGGAAAAGGAGACAACGAAGGGGCACAAGTATAGTGGTCCTTCATACAAGCTACTAATTAATCAGCATTCCAGATGCCAGCCAGAGGGGTGCATGGGGAATACATGTAAAGGCAAATACAAGGCATACAGTGAGTACCGTAAGTGTTGCATGCAGAGCGGTGGCACAGACGGCCATGGATATACGGCAGTAGCTGCCAGCAGTAACCCAGCAAGAATGGCAATACAATTGCCAGACTGCGAAACAGAATAAGCCAAAGATTTTGGCTTGAGAAGGGCACATCCAACAGGCAATTGTGTCCCATATATATAGGCAAGAGCAACGTACAGGACTGCCAGAGAGGCAGTCCCATGTAGGGCTGTGCAATCGAAAAATTTTCTGAAATCGATTAATCGACTTGTATTTCGATTCGATTATCGATTTTAAATCGATTTTTGCTTAGAATGTCAAGATCAACATAATTATACGAAACATTAATTATCAATGAATTCATTGACTCTCGATGAATATCCATGGTGTTAAAATTATAATGAGCAGGACCAACAGACTATTTGCAGGAAGGAAAAAGAAAATAAAGTACATGAATTAATTTGATTGACTTAATATTATTCATAATTATAATGTATTGATCCAATGTAACTGCTGATAAAGCTGTCTTCTTTAAAACCATGCATCTCATTCTCCTGCATGCAGAGCAGTACAGTTGTAAATAGATAACAGATGTGTATTTACTCTATTGGATACAGTTCTGTCTCCAAAATCCATAAATTCAACATGGATGCAGACTTGTAGCAGTAAAACTTAATTTCTAATTTGTGAAATATCTTTCATGGCTAGCAGTGTGGCATATGCACAGATAAGAACACCACAGATAGCACGGTGGTGTCCAGCTCCTGAAGAGCTTCAAAACGATACCAAATACAGCCATCTATCATGAATTCTTCATTCTGCTGAAAATCGATTTTTCCTTATTTTGTGGAGATGATCAAAATCGAAACTTTTGGCGACGATTGTCGGCGATAATCGTCGCATCGGCACAGCCCTAGTCCCATGAGAAGCAGAACCGGCACATCGGTGAGAATGGTCATGACAGAGTACATTAGAAGATACAGCTGACCAAGGGAAGACAAAGCCACCGACAGACCCTAGGGGGTCGGGGTGCATGAGAGGTGGAATGATGCATAAACGGGATCAGACATAAATTGTCAGAAACAGTGCAACATGCCAGAGACATAGCAAAGAAAGAGCTGAGCCTGATGCATGCAACATCTTGCCAAGAGATGTGACGCATGTCAAGCAAAACAAGCCAGGGCCAAGTCCCGCCAGAGGGGGGGGGGGGCCCCAAGACCAGAGGCAACAGCAAGGGAAGCCATCCGGCACTGACACAAGGTGGCAGACATGGAAATAAAAGCTACAATTGCTGCCATCAAACCATGACACAGACAAGCTGGATCAAGGGAAGGCAGTATGCATGTCATCTGGTAGAAACAAAGGTCGACCAAGATACACAGCAAAAGTTTAAATAAAACCATCTGGAGTAGGCATGTCCAGGGCAAAGATGGCAATGACAAATGCAGGCCACTCTATCCGGAGAGGGGACCAACAGAAACCAACACCAACGTTGCAGGCACCAGCAGCCCAGGGGCATGAGGGACAAGCCGCAAAGCAACTCAAGGTTGGCGAAGAGTCTGGATGTAGCGCAGAATGATGCGGGACAAATAGACAATGAAGTGGTCAAAAGCCATAACTGTATGGTGCATAACCACAAGAACGCAGAACATCAGAGTAATGAAAATACTGCCATGTTCAAACAGATCACAGGAAACAGTGTGAAGCAGATTCACCACAGAACAGCAAATGCAGAAATCCTGGTGAATGAAACACCTGCATGGTTCCACAACGATCAAGTTGGGAACACCAGCCAGTTCCAGCATGGCCAAATTGGCCACAGAACAGTATCAGGTCAAGAATGACATGCAATCACAACTCCACAGCAGTACCAAGGATAGTGCTGAGATGTGTGCCAAGAAGCAACATGACGGGAAGGAACATTCCGTGGAATGTGCGAAAACGCCAGTAGCGCAGGTCCCAACACAGAGTGCGGGCCACGACAAACCACTACAACTGTGAGGATACTCCCCGTAGAACAGTTTGTAGAAGCAAGGAGAATATGTGACATTCTAGGAATGTACCAGAGCTCCAGACAAAGTAGCAAAAAGGCAAGGTGCACTACCACAGCAGGCACCATATTGCAACACTAGTCATGTCAAAAAATAAAATAAAGCCACAACCTCTGTAGTATACCCCAGCATATACAGTGTGTGTAAGCAAGGAGATGTACCATATCCAAGTATGTACTAGAGCTCCAAACCAAAAGCTAAAGGCAGTGGGCAACCACCACAGTTGCCACCAAATTGCCACACTTCAAGAAATGCAATCCACAACACCTGCAATATACGCCAGTATAAAGACAGTGTGTAGAAGCAAGGAGGATACGTAGCATTCGCCAGAATGTACTAGAGCTCCAAAGGCAAAGGGAACTGCCACAGCAGCCGCCATAGTGCAACAATTCCATGAATATGAAAAAGTAAAGCCACAACTGCTGTAGTATACCTCAGTATATACAGCGTGTGGAAGCAAGGAGGATGAGTAGCATTCTCACTGAATGCACCAGAGCTCCAAGAGCAAAGGAGGACTGCCACAGCAGCTACCAGATTGCCCAGAAAAACAGTGCAGTTGCACATGCGCACCTGCATCAAAAATGGCATGGCAGACATGACCAATGTCTGAGATGAACCAAGGGTGGGAGACCCAATGTAAATGAAAACCATTTTTAAAAGGGCCAAAAACCCCACAACGCACCACCAAACCAGCGTAAATCAACCAGAAATGATCAGCCGGTCAGAAGGGTAGGTGAACGAAGTCTGTACGACCAATAGAACCAGAGATACATGTCAAACCTGTCAACACGTGGCTGGAAGTGGTCAATCACAAAATCGGAAATAAATTGAAGAAAAATACCTGGAAGCGTGGACAAAAGACCGCGGAAACAGCGCGAACGTTCGCCGCTGTTAGCCAGGCGTTGTCAATGCCAGAAACAGCATTAAACACATCTTAAAACAGTGCTAAAGAGCACAAATTCGGAGGCGTGTCAGCACGCAAAGCGTGCTTAGAAGAAACTGACGGCGCATGCGCGATGACCCGGATGTGACGGGGAGCGCGGGGAGCGTCCATTATTTTGAGGGAGCAGTGAATATTCGGAGGTAGTTAGAGGAATCCTATTGTTATAGTATACAGGGCTTAGGTAAGTATGAAAGACTAAGAATAGCTATTTGTCCGTCATTTCATAAATGGTAAGAGGGTCTTTGCGAGTGGGACATTTTAAAGTAACATCAGACTTTCACTACAGTCAGCATCATCTAGTGTTTGAACTGTCACAAAATCGGAAGTAGCGCTGCAGTACATTGATGCGATATCATAGCCATGCACACTGCACAGGTTCATTTAGTGGTTATAACAAGTGAAATGGCCTAACAACAAACAAGATCACCTGGTATTTCCAAAAATTGCAAAAAACATTGCTGAAACATCACGAAAGTGTGATAAACAGTTATAAGCGGCCAGCGGAAACATCTGAGTAAAAGATTTTGTTTCTAGGTGGCTTGGTTGCAGATGCAGAGATATCAACAACCAAAACGACTGTTCAGGTTTAACGCGACTGTCACTGAAACACAGAAATACTCCAATTAATTTCTTCCAAGAGCTGTAGCTAAATGGATGGATGGATGATTGGGGCTTCATGTCCTGTATTTATGCACTTGGCAGGCTAATTCGACAGGAGTAGGACACAGCAAAGAGGCGAAGGATGATTGAAACAGCCGTCCAACATAGGCCCAGGTGACCCAGCAAGAGCTGGATTTGAATCCTGGACCCAGCGATAGGCAGCCCAGCACGCTACCACTAGACCAACCCTCCCCCCATTTATAAGTGGACAGAGAAAAGAGTGAGGCACCTCCTTTGTAGATGATGTAGAGCAGGATGATCCTCATCTTGTCGAAGGAGGAGACATTAGGATCAAGAAGAATGGGCACAAACTGACGCATCTGGTCCTTCAGCTTCTCTCCATCAGCATCTGTGCCCATTGCAAGGTCCTGGAAACAACATTTACAAAAATTACATACCAATGAAAAATGAATGTAATGCACAATTAAATTGAATTATATATTTCAATTCAATATAATTAAATTAGTGGCGTTCTCTATTGATGGATGGATGGAGGATTGGGGCTTTACATCCTATATTTATGCACTTGGTAGGATAAGTAGGAAAGGACCAGGACACGGTGGCGTTATCTATGGAATACGTATGCCTACATGTATCTGACTAATTAAAGCAATTATGTCAGCAGATTTAACCAAAATGTAAAAACCTTCCCCATTGATGTATTTTACTTGTACCAAGCATATCTATTCGGGAAAAAAAAAAGTTTAATAATGTCTATTCTAGAAGCAATCAATGCATAATTAAGTTAATTTTACCCCTCCCCTACCACCAAGGCCCCATTTCGCCAGTATTATGCTACTAATATTTAAAAAATCAATCAATGTACACTCATAATAAAAAAAGTGTGAATGCCAATGATGTGAGGGCATTGTGACGCACCTGCTCGACCCTGCAGAGCTTATCCAGGCGTCCCTGGTATTGCTTCATGCAGTCCTCGGCCAGGTGCAGGTGGGTGGAGTACTTGCTCAGCTCCTTCTGGTACTGGGGCATCTTCTTGATCATCTGGCCCAAGTCCCTCATGCCCGCTTTCTCCGCTCCTCTGTTCATCCTCTTCTGCTCCGCAAACTCCTTGAACTTCTTCGTCACTTGTCTGAAAAATAAAATACGAGAAAATGTAAATGTAAATGTCTATTTTTTTAAAGCCCACTACATCGAAGGATCCATCTCAACAGACAGTACTACAATTACACCCTTGGCAGGCCTGTTCAAGCATGAGCCTTTCTCAACTCCCCAGAGAGTATGCAGCCAGGTAGCCGTATAAGGCACCACAATGCTAAGTCACTCTACAATCGCCATCACTGCCTATTGCCAAGTACCCATTTACACCTGGATGGAGTGAAGCAAAGAGTTATGGAGGATCTGCTCAGTTCCTCCATGCCATCATTGCCATGGCTGGGACTCGAACCTACAACGTCTCAGTTACCAGGAGAGCACCTTATCCACTAGACCACGGCATCTCTTCATCAAAAACATTGCATCATACATGTAACAACAATCTCAGAGAACAATGAAGAGACAGATGGACAAACGGCAATCACACAAAACTTATAAATGCAAATCCACTACATCAATACAAAGGTTGGAAAGATGGGACTCCAACTCCAGACACATTGCCTTTGGAAGATTCTTTTGAAGCTTATAGGATCTATGCAGTGAAGAGTACTCACTGGGAGACGACAGCGATGTGCTGATGTCGCAGTTCCACCCAAAGATCATCATTCTCGTCCAGGACGACCTCCTTCTCTTGCACGTCTGTGCCACTTGCATTCTCATACCTGCACATGAATAAAATATGATGATGAGCTACAAAGCAACTACAGATGTATACGCCAGCTATTGTGCCGGACTGCCAGCCTGCCATACTTAATTGATTCTTATATCAAAAACACGATATACTTAATTTTCAAATGGCCAATGTATCAAATTGTTTTACAATCAATTTCAAATGACTTGTCTTCCAAATAAAATAAAGTAAAATTCATCAAGTACAGTATCTCCACTCTTTCGCCAAACTCTTGATAATGAAAAATATATGAAATTTTCTATTTCCTTATCCTTTCATTTTGATTACAGCATGCTTAAAGGCATTAAATCAAATAAAATGTGTACAAATAAATAAACCTCTCATAATATCGCCAAGCGATTAATCCCTTGGAGGTGTTCTACTGACCTGTAGGCATCATTCTCAATGTTAACAAGATCGTAGGCCATGGCCTGGAATGTCAGTTCATGCAGCAGTGGAGAGACGGGGTCAAATCCTCTGTCCAACACAACCAGTTGAGACCGTGCCTTTTGGGGACCCTACAAAGATTAATTGAGAACAAGAGTGAAACCATTGTCAGCACATAATCCAGTAGACATCTCACATTTTGCACAAGTTTGAGAGTACGGCTAATTGGCCATCCATGTCATACATCTCTACAGCACAAACAGTTATGAATTTTTCCCAACTGAGAAATTATTATTGTGGAAATTGCAGCTTCAGAACAACAAGTGAAAATTTGTAAGGTCAGTATGGGAAAATACTAGCATCTGGGAGGCTGAACCACAACTAAATTTTTCTTAAACTAGATATAAATATGAGGCACCATTTATCAGGAAATTGTGAGAGCTGTAACGGTGGCTTGAGAGATTTCTTTCAACCAAACCAATTAAAATAAAGACATTCACCTGTCCCATTGTGTGGTCGTCAGCCTTGTACGCATCCAGTTTCTGTTGCAGAAGTTGCGCGAATTCTCCATTGTGGTCCAGCTCACTGAAATAACAACAGAACAGTCAGAATATATCACAACTTTCCAGAAAAAAAATCAAATAATGGTAATCTTATTTTAATCAAATAAATCTAATTTAAATCAATATCCAGAGGCTTATGGATTAAAATAGTTGATTTGAATCACCATGACTTAAATCTGTCAACCCTGACTAGCAATCAGTTTACAGGGACAACCCATGGATACAGTGACAACCCATGGACACAAAATTACCTAGAATGATGAACTCAAGCGGGATCTTAATTTGAGCCTCGTAGGACTGCAAGATAATAGGCCGAGATGCGATATGTGATAACTATGTCTCATATTGTGATGTCGATAAATTGTGCGATAAATTCCCAAGCAAGAGATTTACACGTAAACTTGCAAACTAAAGTAAAAAGTTTGAATTCATGAGAAGAAATTCCCATTTTTTGGGCAAAAATACAGGAAATTTTTTAATTTATTTATTGCCCCTTTGTGCGATAACATTTACGCCCTCCTTGATATCGCGATGACGATAAATTTGCGATTAATCGTGCAGCCCTAATTTGAGGGAGGCCTTTATTATTTTAGACAGGCATCCACCCAGGGCCTCTATTCAAGGGGGGGCCTTTATTTGAGTATAATATACTTACGATCTGTATCTGACGGCAGGGTACTCGCCAAGGGAGGCGCAGAGGGTGGCCACCTGCTCGGCAATCCTCTCCATCTGCTGCATTCTCATCATGATCTTGTTGGGGTTGTACATGTACCCAAACATGTCTGGCGCATCAATGGAGAACACCTGAAATGCACGGCAAATACATATTTAATGTTGCAACTCTATATCTGATGCTTGGGGGATTTCCTTATAAACTGGCACACAACTAAGACACAGCTATACAAATTCTGATAAAACTTACGACACAGCAATAGACCCATTTCACTGAGTGGCCTAAAGTTTGGCCCCTCATAACTTTTACGTAATTCGATGATTATTAATTTGCTTTCTGCACGTACAGAAGATGCATGCACTTAAATAAGAAAAGCAACATTCAAAATTTTATTCAAAAGAATGACCAAGTTATATAGCCTTAAAGTTACATTAAAATGCACTAAAAAATTCTCAAGATTGGATGCACTTGGCTGGACCAATCAGAAGCAAGGGCAGGAAATCTATCAGCCAATGGCATTTAAGTATTCTGAAACCAAGCACCACTTGCCCCTAGTGTTAATTGTGAGAAGCTTCCATGAAATTAGTCTATTGACCTCATGAATGTCAGGTCACGGAACAATACAACACGAGTCAGAAGGATCAATGAGCCAGAGCATTTTCATTCTTATAAAACAACATTTTGATATCCACTAAAATAGCAAATGATCAGAATACTAAGGTAGAAAAATTCTGGCATAATTTATAATCAATCCAATGACTATGTATCCTTCAATTTTTCTTCTTTGCCAGAGAGCATGATGTCATGCTGCGGCTGGTTGTGGATCATCCTTGTGTTTGGCAATATACAGTTGAAGATCACTAACATAAACTGCAGTAATTAAATGTAGAGGTTTAAAATAATTGTTTGTGACTGGATGCATATATTAAGCCTGTGTGTCTTCTTTAATTGCCAAACGAAAATGCACAAACAGCTTAAACACGACATCATGTTCTCAGTCAATGAAGCAGATTTGAAGGATACGTAGTTATTGGATGGATAATAATTAATTTTAGTATAAAAGGTATGAAACAAGTTGTTGGGAAGAGCACAAAATTCCAAGAGGTAGGTGTCAATACCTGGCTCTCATAGGGCAAGAAAGCGATGTTGATCTCCTTCAGGGTCTTGATGAACCGAGAGGCAGTGGACTTGCAGAGGGTGTTGAACAGCTCATCAGGGCACGCTGTGGAAGAGATGGTCACATCAGCCTTTTAACATGTTCTCAAGATACAACTAACAAAATAGATAAGTCATGACAACAGCCCAACGCAGCTTCTGTATGTCAGACAGTAATTCCAAGTTGTAGGTACATGGAGTTAATTACTAGGCCTCATCATGGCTCATGACAGGATACACCCCCCCCTCCCTTTTGTTATTCCCGTAATATCAGTTACCCCCCATTTTACCTCCTTTCCCCCCGACTAGCCCCAAGTCTGCCCCCCTGCTTACCCCCTCTTGCACCCCACTTTCCCCGCATAACCTCCTCCTTTCCCCCCAACTTTCCCCCTAATTACCACTAATAACATTTTCTTATGTTAGTGTTGCCCCATAATGTGAGGGGTGTATCCTGTCATGTGGCCTATTACTAAACAAACAAGCAAAACCACTTCCTCATTACATAATACCAATAGTATTTCTCTATTTTCAGTAACTTACCCTCAGTAAGGAAGACATGGACCGCCTTGTAGACGCAATGGGGCTCAGTGAAATCCGTGATGAGTGTGCGGATTGACTTCTCATTGGGCTGCAGGATGTAGATGGCCTCCATCGTCAACAGAGGTTCTCTGCGCTTACTCAGATCCTCCACAACTGAAATCAAGCCAGATCATTTCATTTTCATACAACTATCACAGGCCTCCCAGCAGCCACGACAAAAAATATAGGGATTTTATAGGAAGTTCTTAATGAAACTCATAAGGTTTTATTCGGCTTCGGGAGTCAAAATATAGGGAAACTAAAGGGCTTTTCAGCTTCGAATGTATCATAAATTAATATTAAATTCACAGGTTTAGTGCTCAATCGGCGACTTGGCATATCGAAAGAATGTACTGGATCGGACATGACCAGTGCTGAGACAAGATAGTACATTGGCAATCTGACCAAGGTATGACCTGGAATTGCGGTATTCTCCCTGACATACGCTAAACAGTAAACACTCATTTAATGTCACATGAAAAGATGGAAATTGCAAATTTAACGCCATGAAAATATAGGGATTTTTAGGAATTTTTGGCAAAAAGCTTGAAAATATAGGCAAATAGAGGGAGCAAAAAAATATAGAAGTATAGGAATTTATAGGAAATATGAGCCCTGTTATCAGCAAATTAGGTTTAACTTCCTTTTTTTTTTATAACTCCATCTGCCAAATTGTACAACAGATAATATATACAATGTAACTCATGTCATTCACCTTTTACTTGCAAAATCAAAATAGTAGAATCAAGTGAATCAATGCGATATCTTAATAAGTCATTTGGCAAGAAAAGGACCTGACATGGCAATACTTACGGGTGATGCCCTCGGACATAATCTCGGTCATTTTGCAGCATGCTGAGATCATGCGTGTGCTCAAGGAGTCCAGCACAAGAACCTTCCATTCCTTTGTCTTGACTGAACGAATGACATCGTTCATAATCTCTGTAAAATAAAATGAAAGTCAATACAAAAGAACTTTTTTTATAATTGTGAGTGTGCACTGAATATTCAATATACTAATAGTATACTTCGTACACTGTTCATGAATACTTGTAAAGGAGGTTTTATATGGTACCCTTGTCAAGATTTTCAATAGTTCTTGTGTATTTTTCTCTTTCTACACCAATGAAAATATTTTTCAGAGTCGGTGTCACCCAATTCGTTTTTGAATCCGACTACACGGTCTACACCTGAAACCCTCGGACTTCATGACCCAAAAGTCCAGTGGTTTCAAGGTGTTGAGCTTTACAGACAGACAGACAGACAGAAATATTTATTTGACATGAATATACAGTTACAATGAATAAAAAACATAGTTCAATTATTTTAATGTCAGGAGACATTTACTTTGCCATGAATATGGCGCTACCATAAATGCCACCTATTAGAAAAAAAAAAGAAAAACAAGATTACACTTTTAATTAATTACCACAAGTCATACATTATGTCAAATAAATTGAAATCAAAATTTTCTTAAAAATAAGTGTTGATAGGTGAAATGATAAATGAAGGTGAAGGGGGAAGAATGAAAATGGTATGAGGGTCGATGGGATGAAGTGAAACGGTCAGCAAAAGAAAAGGGATGAAACTATATATTTGAGGATTGACATATAAAGCAATTTTGTATGGAACATTGTTCCTGGTATAGATGGATCAATGAATTTTTGATATACAAGGAGAAGCCAAACTCACTATGAGTTGTGACCTTTTCCAGAATAGAATTTGAAGTACTATTTAATAACTTGGGTAGCTGGTATCTGACACTATTTTCGGCATAGGCATGATATAGACGTTGTAATCTAAAATTCTTATTTCGTGTATTGTATGGATAATCAATGTTCAATGAACTACATGATCCTCTAAAACACACAAAAACAGTTAGTGGTTTGAGACATAAAGAGCTCTGATGATGCTCATCATCATGGCAGGCTATCCTGGTCATAATTAACAGACATGCTAAAAACTGTTTCAGGATTTACCATAATTAATATTAAAGGGTTATTATCAATAAATTACGCTCAATTTGTACAAAATCCCCTAGACCCCTACTGAGTAATATCACTTCCTTGTCAATATTGTTGCACATTGTACAATTTACAAACCTCTGAAAGACACAAACAGTTTGTGGTTTTGGACATAAAGAGCTCTGATGATGCACACCCTCATTTTAATATAAAACTTATCAGGGTGATACACACCCTCTGTTTTTAAATTCAAGGCTAAATCACAATAGTCCCCAAGCTAGTGGTAGATCAAGGGGCCAAAAAATTGAAGTTTTGAGAATTGGAAGTAATCAAATAGTTGAAATGACATGAACGCATTGAACAGTCTTTCCCCTCTATTTTGTATCCTTGCTTGACATGCTGATTTGACAACTGTACTGGAAGTTTCAAAAATAAATTTTATGAAAAATGGTTTACTCAAAAAATTTAGAAATAAAACGTAAACACCAGAGACTGAGAATGATCAGCCAGGATGAGACTTTTTCTTCCTTTCAATTCCATATATATTATCAGTTAATTAGTCAGCCTTTGAAAGTTTCCCATAAAAATTAAGTGGGCCATGGTTTTTTATTAGCTCTGGCCCAGGGCCACAGACCAAAATAATCTGAATCAATCAAGTTTGTAAAATGTTAGATGTTACATTATAATCAGATAATTGGTGAGTGGTGTTTGCTAAATTGAACGATCAAGCCATTGGCATCAATTGGTTAATTGCAATTCACACCTTACAAAGAGGGGAAAAGGCTTTTGTGCTTACCAGTTGCCATTAGGGTTTTTTTAAGTCTGACAGTCCAATACCACATAATGAATGTTTACACAGGCAATCACCCCAATAATTGCCAAGGCAAACAGTCTATTGTTACTGTCTTTTGTACATTTTGTAAGACCAACTATGAATCACATGAGGTCATTCCCATATTAGACACTGCATAACATTACCAAGGCAAACAATGTTTGCTCAACACGATGACAAAGGATTGCCATACACAGACGGTTCTTGAGAATCTTGCAATGAATTTTCAGAGTTTCAAGTCTATTTGTTGATTCCATTTAATAGCCAGCCACGCCCACACAAGACGAATAGTAGCTAATAGTTAAAATCTTCTTCACTACAGACTGGTCAGTGCAAATACTACTGGTTAGGTGTGCAGCCAAAACGGCGATAAACCAGAACGGCTATTCGTATCTTTACCATAACGGCGATGATAAATTTTACTAGAAAACAAGAACGGCTATTGCACTAATTTAAGATCATTTAGTTACGTTTTTTGTTGTGTTTTATCAAGTTTTACACATTTACTAAGTTTTAGCTACATTATAACATGTCAAATTAGACAACAAAAATGTTACGTTATTTTGCTACTAAGTAACAAATATTATGGATCTGAACTTATTTGCTACTAAGTAACAGATATCAGACGTTTTTTTGTTGAAAGATTATTTTCTTAGTTGCTTTTTTAACTAAAATTGTCATCGCCGTTTTGGACTTTGATCATCGCCGTTTAGGTATTGTCTGTAAATATATGAATAGCCGTTCTGGTTTATCGCCGTTCTGACTGGCAGTCTACTGGTTACATGCATTTATTATTGCTACACTACAGTAGTCTACAGACGAATTGAGGAAGATCAATAACAACAGAAGGGGGGTGAACAACTAACAGATACCCCATTGATTAACGCAGTGTAATCACTCTGTCTATGACAATGAGGCTTCATTGATTAGATCATTCTTATTTGTGGATTTGACATTTTGTGGGCGAGTTGTCTGTAGACTGGCAGAATCCACACATTTTCATCTCGTGTTCTCGTGGAATCGGTGATTATCCGTCCATAGATCTTGACTGTAATCGATTCTTAACAATACGAAATTTGTTTTTCCGAGTACTATACATCAAACTTGAAGGAATAGAAGGTTAAAAACACACAATTACTTACTCTGTGCAACTGCCTGTTTCAGCGCCATGTTGAATATTATGACAGCTGAAAGTTACCTCGAAAACAAATAAAATCAGCATATTTATTGACGAGTTTTATGGTTCATAAAATAAAAAACAGGTTAATCATGAGAATATTTACACATTGAATACTACACGAATTTTTAATTTTCAATCTGAATGTAATGTAATGTGTCGATAAGACTTATCTGCGAAGAGGCAATGATAAATAAAAATAAAACAGCGACCTCTTCTGCTAATAATTTGGAAAAATGACTTTTTAACCCTTTATTCAGCTATACGAATCTCTAATTTACCATAGGAAGAATAAACTATGTACTACATAACTATATCAGAACTTATGGATGTTTGTTAAGCTTGGCTTTACTTGAAAAAGTCATTTCAAGTGAATGCATTTACTGACACCTCGTGTTTTGCGTGTGAACTAAACACCAATTTTGTGCAAAGAGAATGATCACGGAAGATGATCAAAGGTGATTTAAAAGAGCATAGCTCTTTTCTGTGAAGAAATAGCAGAAATGTAGCCGTCTCTTCGATGTCTGGGAAACGCGACAAGTCGGGTAGGTCTTTGAATGAAGCCCCTGGACAAACAGAGGCAGGCAATCCACCTTTTCCTTGTGTTTGCTCAAGTCAAGAATCAACACTGTCACTGCTCAAGACAAGAGCTGTCAAATTGCAATTTAAGCACTTTTATTATTGAGTTTCCAATAATTTTTTAAAAACAAAAATTGTCACATTTACTAAAGGGTTCACATAACAGCTATGGTATTCTCTGCTAGTACATGATACCTACTGGTAGCTGGCTACTTAATTATTTAATAGACTTAGTATAGGTACATGTATACAATATCACTGTATTTTAAGTGCTTGACTTGGGAGTGAAGACAATTTAACACTGAATTTCTGGTTTCTTATTTGATCATTGCAAATAGTATAGCTAGGCCTAATTCCAGTAATGGTCTTTATTTCGCAAAAAACTTTATACAGTCTGGACTCTGGAATTACTGATTGATTGATTATTTAACTAGTGTAAAAGTTAAAACTTCATTGTGTGATTGTGTTTATTTATTATCCTTTATTGGCAGATGGCATCAAGGCATCTGGATCGCGTGTTCTGCGAAAAGCGAGGTCCTTCAAAGATGAGTTGAAGACAAAAATCATCCGACGGACACCTTCTTCTGTGGGGTCTTCCTCGTCCCAGTCTCCCAGCCCCCAGGGGGCTCTGCCTCCACTGAATTTTCCCTCTGGGAAAGAAAAAGGAAGCCCCAAGTCCAGGAGGAGGGGTCTGTCTCGGGGCATCAGTTTCAATGAAGGGTCGTCATACTCTGAAAAACATGTCAACAAGGAGGAGTCTGTAAGTTCATTTTGAAGTCAAGTTTTATCACATTTATTTCATAACTGAAAGTCAACAGATTGTGGAAAATATTATCATGCTGTCATATGTGTGGAATGAGTGGGGAGATAAGCTCCCCGCCAGTGTGGGACTGTCGGGGTGGGGGGATATCTGCATTGCTGGAGTGCATGTATAATGCATGGATCCAAACAAATAACAAATTTTTGCAAAGTTGTACACAAGGCCAAAACATGGTAAGGCCTTTATTAATTTTATTCTACGAGCAGTGGTGGGAAAGTTAACAAAAAATGTTAACTAAGTTATCAATTAAAAAGTTAATCAATTCATTAGCTGAGGTAAAGTTAATAAGTTAAAATTTTCGCCAAGCTAACTGAAGTTAAAGTTAAAAAGTTTAGTTAATTTTTTTTTGCTTCGATAAAAACATCAGACAGTATCTGTGAAAATATTTACTACCAAAGTGAGGTTCATCTGTATCAAGAAGAGACACAGGTTAAACTTCTAGGCTCTGTCTGGGTTTCACTATTTAGCTATCTTTTTGTCTACTCAAGTCTTTTTCATGCAAAAATGTGTCTTTTTACAGCCTTTTTGATGTAATATTAACAGTCTTTATTCATTTGTGGTGATTTATTTTTTATTAATTTTACAGACCTGTTACATACAGAAGTTATTAACTACGTTTTTTAAAAATTAATTTAACAGACCTGTAATTAATTAACAGAAGTTATTAACTACGTTTATGTGAAAAAATGTTAACTTAGTAATGCCCACCACTGTCTACGGGTGTACAATATCCATTGCCATTGTAGGCCTACATGTTCATATATTGTGTTTACAAGTTTATCCTATCCAGGCCCTGCTCTGATGATAACTTTTCATTTAGTCAAATTGACTTGGGTTATTCAAAAGCGTTGTGTATCTATACTATCTTTTGTTTTTCCTTTAAATTATTTTGCAACAAGAATGGCATGTATTAATTTAGGATTGAAAAGTGAAGAATGAATACGGATCTCTGACCCAACTTCTGTGAAGCATTTAATATTCATATAATATGTCTCATTAAACAATTTGTCTATGAGTTATATTTAGCATCGATGAGTAATTTATTTTGCTCACACTTCCTTGTAGTGAACTTGGCCTGGTTGAAGTGGATGATGTTACTAGATATATATCTATATGGCTATCATCATGATTGATCGTCACAGCTTCTCTCTTTTGGCTCCCATGTTCACCACTGAGTGGCAGCACCTGCCTGAACCCTTGCCACTAATAGCCCACTAGTGGTTAGCTCAGTCCTACATCAATATGAGTGTCACTGTGTGACACAAGTTGTATTTTTGATTCATGATGGGGGCACTGGCACATGTCATTATGCAACCAAAGATAACGGTTCTAAGCTCTTTTTTACCCTAGGTTTCCCTGGGGTAATATAAGGGACGGAGAAAATAGGTCAAAGTGCGTTTTCTGTCAAAAGCTGTGGAGGCAAATCTCGAGGTTTTAGAGGCTTACAAACCAACTGGGGTCATTAGTATACCTGGTTTCTGAAATGCATTTATAATTTGGCGCTGTTAGGGCTAGGCCGCTAGGGGTTAATGAGAATTTCGCAAAATGCCAGAAATTGTCTGTTTTCTCATTCATGCTCTTTTGGCAGCAAATTGCCATTTTAAAGTATCAACTGTGATGTTAGTTTTCCCCATAGAGAGTTACAAGTTATGATATGTGGTATTGAGATTCATTTGAGGGTGTGGATTTGGCACATTTTGAGAAATCCAAGATGGCTGCCAAAATGGCCACCACAAAAATTTACAAAATGGCCACAGTTTTTTATTTGTCCGCTGTAAGCTGAAATCAAGATGATTGCCAAAATGGCTACAGAAAATTAATTTGTGAATCGTGCCAATACTGGTCGAACTTGAAGTAATATAGCGTAAATACTAAGGTGCACACATTGATAGATTTCGAAATAAGTTAAGTTACACAACCCCCTATGAATATAAATTCTGTTTTCAAGGGGCCCCCATTACATGTCAGATATTTGGTAATTCAATGTTTTCACGTTTCACACACAAAACATAATCTCTTACATTATTGTATTGTTACTTTGGTATTGTTGTAGACTTTTCTAGCGCCATTTAATTGCTGCAATTACTGGCATAATCCACTGAATCCATGAAGATCCATAAATCTCAAACCTCCCTCAACAGCCTGGCTGCCCTCATGGGGTGTAGTGGTTGTTTTTGTTCTTTGTTTATTTTGCTTAGTCTCAGCCTGAGTGGGTCATGACTGGAGTTGTATTGTGTGTGGGTGCCAAGCATGCCCCTCAGATATGATAGCTGAATTCCAACTGTAGCAGCACAAAAATTATCATTGGGTTCAACATTGGTTCAACTATGTTCAAAGTGGGAAAGGGAGTGGGGGAAAAAAACAACATGAACTGGCATACTAGTAGAAGTGCCACACCAGTGCTATTGAAATGCCTGACCCATATTTAGGCATGAGCTTTTGAGAAGGTTCAGTTGTGTGTGACAGGCAGATCAGAGATTGCTTGGGAATGTCCACTGCTGAAATACTAGAAGCAGTTGTCTGTGGTCTGCTACTGACTGAGTGCCCCTCAGAAGTGCTCAGCATCCAATCATTTCAGATATCTGCCACTGGAGGGCATTAATTGTTTCATCAATTAGGGAGTAGTTATCACTCGTCAACACCAGATGGATTATTACCTGATTGAGCAATGCTGTAATTGCTGTTTGTGATAATTGTCTTGTTTATTGTGTAATTACCTTTAATACTTAATGACTGTTTTTAAGTCAAGGAAAGGCCACAAATACATGTTGTAATTGGATAAAAATTCACAAAACATGGCCATATTCTTTGTGATCATAATGTAATGGCTTACATATCTGAATATCTGAATATATATATAAAGAGTTTGCTTACCGTGTGGTAGAGGTCTGCGGATATTTGATACATCGAACTTAAGTGGAGATTTCTTGAGCTGTTAAGAAAGCAAGGAATCCCAGAGGTCTGGTATTGAATCAGAGATGAGAACATAGACTGGAATAACTTGGGCTCAATGAGGACTGACCTAGTCTAACGGTGACAATTTGCTGGAATTTGCATCCTGAGAGAGAGAGAGGGAGAGAGATGGAGCATCCTGGAGACCCTTTAGCTGTTTAGGCAGGGCCTCTAATGACATTTGCAAATTTAACGAGAGCTTTGTTGAATAGTTATCATTGAATTGGTGTCACATGTGTATCGATGTTATTCAGCCTCAATGTTGCAGGATGCTAGCAAGGCCCAACAAGGATGTCCTGCTCATGACTATGTTTGTGTACAGATGAAATGTGCTATTTTCAATTACTCATTAAGGTCACATGATTTCATTTTGAGGCCTTTCTATTGTGGTGTGCATCTATTTGACAGATATTCAACATATTTGTACTACATCTTAAGTGATTTGTGATTGTAATTTGGACTTATACTTGAATGATGGAATATGGTGCATCACTGATTGATAGTTTGCTTGGATTATCCCCTGCTGTTTGCCCTACTACAGTGGACTGTGGACTCCTTTGATTCATATACCAATGTCCTGATTTAACTGACTAAGCAGTCTGCAACAGTCACAGATATGATGAAAATGAATGATAGAAACAGTAAGATGGTCCGCAAACCGGCCGTGAGATACCTTACAGTTAAAAAGAAACTTCCGAGGTCTGGTTCGGCTGTCTCCTCATACCACCCGCCATCCATCAGCAAAAGGGTCTTCAACAAAAAGGTAATATCAATATTTTATCATGGGCAGTATGGCTCTTTATTTCTTATTGGGCTTTCATGAGGGTATCATAAAACCATTACACTGCCATCAAAAGATTGTGTCGTGCATGGACCAGGGGGGAGGGTTGGTCTAGTGGTAGTGTGCTGGGCTGCCAATCGCTGGGTCCAGGGACCAGGGTTCGAATCCAGCTCTTGCCAGGTCACCTTTGCCTATGTTGGACGGCTGTTTCAATCATACTGTGTCCTCCTCCTGTCCTAATCAGCCTACCAACTGTATAAATACATGACGTAAAGCCACAATCATCCATCCATCCATGTGCATGGACCAAGTTCAGAAAACGTATACTGTACGGTTAGAAAATTGATCCAATTGACCCACATATACATAATGCAGCTCATGTCACTCTATTGGAGAAAATAGTTGAATCAGGAAATTAAAAGAATGCTGACAGACTGGGAGATGTTATCAGAGGCCAAAATCCATTGCTCCTCCGTCTTGATATATTATAATGCAGAATTGCCTCAGTATTATTGATTTAATCATGAGGTAATCCCAATCAGAATCATATTATTGTGTTCTGTGTATGTGATTGAGCTGTCCTCTATTTTGAAAATTATGTGTATTATGAGGTTATTATGGGTAGAGGTTACCCCCACTTACCCCTCTTGCCTCCCGCTTCCCCCCACTTGCCCCCACTTTCTCCTCATAACCTCCTCCGTTCCCCCAATTCCCCCACCTTTCCCCCTAATCACCTACCCCAATAACATTTTCTTATGTTAGTGTTACCCCATAGGGTGGGGGATGTATCCTGTCATGAGGCCTATCATAACGTCTGCTGAATTATCCTTTGAACTTCAAAGACTGGATTTCTCTCTTATACATTGAGCAAACAACTGACTCTGATTGTATTGGTCAAAATTGTTTCTTTGGTGATGATGTCACAGACAGCAGAAGTGATGTCATGAAAGAGCAAATGCAGCTGACGGCTGAGGCAAACAATTTTTGAGCATTTCTCTGACTTCAGAAATGATTTTACCCTTAGGCCTACTCAACAATGAGAGAATACCTTAAAAAATAGTGCGGTCAGTGGATTAATAATTATGTTGGGTGAATGAGAATCTAAAGCCTTTTTCAGTAGTTTTATTGCCATCTAAAGTCTCCTGAAGCACTGTCAAAATCTCAAGATTTTGAATAGGACTACCCATGACCCATGCGTAGGCAATGAATTCAGTAGACCATAGTCGAAGAAGAAGAAGTTCATCCTCAGGGCATAAATGTGGCCCCCTTAAAATTAGAGATCACAGTTAGTTATTGCTGCACTGAGCATGGCTCTTTCACAGAGCCACTGATAATCACAGAAGAGCTCTGGCATTGTAAGCTCTTCTTTGAGTGGCCAAGGAAGCCAGCTGCCCTCAGCAAACATGAAACTGTAGCTAAAGAAACATAAAAGCTGCACCAATAAGAGGCCGACCAGATGATCTGGGGGTGGGGGGGGGGGGCAGGGGCTATAGACTTATGGCGAAAAAAGTAGTGATGCACGGATAGTGAAAATAGCCGGATACCGGATACCGGATAATCCGGCCAGACTAACTGCCGGATACCGGATAGCAACCGGATAGTAGGAACCGGATAATAAACATACGAAAAAGGAGCTTTTCGGCATTCGCGGTTGATAATACTTTTTTTTTCTTTTAGCCAAAAGATACCCTGTTCGGCAGGAGGACTGTTCCTCTAGTGTAATGGTTTTCATAATGTTCTGTGACGTAATAATTTGATTTTGGAAATGATTTAATCGTGTTTTGACTCTGTTTTAATAACATTCTTTAATTTATTATCGAAATATTATCCTTTCACTAAGTTTTGACCATGACAAATATCCGGTTCTGATATCCGGTTCAGATACCTAATTCTGCCGGATACCGGATATCCTGCAAATTTCAATATCCGGCCGGATACCGGATACTGTGCCGGATATCCTTGCATCCCTAGAAAAAAGTTTGTTTCCCACTTTACCCTGAAAAAAAAGTTTGTTCAGCACTTGATAATAAAAATTAAGTTTATTTCCACCTGTAGCTAGGGTGCCGTAATGTTAAAATTATGATAAAAAAGTTTGTCGCACGTCTGTTTACGAAAAAAATTGTTCGTCGACGCTTCACAAACGAAGAAAATGTTCGCCCCGGGGGTAAAATCCATAGCCCCCCCCCCAACTATCGTCTGGTCGGCCCATAAGGAGGAGGTTAAAAAATTCTTTACCTTTTTGTCTGTATTTGTTTTGTATGAATGATGAAGTTACACCCTGATGTCCTCTTGCTATGGGTTATGCTGAAATAGCCTTGTACAAAATAAACAGTGGAAAATGCCTGGGCCTAAGAAGGAACCTTGTGGTATACTACCGCACACCAGGCCTAATTTTAACCATAATCACTTTTTACAGCTGCTTGCAGCCTGTATTGTGAGAGGCATTTTTCAGAATGCTTTGACCATATAGGAGATCGCACTGTTACACCTATCACTTTGAAACTTAGTATACAGTCTCAACATAATTTTATCTCGTTTCCATCAACTTTTGGTTAACTTCTGTGACAACAAATTTTTATTTTCTCAACTAAAAAGCTAGCTTTTCCCGCGAAATTTGAATGGTTGTACATAGTGTGCTGCTGCACTAAAAGTGGCAGCATCAGCAGCAGCTCAATGCCAGGCAGAGCAAGTGAAGGAAGGAAGGATGGATGGATTGATTGATGGATGGATGAAGTAAAGTAATCTTTATTTAGAGTCGGGTATAAAAAAATACAGAAAACATAAGCACAAGTGCTTTTTGCCGACAGTTAAAAGCAATGAGGAAATATACAGATGAGATGATTATGGATATGTATATATACAATTGATGCTAAGGCAGTAGATTAAAATGTTGATAAGTCATCATAAAATTCAGTAACTTCGGACACAAAACATCAGAAATGCAAAAATGCATTAAAATCATAAAAGGTATCAAGTGCCACCAAAATGGCATGACTTAAACGGTGAAAACACAAAGGGCTAAAGTTATTTAAAAACATGTCTTTTCAGTGCTCTTTTGAAATCTACAAATTCTGTAATATTTGTAACAGAGTTTGGTGTGGAATTCCACAACCTACTTGCTTTGTATTTTAAGGATTGCTTTCCATATCTTACAGTATTGAAATTGGGTTGCTTAACAAGAACTTGTTGTCTCAGGTCATATGTTAATTTCTTTAATTCATAATAATCTGGGGGAAAGAGGGGAGATAAATTGTTAATCACTTTAAAGACATGTTCTAGTAACTTTTTACATCTATTACTGAAAAGAGTGCTTAAATTGGCCTTATCCAAAAGTTCAGAGTACGGGCTGAGAAAATCATTGAAAACAGCTCGCAGTGCCCTCTCTTGAATTTTTTCAAGTTTGCGTTCATTTTTTGAACCACTCTCATGATAAACCAGTGAGCAATAGTTAAAATTTGATAGGACAAAACTGTGCAATATTTTGAGTTTACTTTCTTGATTTAATTGTTTAGTTAATCTTCCAAGAATATTTACTTGTTTGGCGGTCATTTTACTCAGATTCGAAACATGTCTGTTTAGAGATAGGTCCTTGTCAAGAGTGACACCTAATATTTTTATATCATCGGATGGTTCTATAACAGAATTATCGATGTTGAGAAAAATATTGCACATTTTCGATTGCCTTTGAAGTATCATACATTGAAATTTTTTGGCGTTAGCTTGCATATTGTTTGAACTGAACCATTCAATTGCTTTGTTTGAACATTCTTCAATTGTCTTTTTCATTACAATTAAATTTTCACTTCTACAGCATATTGAATTATCGTCTGCATAATTGTAAATATCACAGAATTGTTGCATATACAGTACAAAATCATTCAGAAAAATATTAAAGAGCATGGGCCCGGTCAAAGACCCTTGAGGAACACCACGCTTCATAGATTTCCATAAGCTACGTTCATTACCAATTTTGACACATTGAGGTCTGTCACTCAAGTAGCTCCTGATTAATTCTACAGAAATTTCTGACATGCCATAAGTGTACAGCTTGGCTAACAATAAATTATGTGGTAAAGAATCGAACGCCATGGATGGATGAGTTAGATAGATGGAATTGATGGATTAGATAGATGGAATAGATGGTCTAGATAGATGGAATAGATAGATAAGATAATGGAATAGATAGATTAGATAGATGGAATAGATAGGTCACATAGATGGAATAGACAGATTAGATAGATGGAACTGACAGATTAGATAGACCGATAGATGGAAGAGGTGGAATAGATGGAATAGATGAATAGATGGATAGACGGATAGATGGATAGAAGGATGGATAGGATCTAGATAGATACATGGATTGATTGGATTGATTGATACTTGTACTTATATATCTACAAGCAGCTGTTAAAGTGCTTGCACGTTATTTTTTGTTGTTGGAATAAATCAATTTGCAAAGGGAATCCAACATGCAGTATGAATATTACAGCTAGGAAATTTGATATGCAAAAAGAGTGGACTGTTGCACTGTGAAAATGGCACTTCGTGACCCATGAAAGCTGATGGAAGTGTTCTCTTCTCTACATGGAACATGGGAAACATAGAGGCTGTTTGATTAGTCATGATTGAGAGAAGGCCATTTGATTTGTCATGACTGATTTTAGAGTGAAAATCAGATGCATAATCCTTTCGTTTACCAGTCACCAGCAAGCGGGATTAGTCTCCTTAAATCAAATTAACATTGAAAGTATTGGGTATGATCATGACAAATCATCAGCATGATGACACATATGAAGTGCCATTTTCACAGTGCAACCTGTCCACTCTTTGCATAACAAATTTCCTGGCTGTAAAATTTGTAAAAAGGCAGTACTGAAGAAAATTTGTTTCAAATCATCATATATAGGGGGAACTTGGACACAGTAAATCAGAAAAGTTTATGTTTGCCAATCGTCAAAGATTTACAGTTATATTTTCATAATGAATGGCTTTTGAACAGCGCGCAGACCTAAGCAACCAGAAGCCCCACAGGAGAAATACATAGATGTATGGCTCAGCTCTTTGAGTCTTTTGTAATATATATGAATATCACATTTTTGTGATGTTTTGGTGCCGTTTTTGTCCGATATTTGCCAATTTATGATATTTTTAGTCCAATTTTGTACAATGTTGACATTTGTGATGCTACCAATCTGACACACAATGGGTTTTTGTCAAGAAAATCACATTTCACTTGATGAAAAAACTGTCTGCAGAATATTATCTGTCCAATTAAAACACATAGCCCGTATACCCAGTTCCAAAGTGCTCTCCTAATGAGGCAATTGAGTGGGCCATGGATCCCTGCATGATACACGAAGACTACACATTGCTAACACCCAGTAATTGGGAGTGAGTGTTGGGTGAGCCTGTGATGATGACATTAATCTCTGGTCATGACGTTCCTCTAATTTGTCATCTCTCCGAACATGGTGGGGGAGCCAGGAGCAGCCCAGATCCTAGTGCGACTTGTTCTTGCTGAAATTTCATAATCGCTGGAGCTTTGGAGAATGTAATCTTATCACAGAGGCTTGAAATTGATAAAAACGTGAACTCTTCATGTGGATTTGGCCTGAGAGCCTGACTCTGTTATTGAATGACACTTCATGGATCACTGAGTCTTTTGATTGTTTGAGATTAACAACATGAAGTTTTTGTATTGATGAAAGTTTTGTATCGATTCTGACTTGAGATTACTTTGCTTATATTAAAGCCAATTTGTGGTTGGATGTAAGACCAAATACTAATTTACCATTTTTTGACCGACTTTAAAATTTTGTTGTTAACACACAATGTCACACATGTATGTGTATTATTACTTCTCAAATGAACTTAAATTTGGATTTTTGGGCTATAACCATTAATTGTGTGTAAAATTTGTATGTCATTTACCAATCATTCGTACCATGAAATATGATGGGTGCCATTAATTTGATGCATGATCTGGAAATTCCATTCTGCAGCTACTCTCCTGTTCATTGGCAGACAAAGCTCCTTTGTACTTAAACATACTTGCACAATTAGTTACAATTCTGGAAAATGTTCAATTCAAGGGACTGATGTGTAAAATTGCATCTGGAAAAAAAAAAGACATTGCAATTTGCTACATTTAATGGTGGTCTGGATGTAGCTTGGCTCTTTATTTAGAGATGGATATGTAGTTATCAGGATGTGCTCCTCAGTGCTGTGTGTTATGTGACTGATGATCCTCTCTTGTCTCATAACTCATTACATGATGTTGTAATCCAACTGCCAAAGTCTGCAATACTTATATTACACTCGACTTGTGACTTCTGCCAAAATGGATGTTGTTGAAAACCCTCGGGTGAATGGCAGGAGAGGATCTTATAATGGATTCATGCTTTATTGGGTACAATACATGCTCTTTTTCTTTTCACATTTCTTTCCTCTGTTCTAGTTCTATGCAGCAGTTTCAATAAGTATGTAATTATTTTGCAACTTGCTACGTGTAGATTGTTTGCCTCTTCACATTAAGGTACTGTGTACGCATGGTACTTACTGAAGCTGCTGTAAGTGGTTGTACTGATGCTGTACATGCTGTATGGGGATTGATCTGTATTATTATATTAATTTTATTTTCAATTGTGATACATTGAATATATCACACATAATGTAGACAATAAGCAATATGATAACAAAAATCACAGAGCAGCATTTGGGAATGGGAAGTTTTTCCCACATTTTCAATTGTAGAAATTGTTTCCGTGTGATACTTAATTGCAATGTGGTCATTTGTATGATGTATGATAGTCTGTATTTAAAGTTGTTGCCTTAAAATTGAATGTCCTGCAAGTTATTTGTTAATTAGTTGTTTTTTACATATATATATTGGTGATGTTGATATGTGCGAAATCTTAGTCTAATTGTCATGAAAAGCTGGAGACATAATTGATAAACTTGGCTGCACTTGTTCAGTCCATGATTCATTGAGGGAGGGGTTATTATAGTGGTGATAGCAAACCCTGCAGCCAACAGGGATAAACAGGGTCATTTATGACAGGTTTGTGGTTTGTAATGCATTAATGGATTTTGTTTGTTATCACAAGGTCAGCTCTTACTTCATGTTGAAAGAATATATGTGTACACTTCCTCAGTAATCGTAGTCATTGTGCCTCAGGGTTTTCGAGAACATTTATAAATAAATTCATGAAAGAATAACTTAACAGTAACTGTGTCATTAGGAACATCTTACAGGAGCTGACTGCCTAAGACCACAATAGCTAGAAATAGGTTGTTTATATTAAGCCGTGTTGAATATGGGTTATTCAACAACTCAGTGAACTGGATCTAAGTATATGACAATGGACAGCTTTAAGGTCGTTTAGCGTTTGTCAGACAGTAGTGCTTGTTGCCCGATGAAGGTTTGGTGAAGATTCAATAGTCATGAATGTGAGTGATGTTTGAATACTTATTTACGATGTGGTATGATTGCTTATGAGGTGGTGTGGAAAATTGGAAGAGAGCTTAAAACTATTTTAAAGACCCTGCACTTGAGGACCAAGCGAGCTGTTACATCTCTCTGTCATGATAAAACACTTAGTTTCATGATAAACGTTTTGTGTTGTAGGACATTGAGAAGTTGGAGAACCAGGGCAAGAGAGTCCTCCAGGATTTGCGCTACATCGAGGATGTCGTCAAGAAGAAGATTCTTCAGCTGTTGCCGGGCTCTACCACCGTTGTCTTGGAAACGTTCATGGAATTCTTCCAGACCATCAACTCTTACATCTCACAGAGTGACAGGTGAGGGGTACTGAGGGCGTTTCCACACTTCTGGAAAATTATTATATTTATATATGTTATTGTCATTTGTCAAAAATGATGGACAACATCAACATCATAAACCTAGTCTTGTTATGTTTTAAAAATTGTAAGTTTCCAGTGAACAATAATATTATACATGGATATACGTGGAACCAAGAATGACTTATTTTCCATTGAATTAGAATTGTTTCATCCATTCACCTGTGAAGACGTGTGGGGAGGGGGGATATTGAGAATTTTGTAAAGACTGTTCAAGGTAGATTTTAAGAAAACATCACTTCAATTTCTGTGGCTGTAATTTGGAACATGAAACCCAGCTAAGGACATTGTAGACAGTGAAGAAAAGCTTCTTGAAAGTTTTCATGACTGAGCAATCAGTAGTTTGGTTGGAGTAGTGCAAGGGATCCGTGAATTAATAGTATGATGATGTTGTCTGATGGCTTAGAAATATTGACAAAAGGTTGCACTGTCTTGCTTGTGTTGCAGCACGGTGGTGGAGTCGCAGTGCAACCATGTGTGTGTCAGTCTGGCTGACCTGGTTCGCTGGTCGGACAACATCCTCCTACATGGACCTGAAGCCCTCAATGAGGAAGAGGCAAATGAGGTCATCAAGAACTTCAAGGACAGCCTCCAGGTATGTCTCTCCAATAGTATTATTTACGTTTTGGGTGATAATGTCATGCTGAGAAAAACCATTCACTAGCTTTTGTTTCAAGTTAGGTAATCTACATATTTGATACATATATGAATTGGTATGATCAGTGTCTACATTTGTGATATGGTCAAGCTAAAAAGTGTCACAGAATTTAGAAAATGGTTAAAGTTTGGTGTTAATAGGATGATATAATATTATTTAATATCATTATGGATTTATGATGTAGGTGATTATGTTGCATACAAAGTCAAATTTAGAATCAGTAGGTCATCAGCCCGAGGGGGCTAATTTATTAAAATTAGTACATATGATTGCAATTGGTGTTTAAAAAGTCATTTGCAATTTTCTCATGTATGAGCTATTTTCTTTGTTCCAGGAATTGATAAAAGTGGTAATTGAACGAATCAGCAAAAAGGCAACGTTAAGAAATTGTCAAAGTTTCCCCTCGAAACCCCCGAGTGTTACGGCACGGCTGTCTATAGCGGATGAAGGGTGTGTATTTGTTCTATCTCTGCATGGTTGTGTACGCTTGTCTGTCTATCTTCACTTTTGCTGTTTTTCTCTATCTTTGCTGTGATATTTACTAGTAGCATGTCTAGGACTTAATCATTTGTAAGTCACTTCCAGCTTTAGGCAATGGATTATCCAAGAAATGCATTAACTATACACTGTTTTTAATGATATGCCTACTAAGTATTAGAAATAAGACAATTTGCCACTTTCGTGAGATAGGATATTCAAAATTAAATTTTTAAAAACCAGAAAAGATTGGGTAATAATAAAATACAATGAATATACATTCTATTTTACTTTCTATGATGATGAAGCTGTGAATTTCTCAAGTATTCATCTGTTAATTTTACTTTCTGCCCTTAAAAGTAAATCAAATGCAAATGTTGACAGATTATTTGATAAAACCAGAACATAAGTGCTATTATATATTCAGAACTTAGATTATAAGAATTTTAGTTTGCCACCTTGATAAAATTATCAAGCAACTTAAGCCATATGAAAGTATCAAGATTATCTGATGTATGAAACTCATCCCGCATCATTTCACTATAGTCATGACTCAGGCGTAGACTATAATTGTAATTTAGATTAGAGTCAAAAGTTCAGCTCTTTGCTCCAGGATATGCATAGCTGTTGTAGATTGTGGTTTTGTTGTCGGGCATTTTAATTTTTTGGTTGTATATATACTGCATAGTTTATGTACTAGTAATTTAATTAATTAATTGATGTTCTTTGATGTGTACCATCGTCTAGTCATCTACAGTATTTACAATATACGCTGTATGTATTTGGCTGATATGCTGATAATTGAATATCTTATGTAATCTCTGTAGCTTTTGAGATGTCCTTCAGTCAATTGCGTATGTTGTCATTTGTCACCTATTTAAAGTTGCATCCAGTACTGTTCAGTCTAACAAAAACAAGTTCCTCCTGATTCACATAATTCTATTGGAAAAATTGTCTAACTTTAGGCCAGACATAATTGATCTTTAGTTTCTCTGATCTTCTTGAGGCATTTTTCTAGGGTCGGTCGGTAGAACGAAGAAAAAAAAGGTGAAATCTCAATTGTTTATGATGTCAATTGGATAAAAATTCTGGTTTTGCTCCAGAAAATCTGTTGGGTCGGTCGATCCGAGAAGCTAAAATTAAAAAAGTCTGGCCTTAAAATTTTACTATTCAGGCTGATTTGCCCGAGGCTGACTAGCTTATCACAAATTGTTTTGTTACCGGTTATTGAGCGCATGGATTTGATCATGCAGTCTGACGAAATAAAAAGATTTTTAAATGGTGAAATTTAGTTAATCCAAAAATTACTAATTAATCGGACAAGCCCAAGCCATGCCTGGTATTCAGTGTGGTATTAGGATGACAAAAATTTAGGAATAGTGGTGACATAGAGAAAATTTAAAAACAATTATTTTGAATGCATTCTAGAAGGAGGAACTTGTTTGTTTGGCTGATGTACTGTAAAATAAGCGGTTCATAATTGGGTAGATACACTGCCTAAAGTGTGTGGTTGCACAAATTGGGCAGGAATACTAACACCTTGTGTTCTGGTTTGTTTTTGAAATGGAATGAAGTTTGTGTTTTGTTTCGTATTACTAACAACAATGTTGCTTGTTTTTGTTTGTTGGTTTGGGAAGGGCATGGAGAATTTAGTTGTTGTATTATTCGTCATTACATTAATGATCATTGTGATCAAATAATTGTCAATACAGAAGATTTTCCCTAGAAGTTATGGAGTTAAAAGTACCAAAATACCTCTGAATCTTAAGACTTATGTCACTCAAAGGTGCATAACTAACAATAACTGTTTTAGGTAAGGATAGGAGTTTCTGTTCAGGTTAATGAGGTTATGTTTTATGCAAAATTGATGAGCTGTGCTTATAAATAAATTATAATAAAACAAATAGTTCTGACAGCTCAAATATCTGTCAATCTTTATTAAATAAGATGTTAAGCAATAACACTTTGGTATTCAGTTGCCAGCACTATAAGAACTTAAGTGTAACATTAAGTTTGGAGATCCAAACACAGCTTTAAACACACGCACACCTAACATGAATGGTTTCTCTTATTAATCCTTGACATTGCATGTTGTCTGCTGCTAACAGCTCTGTGCCTGAGGTGCCCCTGACCCCTCGGGAGCTGGAGATTCTTGAGGAGACCAACCGCATGTCTGGCATGTACGCTTCCCCCGGCATCTCTCGATCCATGGACGATGTCTTGGACCGTGATTCTGGGGTGCACTTGGAGCCGCCTCCCAAACCTCCACTGCCTCCTGCTTGGGAGCACTCGCGCCTGGGCCATGCAAGGTAAACTTAGAACAAAAACACAGTTGTATTGTGGCGTTTTGTATCTAGCAGGGCTATTGCTGATCCGGGTAGTTGCAATGCAATAACAACCTTACTATGTTTTTCTGATTTTCCTCACAGCGGCAGTGCCTCATCTTCAGTGATGTCTTTGGTTGGCAGTGCTAATTTATTAAATGATGTGCTTTAGTGATGATGTCATATCTTTTGTATTTGGCGGAATTGTTCAATGCCTTGGGCAATTTGTTCCCCATCCTGCCTTAATATTCCAAGCACACCTGTGCCTTTCATGCCGCGTCACTGATTCATGCATGTTTTCTCAACTGTCGAGAATTAAGTCACACTTACATTTATAAGCAAGTCAACATTTTTTGGAATAAGAATGTTCTAATTGCACACTGACATTTTTGAAAGTTGTTTTGATTTGTCCAATATATTTAATGATCTGACAATGTCCTTACAGTACACGTGACCTGGATGTGCCTGTGCCGCCACCTTTGCCCGAAAAAAGACGAATGACGACAAGTCAGGATTCCTCCTCCTCCGTATTCAGCGATCGCTCGACCCCCACAGTCCAGTCTCCCCTGGTCCCGGCTGAGATCACCAGCCCCCAGTCTTCAACAGCCGCACGCTGGTCCAGGACAACTAGTCAGAGCACCGATAGCTATCTGGACCGTAGCGACGTCTCCCCGCATGCCACCCCTCTCAACCAGTCTCCCACCAGCAGTGTCAGTTCTGTGTTTAGTGGCAGTTCTGAAGACTTGCTCGCCGACAGGACAAACAGGAATTACATTGCCACTTTGTCACCCACGGGGATTTTGAACAAGACTAGTAGTCACATGGAGAGTCAGTCTACTAGTCAGTCTGTCAGTCAGTCTAGTTGTAGTTGTAGTCAATCTGTTAACAGCAGCATTAGTCAGTCTGCTGGCACTTCAATAGCAAGCAGCTCAATAGCAAGCAGTTCAATAGCGAGCAGTTCAATAGCAGCGCAGAGCGTGGAAGTGACGGGCAAAATGCAGAACTTGGCTGTGAACATTAATAACCAGGACAGGCATAGCACAGGGAGCAGTTCTGGCTCCGACTGTGGTCCTCCCCCTCTGCCCGACAAACCCCCTAAACCTCCGAGGAGAGTTCCTTCCCTCTATGACAATATGCCCGAGGAGGAAGGGCAGGGGCCGCAGGAGACGAAGGTGGAGGAGAAGAAAGTCGAAGAGCAACAGTCGTCGGAAAAAGTAGTTCTGAGACGATTACGAAACAGACTGTCGGATGAGAATGAGAAGAAAAGAAGTGGCATTTTACTAGACAACCTGTTATCCGATGCTGATCCCAATGCAGACCCCCAGGGACCCCCGCCCCTGCCTCCCAAGATGAAAATGGGTAACGTTTATCTCATTAATTCTTCCATGTTCAAGATTAATCATCAACATTTGATTTGAGAGTCATATTGTACTATTCATTCTCATTAGTTGGAGAATTGTCTCGATATTATATTGATACCATCTTTCTCCATGTAACATAAACAAAACTTACACTATTAGTCTTTATGTGAATCATTTATTTCAATCCTCCACAAATGGCAACACAAATGGACCATAATAATCTGAAAAACTCCCCTTTCTTTAGACAAAGGCCTGGAATCTGCTTATGGGACCACTGCATTGCTCATCGCTAACTACTTCTTTTCCATGACAGTTATGTATAAGACAAAGTGTCTAACAACTATTAGGGCTGTCATGTTCATATACATTTGTGTTGTTACTCCTAACATTTGCATTTGTAATTTGTTTCAGTTCACACTTACATGCACATGTTTGGACAGTACCAGTCCCCTGAGGAGGAACTATTCAGACACTCAGTTCACTCGCTCAACTTCTACCAGTCACAGTGGAACCAGTTCCAGGAGATGGTCTGCCCTACCAGGTACGCCTGTATTCTATTGTTGCTAATAGTGACAAATTGCTTTACTACCAGTGGCAGGTGTAATGATGTGATGATGAAGCTGTCAATCCCTCCAGTATATGTCCCATCTGTTTATTGAATATCTCTCTGTAGAATCTATCTGTTTATGGAAATGTCTGCCTCTGATAATTAAAGCATGATTCTATAAAGTACTCAGTCTAGAGTAGGATATCTTTGCTACTTGCAGGTCGAATACCGTCAGCTTCATCTCAAGTGCTTCTAGTGGTCGGAGTTCAGACGTCTACTCAGTCGCAAGTGGGAGCTCGGGAGAGGACGGTCAAGGCATGCTTCCCTTTGACAACTTTGAAATCCACCAACTGCCCCCCTCCCTGCCTCCCAAGGATGGCGGCAAGAAGAGGGTGGAGAATGGAAAACAGGTACTAACATGGAATTTAAATGAATCAAACCCTGTACTGTAGAAATAGACCCATTAATTAACTATTTCTGATGATAAATGTGTGTGATGTAGAACATGTGATTATGTTCATGGTGGCATTGGAAGCGATTGAGAGTGACTGAATATATCCTATTATTCTGATTCATAAATCACATTTAAATTGCGCCCTTCTTGCTAACAAATTGTTATCATACTAAAGCTGTTACATACCGGTAATTGTCTTGATTGCTCCATTTGATTTTGATGGATACACAAATAGTCATTGAAAAGTTATGAATGATTGAAAATGAATTTTCTGCAGTCCTTGCCAGAAGTTACGCCTGTGATTCCTCAACATGATGTGGAAATTAGCTTCATGTCTTCCGTGGATACCGTGAAGAATTGCGTTCTTCATGAAGAATATGAAGAAGAAAATGAGGAGGAGGAAGAATCGGGGGTGCAGGACATCACAGGAGAAAGGTGGGTGTTGAGGAGCAGCTCATAGTGAGTAATCCCATCCAGAAGTGACGATAATGTCGTCCACAGAACATTGCTATTTCCAAATTTTATTCAGGAGTTGAGACAGCACATAAATGCCAACCTATCCATCAGGATTCACTGAATGCACACAATTGGTGTCAGCAAATTGACGAGACCTGTGCTGCACTGAGGGGGAAATTTAGCATTGCAATCGTGGCTGCCTGATGAATAGGCCTTATATTAACTTGATATGTAAGAATGTTAATATGGTATTGTAAGAATGTAGTAACTAGAAGTATAAGAAGAGAACTGAGGGAAACAATCCCAAGTAAAAAACTGGTCATCTTGTTCAATGAGATTGCTCCTTATAATTATAGGACACTGAATAACTTAGGGGCTTTTAGTTTAATGTAACAAGTGGTATCCTATGATCACAGATGAGGATGTAAAACCTTTTGATTATACAGAACCACTTGAATTATTGCGGAAGTATGGTTAGGGAATTTCACATTTTAATCAGGGAAAATTTCATATCACCAAACTGCTGGACACTCTGACATTAAGAACATCACAACCATATTTGTGTGAGAAATAACTTGATGTATTCCTTGCAGCTACAGCAGTGACCCCCAGTCAAACAGGACTTCCACAGGGTCCTCCTTCCGACCGAGCAGTCCTCCAGATTGCCCCAAGGACGGAGATTCTGACTTCTCGGAAACCTGCCTTCTTGATGAGGTGGACGTCTTGGATCATTTAACCCGTAAAAATCCGGAAGAGGATGGTCCGGAAATCCGAGGGGGTTCCGTGGATGCCCTGGTTGTGCTTGCTACTACCGTCAACAAACAGGGTATGTCGTAGCAAATTTTGAGTGCATGTTGTACCCTGTCGATAATTGGACCAAGCTGTTTGTCTTGTAATAATTTATGCAACAGCATCAAGAAGTCTTATTATTAGCTTAAATTTTTAAGTTTTAAGGATGATGTGACTTGTGAATCCTTGGCCTTATTCCTGTGTATTTGTGCTGTCAGAACAATATTGTGAAAACCCTGAAAGCATGAAATTATTTTGAATTGCAGACTTCATGTTCCAAGAGGCCTTCCTGACCATCTACAGAACGTTCATTTCCCCAAAAGACCTCATTGACAAACTCCTGTATCGCTACACTCGCTTCAGTAAGATCGACGATGCCAAGAAGAAGAAATGCTCTCGTAACGCTTTCTCCTTCCTCGTCAGAGTCGTTGGTGAACTATGGTAAGGTCCCTTCCTAATGTTAAATGACTTATGCTGTCTTAGGTTAGATTGGCTCTGCTTTTTTGGTTAGTTTTAAAGTAATTTAATGCTTTGTGGCGAGTTGAAATGAACTCATGCTTCTTTAAAACTGCTGTCATCAACACCTCAGAAAGGAATGTTGGACCAATTGGTATGGAAAGCCACTATCTCTTTATGAACGTTTATTAATGTTAATGTTGACACTTTTAAATACTTGGATAGTGCCATTAGTTCACAAACACATTCATAAGCAAATGCCAGACTATAACCGCCCATTATGTTTCAGCATGGAGGTGGACGATGATGTCCTCAAGAACCTGATGGACCTTGTGTATTCTTTGCTGTGCGAGGCACAGCTCATGCTTGCCAGAATCTTGCGTAAAAAGACCCTGGAGAAAGCCGAACAGAGGCGCCAGGTGCAGCTCGCTAGTCAGCAGACCACCCTCCTGTCTGCCTACCAACTCACTGCTAAGTAAGTATCCTCTTCAATTATTTTAACATAGATCTAGGGAGTTTAACTGCTCTCATGTTTGCCTGCACAGTGCGCACATTATAAGCTTTTGTTTTGGCAATGTTAATTAAGGTGTTATTCAACTGTGTTTCTCTGGCTTCCTTAGCTCCGTTATAATAAATAAATCAAACAATGTGTATTACAAACCTTCATAGCTGTCATGGAAAGTCACAAAAGACATATTGATTAGATTCCATTCAATTCATTGTTAACGACTGACTTTTCCTCCTTTTAGGCAATGCCGTTTGACTGATTTTAAATCTGAACACATCGCTGAACAAATGACGCTTCTGGATGCGGAACTGTTCCTGAAAATAGAGGTATGCTTTTCCGGGTTATTGAAATGTGATTGTTGGCTAGAAAATCTGAATTAGCATCAGAATGACCATCAACTTGGCCTGTGCAAGGAAAAATTCTTTCTAATGCTATTGCTCTATGTCTTTTGATTCTGTTATTTTATGTATGAATCCTGTTTTTAAACATCCACTCTGTGATATTTCTTACCATATCTTACAATGTACAATATGTAATAATTAATGAAACTGAAAGATACATTATAGAAATTATAAAAATGTCACAAACTTCTTTGGGCAGATTCCAGAAGTATTACTTTGGGCGAAGGAACAAAACGAGGAGCAAAGCCCGAACCTTGCCAAGTTCACAGAACACTTCAACAAGGTGTCCTACTGGTGCAGAACGAGAATTCTGGAGCAGGATGACCCAAGGGAGAGGGAGCACTTCCTCAACAAGTTCATCAGAATCATGAGGGTGAGAGCACTTTGTTTTTATTGGCTCATGAATGTGAAATACTTATAATATGTGAATTGTTGTTAAAACAGTGGTAAACCAGTACGGCTATTGTGCTTTCTGACAATGCCAGAACGGCCCCTCCGATAAGGCGATGATGACATGTCAAAAACGGTCAAGGGTCTTAACCAGAAGGCTACTACACATTATCAGAACTGCTATAGTCAATTTGTGTGTTTTCAGTCTTTCTCCATGGCCAGAGCTATGGTGGAGGTGTGAGATAAAATTGCAATCAGCTAAAGAGCTCTGAAGCATGAGACAGCTTTTGAAACCAAAATTACAGTCAACTATGATTCGATGGCACTCAGCAACATCACTCACTATCAGATCAATCCTTACAATGACATGACAGCGACGGCCTTGCAAAACAAAAATTGCAATCGTCATCTGTATGCTGTTCAACATGATCTATAGCTCTTATGGATGAGTTAGAATAGGCTTGTAGCAATTTTAATGAATTTTAATGAAAGATCATTTTGTTTTCAGCATTTACGAAAGTTGAACAACTTCAATTCATATCTTGCAATCTTGTCAGCCGTTGATTCTGCCCCCATCAGGAGACTGGAGTGGCAAAAACAAAATTCAGATGTAAGTTGAGTCATCCTTTTCTGATTATTTGCTCTTGCACAATTATTCCATTCTGGCATTACCAAACCGTAATTTTGAACTCGTGTTCATGCTCACTATACTATGAGCATTTAGTTAAAAACTAAATGTCTGAGATCATCATAATTGCTGTCATAGCTGCACTAACATTTGGCATTTGTTCTTCGTTACAGGCCCTGATGGAGTTCTGTCAGCTGATAGACAGCTCGTCTTCTCACCGTGCATATCGTCAAGCTCTTGCTGAAACTGAACCGCCCTGTATTCCCTACTTGTAAGTGCTTTCGTTGAGTTTTCTGGAAAAGGTAGCATTTTTTATATCTGGGAACTGGCATTGCCACTCGCAATTTAGGAATTTATGATAGGACAGCAGAGGGCAGATTTTGATAGCCAGGGATGCGCGAGGGTGGCATCAGTTTTGAAGTAACTGAGGGTAGTGATATTAAGTTGATCACAGTCTTTGTGAATATGTGGTGTGTTCAAAATTTTACCAAGGGGTCAGGAAAATTGAAATTGTGAAATAAAATGTGTGTCTGGCATGGGATTTCAGATTTGTGCAAAGAATGGTCCAGGGAAGTGCCGAGTGGTTGGGTTACAGAGTTTTATCAAAGGGTGTGGTGGAAGTGTTACCACTCTATACTCATATTCCAATGAACAAAAACACTCGGAATATCTTAGGCCTACTTGAACTGCTGTAATTAAGCAGACCATACACAATAATGTCAGAACTTTCACTTTACTAAGCTGCAGTTGTCTCTTTTTCAGGGGACTTATCCTACAAGACCTGACGTTCGTTCACATCGGCAACCAAGACTTCCTTCCAAACGGAGAAGTGAACTTTGCCAAGAGATGGCAGCAGTTCAACATCCTGGACAATATGAAGAGATTTAAAAAATGGTGAGACTTACAAACTCAGTGCCTCTGTTAACTGGTTGATGTATTATGTGTACAGTTGGGGTCAAGTGTAACCATACACCGCGGGGTAATCTTTTCTAAGATGTGCGACTCTAAATAGCTCACACTTGTGCTAATGGGGCGGGGCGTAAAACACAAACAAAGATGTACGACATCGTAATATCCGTCATGATTAATAAAACACTTGAAACTGTTTGCTCTGACTGCATTTTAACTGTCTGAATTAGGCACAATTGAATTTGGAAATAGGCCTAGGCCTACCTTGGTTTAAAGTTGAAATTTTATTTTTGGGTGTAATAACAGTTTCAGTTATCATGACTAAATTCTTGTGGCGGTCTGTTACTCTAAAAAGTTTGTTGGGCCATTTCTTTTTTTAAATTAAGGCAGTATCATTTATTTTAATTTCTTCTTGATTTGCAGTGATTATGAAATTAAGAAGAACCAGAAGATCCTCACGTACTTTGACAATTTCTCCAATTACCTCTGCGAGGAATCTTTATGGCAGATCTCAGAGACAATTAAACCTCGCGGAACAAGACGGTAGCACAAGTCTCATGATGTTGGTCTAGAATTGCCGTTGAACTGAATAAATGTCTGTTATTGCCTAAATCAATGTCATATTTATCTATTACGAGGTATCAGCAGTGTGCTATATTATGCTTATTTATGTATCTATTATATTTATATATATGCACCCATGTACAAACTGCTTGAACAAAGACGCTACAGTGTGATCATGTGATGTATAATAAAAACTTCTTAAATGTATGGTTGAGAGTTTGTTACACTTTGTTATTCTAAGGCTATCAGTAAGACATCACATATATTAGGCATTCATGAGGCAACCTATTCTCAAGGTTTCTCAGGTGTTTTGGTCCTGTGACCTTGACAAGTAGGTCAAGGTCATGCATGGTACTTACTGCCCCACATGCTCCTACAACATTTGCTGACTCTGCAGAAAAATTCTGTCAGGCTGCTTCAACCCATTCAACACTACAAAACATTAGCCTGGGATCCCCAGGCTAAAAAAAATGGAGTGGCTCTTTCGCCTTTGGCACAGTATTGAAATAATGTTCTGGTAACCAAACTCAATGGTAGTCAACAAAATTCTGTCAATTAAAATAATAAAATAACTTTATTTATATGACCAACAATTCAAGCATCATTTATGCAAATAATATCTGACAGTGAAGCAAACATGTCTGAAAATGCACAGCCAAGAATACAATCCAGTTTAAATCTAGACAAAAAACCATCAAATTTCAAAGAAGTGGTCATTTGGTGGTCATGTTGACAACCATCACATAAATTAACATAATTAATAAATTAATAATGTCACTTTTCAAAGGATAGCCAGGCAAACAAGAACCCAAGGCTTCAAAATGGAGGTGGGATAGCCTCTAAGTTCACATCTCCTGAATCCAGCAGAGTTGTGAGTAACCAAAATTCAAGAAAATACCAGAAATCAATTTTTTCAATTTTTTGGTTTTATGAAAATTGCATAAGATTCAGGCCTCCAAGTAAGTCATTTAAAGAGGTATAATTGAAACACCTAAATGCAAAATTTCAGAGGTCTAACTCAGAAATTGAAGAAATCATGGAGCATGGAAAAAATACTAATTTTTTCACATTTTTGAAAATGCTCCAATATCAAATTTTTCGCCAAAACTTCCATTCTCTCATTGTGACGACATAAATGGAGATGTGTACACTTCTCCATTAAAAATTCACTTTAAAGAATTAGTCAACATTTTGACTATAAAGGTGAACTTCATTCCATTGCATGTCCTCATCCAAGGGAATTTTTATTTTCTATAGCCAAGTTCAGAAGTTTTTGACAGAGAATGAAGTAGAAGCCAGTCTCACAATAATCATCTTGACATTTCCTACTGAAAAAGTATGCTGTCACGTAAGGGCACATTTTTCTTCGATTACTTTTTTCAGTTCTTTTAACTTGGCATTGGTCCTCACCGCCTGTGGTTCAAAGTGGGTCCTGCTGGCTCGGAATCCAGCTCCATGCAACAGGGACACCAGTTTAACCATCCTGAAAGAAGGAAAGGATTTACTCATCAGTTGAATTGCTCCAACACCCGGAGAACCACCGCAAAAAAATAAGAATAGACAGCGGTATAGCAAATGATGAAAATATATATATATATTATATATACAGCATGATTTTGTCTTTGAGCACACAAGACCAACAAGCTATAGCCATTGTGCATTTTTAAAATTTGTAATTTAATAGAACTCTTGCAAATCAACTGAGCTGATACATCAGCGAATAAGATACTTCAATTAACAAGAACCCAGGGGTTCAAAATGGAGGTGGTTAGTAATCATTAATAGACTGTGATAAATTTCAGATTTTAGAAATAACCCATTTTCAAGCCTCAAAATAGCCTTGTGGTATATATGTGATATGGAAAAATGAATACATTCTACTAAAGAACTTGGAAAGAGCATTGAAATAATGTATGGAAATGTGTGCGATTAGCCCGGTAGCTCAACCTCCTTTTTGTGGAAGGAGCTGCACGTTCGTTTTGGTGACTATCGTATGATAATGAGATGAGAAGACTGGGAATATTAGACATATACTCCATTCACTAATGGAGTTATTTAGTCTCTGTATTGAGCACTGAATACAACAGTTACAGACATCCACCAAAATCCCATGGGCTCTGAAAAACTGAATCCCAACACAAAATTTGTAAAATATATTCGAGAAAATATCAGAAATCCTAAATTTTTTCACATTTTAGGTTTTTATGAAAATTTCATAAGATTGGCCTTCCAAATAAGTTAAGGAGTTATAATTTAGTCATCTAAACAGTTATAATTTAGATATCTAAATGCAAAATTTCGGATGTCTATCTCCAAAATTGATGGAACCAGCATTGAAATTTATATATATATTTTTTTTGCTGAATTTCCTGTTATTAATTTTTGTAAGGGTATTTAGACCCCCAAAAGGCACATTGAGGGTATTTAACATATAATATGGCAGATTTTCATGTCCATAGGTGTAACCCTTTCTGACTTATGCTCCGGAAACTAAAAAAATTTTTTTTTTTTAATTTCCAATATTTTATAAAAAAATTTAGCTATTGCTTAAATATGAACACCAAAGGCTCATATATGCTATAAAACCCATTCATGTGCCAAATATCATATATACAAGTGCAATAGTTAAGGCACAGTAGCCAATACACAATGTGTGATGCCGCCCATAGTGGGTCCAAGCACGATTGAAACGAAGTCACGTCTAAAATACAACATGCAGGCTATTCATTCCTATGCCAGATGCTTGCTCTATAATCAAGTTAGTGTGCTTGTCTGACTCCAGACATCTCCAAATAAATTGGCCAAGTTAGGGCCCAAAAGACATTTTGAACATGCTCCAATTTCGAATTTCCCGCCAAAACTTCCTTTCTGTCATTGTGACTGCATAAATGGAGATGTGTACACACCTCCATTAATAAAATGGAAAATAAGTACCCAAGTATGAAACTTTCTAAAAAAAAAATTTTGAAAGTTTTTTGAAACAGTCGGGGTTCATTTATATAGCCTATAGTTTTTCTCAATAAATACATGTATACACAAACAATCTAAGCTATACATGCTATAATGATGTAAACTTTCTAAAGTGACGTTCTTAGAACAAAAATATCACTCACCTTGGCAATTGGTTGACATTTCTGAATTTCCTCCGGTGGACATTGTAGTAGAACATCGGCATTGTTTCACCAGTTTCACTTGAACTTTTAGTCATTTTCAACTTTTTAGTTTGAGGTTCTTGATCACCACAATCACTTTTTATAATATCTTGATTTTTGTTGGATGCAGTCTCTGAAGTGACTTTGTGGTCACTGTGAAGTGACTTGTCTCTTACTGCAGAAGTCCTTTGATTGGATTTCTGCATGAGTTTGAATAGAGTGAGATCAGGGGCACAGTTCAAACACAGAGATTCGCAGTACATGAGTTCTAACAAGTTCTGCAGACGAGTGCTGAGAGACAGTAAAGAATCCTCTTCTGCCATCTGGTGGAGAAAGTGGGTATCATAGAGGCATCCACTCCTGGAACAGACAGAACGACAACTTAATAGATAGACATATCTGACATTCAATTAAGTAGTCTAAACATAAAACGACAAATGATTGGATACCGGAAGTAGACCATTGCTACAGTTCATCAAATGTAAGATGCATGTACACGGTGAAATAATTGGCCGAGGTAGGGGAGACCGGGGCACGTTGGTCCGCTTTTTTGTTTGTTGTGGAGAAAAACAAGAATCCGCGGATTCAAAGCTAGCCATTTGGTTTTATATTAAAGGGGCAGTGATTTACATGAAATGGGTTGATAGCAATTTTGACCTAATCTAGAGTATATCCATACTGAAGACATGAAAAAAACAATTTGAGGTATGTAAATAATATGATGAAATCCTCAAAATAAAAGGCAACTGAGAAGCTTCTTGTAAATTGGAGGGAAAAGAATAGAATACAATAAAATAAGAAAGATAAATAGCTAGTAACACAGATCATGTAGATAGGCGGATGGACTTGAAAGAGGGAGCTTCCGCCTTAATAGGAAGGAATGTGCATGACTGCCGCCATGACATATTGGAAGAACATACATTGACTATCAGATGAGATGATATGAACTGTATCATTTTAATGCAAGTGAAGTACAATTAAAGGAATAAACTAGGGGTCTCCACCAGTTCAATAAATACCGGTCGTACCGGTTCAGTCTGGTCGGTTCTCGAACTGATTTTCGAAACAGCACTTCAGTATGGCTCAATTATGCCATATCCAGCTAAAAAATCAGTTTATTGCCGAGATTTGACAGAAAATATCCATTAAATCAATCACTGAACTCGAGAAGATCGTCATCTTGACGTCCCCTCTTGTGTGAGATGAACTTTCCGGGCCAAAAATTAGTTTTTTCGGGAGGCGGATTTCTAATATATATGCGGATCGGCCCGAATTTGAGGTCCGACAGTACGAATTGTGTATCAATCAAGTGTATCGATGATAAGTATCGTATTGAATGTCGGCAACGATATAGAGCCCTAGAATAAACCCATTTCACTAAGTGGCCTGGACATTGGCCAGAAAGAACTTTTTGTTAAAACAGTGATTCATAACTTGCTTTCCACATGAAGCAGACATAGCACTTTAATTCCTGAAACACAACTTTCAAAATTTAACCTAAAGGAGTGACCAAGTCGTGAAGCTTTAATGTTACATTTAAATTCACTAAACATACTCCAGATTGTCACTTCAGCAAAGCCTTCAGTGAATAATTCAGACACGCCCGCCAACCTGGCCAATGAACAGGCCTTCACACAGGTTATGCAAATTAGGCCGATTTCACCGATTCAAGGACTTCCCTAAATCGTACAGACTAGCGAGTTACTGGAATAGATAGATCTCTCTGAGAGCTTCAAAATGATAGGTCATACGTCTCTGAGAAGTTAATAGATGCTTCGCAAATTGCCGGTAAAGTTTTGAACTGGAGAGAATGCTACTCGCTGATTGGCTGTGACGCTCTGACGCAAATCTTATGATAATGTATGAAAATTGAAGGATTTGTCTGGGTAGATTCTCTGGGTACAGATTGTCTCTTGGCTGGACCAATCAGAGGCATGGTCGGGAAATCTATCAGCCAATGGGATTGAAGGATTCAAGCACTACTTTTCCCCTGGGGTTAACTGATAGAATTCATGTAAAGTTAAAACCTATGGGGCCCTTCTTATTAAACAAATTAGTGACAAAATCAATTGTTGATGTGGTAAAATAGGAAACAAAATGCATGAAAGCCAAAAATATCATACAATCAAAACACACATTTTAGAGGGAGAAGAAGGTTGTACAATTGATGTTTTATACCAGGCCAAATTTGGGAAAATTTTAATCAAGATGATTTTAATAACTTATTTGTTTTCATCAAAAAGTCATGGCACTAAATCATTATGTTCACTGTTACGTTCTAAAAATAACGTGCACGCATTTCAAGAGGTGCTTGCAGATAGAATATCAAGCTATTTCCTATTTGCACATCTGATTTTCTGTAAGGATCTATCTATCTATCTATCTATCCATAGCCCATTGCTGGTTAATGGCATTTCAAGTTCACACCTTGACCATATTGACATAGGAAATCCAATGTATTGTATTGTATCTAATTACACTCCTCAATGGTAATTAAGTTATTAGGAGCTGCTGCCGCTGGCAGCCAGCTCCTTTTGTATTTGTGCTCATGATCTTTGAGTCACTTGAAAATGCCCCAAATTTTTGTAAAGTTTTCTGGACTCCCCTCACCATTCCAAGGGTTCATAACTGAAGGTAATTGTAGGATATGTAAACTAGCATTACATGTGGGTAAATTCCATTACACTCTTGCTTTGTAGAATATGCTACAGGCCTCAAAAATCCTGTAATTTAGGACTCTGCAGCTGGCTTCACCATTTAAAATTGGTACCATTTTAGCCTGTGACAGGACAGTTTTTGGGTCAGACCAGTCCTGCACTGTGCCAGACTGCCAGTACAGGTGTTAACCAGTCCATTCAGGCCCCCAGTCCTGTTACAGGCTTGTATACTCAGTGATGCGTGAACAAAGTGGGAATTCCCCCGGTCTGGGGATTCCCCAGATTCATTGCAAGTACAGTGCAATGTAATTGTAAAATGTTGGTTGGCTTGGGTTTTACTAGCAGGGTTGGACTGAAATACAAATAAACCAATACCTATCTAATAATTCTAAACATACGAGGGGTTTTCCATAAGTTCTGTCCAACTAGTCATAACTTTTGCTAGATTTGATGTAGAAAAACGATATTTGGGTCAGATAATATTCACGTAATTTTCAAATAACTCCCAAAAAAATCAGATCATAAAATTAAAAATAAATGCTTAATCTGTTGCCAAACTTTTTCTGAATGAAGAGAAGACACAGCGGAAAACCTAAGAAAAGAAGACTGGAAAATGCTAAAATTGACTTTAACATGAAGACTGAGTTAGAGATGGATAGAAAGTTTGAGAAAACGTGTTTACAAAGTCCCAGTCATTATTTTTGGAATTTGTGAAATTACTATGGATGTTTTGAAAATATTCTGTTCTATCTCTCTTGCAATAACTACATATTTTATGCAATATGTCAAGTAAGTGTCTGTTAACAAGCTCTCGGTCGCATCTCATGACTTTTGGTTTCCATAGCAACAAATCAACAATTTATTTTTACCTCTATGATCTGATTTTTTGGGATCATTTGCAAATTATCTCAATATCAACTGACCCAAATATCATTTTTCTGTTTAAAATCAAGCAAAAGTTATGACAGGTTGGACAGAACTTTTGGAAAACCCATCGTAAAGAACAAAACGTACAATGTATGCGAAACACAAACTGTGATCTTAATATGAGGACTGTGAGGCATTGACTTTTTAAGGGAAGTAAGGTTATAGGAAATGTACTCAGTGTCAAGTTTATTCTTACAAGACATTGTGAAATGTTAGGGATTATTTTTAGTAGGTTTCTTGTCCTGTAACCCTGGTAAAAAATTTATTTTTTGACAAGATATAATGAATCTGTGTCTCCAAAGGTGCCCTGGGCCGCATTTCATGACTTTTGGTTTCCATGGCAACAAATTAACCATTTATTTTTGTTTCTATGATATGATTTTTTCAGAATCATTTGCAAATTACTTCAATATTATCTGACCCAACTAGAAAAGCACATGGAATGTGCACCTCCTGGCTGAGATAGTCGACCATGGAATTTATTAATAGGGTTGATTAAAGAGTCAATCAACTGTAACTGTTGTTGCAGCTGTTGCAGCCGAACTAAGTAAAATTGTGATTGTGTACAACGGACAGCTTGATAGATGGATAGTTATCCCATGTCTAGCCAACTTTTGTCCCTCATACTGAGCTTTTCCCTGGTCAATACAGATTGAGAGAGGGAAATACAACAGAAAGAAACAGGGATATATTTAGTTCAACCAATCAAATTCCTTTGGCTAATTAGCCAGCAGGGATATACTGAAAGATAATGAGATCAACAGGGATATACTGGAACTGACTAATCAAAAGACAACAGTGTCCCTATATACGGGTCTCGGGATATACTGGATCTTGGGTGACTATACCAGGGATATACTGCCTCCACCCATGGTATAACCTCATAATACGCTTGTGAGGGATCCTTTACTTGCACAGTACAAAGACCAATACAAGGGGCAGATAATTGAATGCCTCATCCAATTGACATTCAGCTTGGAATTTTGCTCATGAATGTCTACTCGAAATGTCAGGTTCCACGGGCGGAACCTTATTCACTAAGCCACCCTGCAGCTGATGATTGAAGGGCCAGCATTTAGTGATGCAGACCGGACCGCCTTGGTCCAGTCCGGTCCGCGGTCCAGCCCTGGACTGCCAAAATAGCGGACCACCTACAAAAAACCGGTCCAGTGCTGGACTGGACCGGTCCGGACCGTCGCTTTACCGGTCCGGTCCAGCACTGGACAGGTTTTTTGTAGGTGGTCCGCTATTTTGGCAGTTTGATTTTTCCTGTCATGAAGAGTAACGCACGAATTTTGTCATATCTAAAAATGAAATCTATACCATATAGCTTGCTTTAATCCTCATTTTATTATAATTTTTGAAATGCCGGTGGACCACTTCTGGACCGGTCCAGTAACAAAATCGGACCACCTCACCCTGGACCAGACCAGGACCGGACCACTTTTGTAAATACCGGACCACCCTCTAAAAGGTGGTCCGGTCTGCATCATTTCCAGCATTGCAATTTGAAATATCTTCTTTTTATGCTTTTTAAATTTTAAAGCACAGGATTGTATTCATGATTTTGTAAAAAACTTGAGTCATCACACATGATGAGGCTGAATTAGCACAAATGATATATAAAGGCCCTATAAAAGGAAAAATAATTCATGTATGACTGACAGGAATCACAGGACAAGATTCTTCCCAAGACAAGCTTCACTTCCTACTTTTTGATTATGTGAAAATTATCAGCTACCTGGAGCAGTCAATGGTCCCTACCTCAAATCAAAATTCCCTACACCAAATCCTAAGTTTCCAGGTGTGGAAAAATTTCAAAATGGATTCAGTAAACACCCTACTACAGTGAACTGCTTACTGAGCACTTTCTGGTAATCTACAAAATCCATTCTATAGGCCAATAATTGTGCTGGTGCTGTATGTATAGGCACATATAGTAGAGATGAATTTTGTAAATCAAAGTTTCATTGTGGCTGATTAATTATGTTTATGGTGAACCTTGAACAAACAGTCTGTTTGTTTCAAGGGTACAGCCACTGAGTGAAATTTTTGACAGGTGCACTGCATGACCACCCTCACCCAGCAGAAGCCACTCACAGTAACTGGCCCAATGCTGCAACTGTAACTGCCAGAGCCAGCAGCTCCTGTTATACTCCACCAAGACAGTTTTCTATTGTCTTTTGCTGTGGTATAACCAACGGATTAGTTAGTTATACCCAGGGCTGTTAATCAGTACTTTTCGAAGTACTTAAGTCCAGTACAGTACTTTTCAAATGTTCCCAGTACCCAGTACAGTACCCAGTACTTTTTTAATCACTGTACTTAATTCCAGTACCCAGTACTTTTGAAAGTACTTAAGTCCAGTACCCAGTACTTTTTGATGTCTCACACATTGAATCACACTTGAAGAAAACAAAATTGCAATCTTTTTCGAAATATAGTGAAAAATAACACCATCATCTGATCATACACTTTATCAATATTGTGTACAAGCAATTATACTCATCCTGTATGAAAAATCTTGCAAGATAAATTATAGATTAAATAAACCGACAAAAACTTGTGTTTATTTTTCAAGCAAATGGGGATATTCATGGAATACAGTTTCATTGGACAGATAGATAGATAGATAGATGGATAAATTGATAGATGGATAGACGGATGGATGGATGGATGGATGATTGGGGCTTTACGTCCTGAATTTATGCACTTGGTAGGCTAATTGGGACAGGAGGAGGACACGGTAATGAGGCTAAGGACAGATAGATAGATAGGTACATTGGATAGATAGATAGATAGATAGATAGATAGATAGAAAGATATATAGATAGATAGATAAAAAGATATATAAATAGATAGATAGATAGATAGATAGAAAGTAGGAACTTCATTAATAATATTGCAAAAGACTGTGATATTTTGAATGCTTGCCAAATTGAACTAGTCAGAATAAGATAGTCAGATTTATATCACTGGGTCTATTATTAGACACCCAGAAAATTAGTGGGTTATTGGGTATTAATGAATAAAATATTTATTACTATTGATCAAATTAGTTTTTAAAAATTGATATTTAACTGACACAGATTAGGCCTATGTTTAAGCAAGCAATGGATGAAAATTGACATTCTATTGTGAAGTTCCCTGTCCAATTGTAAAGAGGGTAATTCTCACACCTGTGTACAAGGTCAGGTACATGCAGTGACCCAATTTCTTTGCTAAAGACAATAGGCCAATGCATCCACACATACATGCCTCAATGAACATGGAAAACCCCTCCAAAAGATGGCATTGAAATTGATTGAATAATTACTGAATTTATTCATGTATGCAGCATACTTTCAACATGATGCATCATGAAATAAAAGTTATTTCTCAAATAATTATCATAACCATATTCATTTTCATAACTTTTGAAAGGTTAACCAAACAAATTCAGAAAACAGAATTAATACATTATGGATAAATTATTTCTTGACAATCAAAGTAACTTTACCTATATTAAATGAAAATTATATAAATGTTGTTTACATATTTACTGCAGAACTGAGATGCTAGTTCAGCAAGTTGGACTACTCAGATAGTGACTCTGTCATGTCCTGTCTAATTGCAATCACATTTCTAATTTTCTTAGATTGGTTTAAGTATGAGTTCCTCAATAGCATAAATTGAAATTGACTAATTGCTATAGGTCTGCACAATCCAATTGCCATATTTCTGCATTATCCAATGAAACTGTATTCCATATATATCTCTTCTAAGAGCCAAAATAAATAATTATTTTTTAATTATTTATTATATAAATTAAATTATTGAAAAGTATTATTTTTATAAAGTAACATTTATAACAGACTTTATGAAATTTATGATTTTATGAAATGTTATTTATTCACAAATTGTCTTGGAAAATATTGACACTTCACTCAACATGTCTTGTAAGCTGTCATGTTGGCTTTTTTTCACTGAAAGTACTTAAATGTACTTAAAAAGTACTTAAAATTTCAAGTACTTTTTGCAAAGTACTGGGTACCAGTACAGTACTTTTGGGTTCAGTACTTCCAGTACCCAGTACATTCCAAGTACTCAAGAAATTGTACTTAAGTACAGAAGTACTTAAGTACTCAAGTACTTGTTAACAGCCCTGGTTATACCACTGTTGGGGATTAAGTTAGCCTGTTGTACTGTTTTTTGTCTGCAAACAACGCCCCTAAAAATGACAACAAAGCCACAAAATTCAGTTAAACATCTTTCAGGAGTCATATGGAGTATAAGCCGCTTATACAACTCATTTTCGGTGTATAACTAACATTTCAGGGGTTATTTACCTCGGGCTAAAGCCCTCGGTAAATAAGCACCTGAAATGTTAGTTACACACCTCAAATTCGTTGTATAACCTATACTTAGCCAGAGTAGCTCAGAGTGGCTGTAGATGTTTAATTGTGTATCCATCACACCACACTTGAGTTGTCAGGAGGCTATAAATACAGAGAAAAGTAAAAAATGCTGAGTTTACTTCATTGTTTATATTGGCCCCATGTTGACCACACCAGACACCACGGGACACGGCGGATCTGCCCGGTTATGAAACAGACCTCCTGCCTGCAGGCAGCCAGGAGGAAATATCATGTTTCTGCATTAAATATTGTAGAAGTTAAGGCAAGTTGGACAGAACTTTTGGAAAACCCCTCGTACATGTACTAACACAGTCCAGCTAAATCAGTTAAATGTTTAGTCATATACATATATCACCAAATAAGGCCTTAACATCACATGCGGGTCGTAAGTCTCACACTTCCTTACACCTGACTCTGGTTTGTTTTGGTATAATTCCCCTGCCCTTTGCCAAGTCGGTTTCTGGGATCTCAACACTTTGTAATTCACAAATTTGTTACATTTTTTTCTCTTGTAATTTTGTATGTAATATACATGTATGACCAATAAATTTGGATATTTGATCATCAGAGGTTAGATTAATTCATTATATCATTACTTGCTTGTTAGAAATGCAGGGAAGTTCAATAAAGTAAAATTTTGAAAAGATAAAAAAAAATTGTCTTAAAGTTATAATGTCTCATGAATGCTCATACAATAGCCACCCCAATAGCAATGCAACATTGCTCACAATGGACATGTACGGCCTTTGTTTGAACAGCAATTAAGACAATAGCCAGTGTTTGAATAGCAGTTTGATAGCATTTAAAATGAATCAGGGTTATGCCATGAAAATATTGTGCTATTTCATATTATTTAACAATAGCACAGGCATTTGGTCAGTTAATCTAAGTCACTTTCATAACAAGAATCCGAGGATTCAAAGCTTGCCGTTTGGGTATTATATTCAAGGGGCAGTGATTAACATGGAGTTGGTGATAGCAATATTCATGTATAATAGTCATCAATACTTACTGGAGACATGTTTATCATAATTTAGGAAGGTTGGAAAAATACATGAAATTCACAACAAAAAAAATTGAAATAGAACCAGATAATTATAAATATACATTTGAAAATTATGAATTTGTATCTTCAAAGTAGGACCTTTGTAGTCGAACCTTAGTTTTTAAAAAAGGGTTTTATATCTGAAAGCTCATCTACAGAATTACATATCACGGTATGTTTTACAACAGCCATCATCATAATGTTGCTTTTTTAAAAGTAACTAGCCACAAATTAGGACATTTTTATTTATTGTGTAGAGTGTATTGACTGTGCAGTCTATTTGACCAACATACTTAAAATGTATCTTTGTGAAATCATAACTTTAACATACATGTTACATCCATTCCCATCTTAACCTGATACTTTAATATTTCTGAGTCCCAATTAGACACTTTAACTAAGGTTCACTTGACACATACTTTGAAAATATGTAAGGTGCATGCATAATTGCAAATGTAGGTGAAGTTGTCAGGGAAAGGAATGATGTACCTTGTGTGACATTGTTATCAAATAGTTTCACTGACATGGAATTCCTAATCTTATTATTGTTCAATTCATCAAAAATTATACATAAGTTATCATGATATTGCAAGTAAAAGTTCAGCAGTTTCACGGAGCTGTGTTGCATACAACCAAATTTGTTTGTTGATCTGTTGTTTTTGGGTGACGCCATGATAATTGGAAATGGTGGTTAATTAAAGCTACAAGGCCAAATATTTTATATTGTAATATCATCAAAATAATTGCATGTTTATAACATTTATGTTTTGATCAATCAAAATACAGCATTTGTATACTTTCATAAATTGTGTTCAGTAGTGCTAACAGCATACTTAATACCAAAATAAATCAAGCTAACATGAAAATGCAATTGAAATTACATTTATTCTGTCATCATCTCAATTGGATTTCACACAAATGAACATTTTTTGACACTTTTTAGTTAACCCTGATTGCCAATTGTAATCAGTTGATATTTTCTATTACACTGATACAGCTCATTCAGTAATTGAAAGCATTAGACACCACCTGTCAACTCAAGCCAATTTCCATCAATTGATATTACCTTTGACACTGACAGATCTCTATGAGTAACTACAATCATTGAACACTAGCTGTCAACTCAAGCCAATTGAGTTGACACTTTCTTTCACACAGCTCAATGACTAATTGCAATTATCAGACAACACATGCCAACTTTTGAGCTCAGCTACTGCTCAGTTAGCAGTATATAAAGACCAGCCTTGGTAGCCTCATTCAGTCTACCACAAGACATGTACTTGAGAGGAACAGAAAAGAGGAACATGGCTTAATTTTGTGGACATCTTTACAAAAAAAGGTATTTGTTTTCAAGTTATGATTTCTACTTGCTATGCCTAGTGATGTGGTGCTTCTTGTTATTTGTAAGCTGTATCTCCATAAGCATATTGACCTTGTGGATTGTACATATTGTGCTGAGATATGGACATTTTGTAGTTTTTTCCTATGGTCTCAAGGTAAATTTATCATCACTGCCACTCTGGTGTGTAGGCTCTAGTCATTGAACTTGCTAAACTTCAGTCAGGACTCCCAATTTTTAATTCTGCAGTAGGTCCTATGTGTATGTGCAGTACCTCATGGGGCACTGGTATGTGTCAATTGTGAGTTTACAAAAGTGTGAATAACATCTTGTGTTTCAGAGCTCATTCAAATACAACAGATGAAGTTGAAGATGAGGTCATTTTTTTCTATAGGGAAGACTAGACCTTTCCCTTCAATGCTGTCAATGAGAAAGGATGTCTGTCCCATAACAAATCCTACCACCTTGGCAGAATATTCAACAAATTGTGCCAAGTAATAGGCATAAGCAGAAGTAATAGCTGTCAAGTCCCACCAGAAGCCACCATTTCCATTGGTTCCCAGAAAAATTTTCCTGGGGGGGGGGGGGTATGCCCCCAGACCCCGTACCGGACTGCCTATTGCTATAAATAGTATAGGGGAGTGGATGAGATGTGTTGCCGCTGGATGTCAGAGAACTGAGATGTCAGCCCCGTTTTCCTGAAGCGTCGACGGCGATAATAGGCCTACATGTTATCAATTAGTGTATTTCCCACCAAATACACGAGAGGGCGCGCTCCCGCCCTCTGGCGGTAAGCCGCTTCGCAAGAATCCGAGTGAGTGCGGGTTCGTGTGTCTGCATTGACGGCTAGTTGATGCTAGAAAACGTTGCACGGGGACATCGTGTTGTCGGGTATGTTTAGTGAGGATCTGATTCTTGTGCTGCATATTAGATGCATGATTTGGTTAAGGGAACTATCCCTTCTTCTGGACCCGATTTTTCCGCCAAAATGCGATCGACCAATTCAAATCTTCGTCATTTCGCGGCGATCTTCCGCTTAACGATTACAAAGGCTTGGCGTTCACGAACGGCAAGCCAAAAATGGACCGATCTATCTATTTCTCTGTCTATCTATCTATCTATCTATCTTTCTCTCTTTTTATATCTATCTATCTGTCTATCTACCTGTCTACCTACCCCTCTATATTTTGCACAAATGTTTTCTTTTTCTTGTCTAAAAATCAATTTTATTCTCAAGCAGTAACCTCAGCAGCTCCTCACATTCTGCTCGCAGTGTGAATTCTAGTTGCTTTTAGACCTGTCAGGGAATGAACTCAAGATAATTAAAGCCAAATCCACCAGAGGGCCATTTTGCATACAACAGTGGACAGTGCTGCCATCTAGCCTATTCTTGGTTCACATGTTTATTGTTTACAGTGTTTACATGGTTTATGGTTTTCAGAATCCCATACACTCATCTCCGATTAGAATAGCTACGCCTTTGGCTAGCTAATAAGTTTGAAAATTTTTTTTTATGGCCCAACGTGCCCCTGACCCGTGATGGTCCAATCCAACGTGCCCTGAGGTCCAACGTGCCCTGGTCTCCAGTACTGCAGTGCAATTGTTGTGACATCACAGCCAAGCAGAAGTAGACTCTGTGGTTGCGTCACAAATCAGAAATCTTGGGACATTTCCACAAGTCAGCAAAAACAATCTAAAGACACCGCAGAAATTGGATGAACACATCACAAATTTTCTTCTGGTCACAGTTATATGTTCACTGTACAATATTAGAAGCTGAGCTATAAAGTGAAACATTATTATGATTAGTATGCGATCAGGAGATTCATACAGAACATTCATGTTTAGACTACTTAATGGTATACATATATATTTACATTGCATTAGATCAGTCTGTCTATGTAGAGCAACTAGTCTAATAACGGCAATTCTTACCACAGTGGACCAAGTTCCATGGCAGTTTTACCAGGGTTGAGGGAACGACAATCACAGGCAAGCAGGTCGTAAGGCTTCTCTGAATTTGAAAAGAAACTCACTAAGTCAAAGAAAAAAAAGAAGTAGCCAAGGGATGACCTGAAAATGATTTTACTTCACTCTTGGCAAACAGCTTAGATATCTGCACGAAAATTTTCAATGCAACTTGCATTTGCATTTCGTTTCATTAATATACTAATTCCCAACTACATGTATAGGCCTTTGATTTCCAACATTTGAACTTGTGTGTCAATATGTGACCTGCTCCATCAATATGAGTTCAAAGTCGGCCTCCTAGCTGTGAAAATGACTTTACTGTCCTGGAATTAGGCTTTAAAATGGTGGTTCATATGTTTTGATATCTCCATCCAATACAAAGATATGTTTGTTTGTTTGTAAATTTATTAGATATGGCACCTCAAACACTGATGATACGAAACATCAAACTTTGAGAACATCGCATTTGAATTTCCTGCCATTACAATGAAAGACTTAAAAAAATCAAGAAGGACACTCAATTTACTCAACTTAAAATCAATTTCTAGTAAAAATGGTCTTAATTATTAAAAGAAAATTACTTTTGCTAAAATATGGTATTAACAGCTAAAAAAACATCAAAATGTGACCTTTTGACACATTTAGCACTTTTCTGGGAAATATAAATTGCCTACTTTGAACTCATTTTGGTGGAGCATATATGCATAACAATGTAAACATATGAGGCAAAAATCAATGTTTGTAACAGTCTTACCCACAGGAGAGTGTGTGTCGGGATAGAGGGCCCACTCTTCACACATCTGGCAGTGGAGGACTCTCCTGACTGTGGCAATACTGGCATCAGCATGGGTAGCCCCTCGGTTAATCAGCACTCCCACCTGCACAAAATGCTCCACTGCAACTGTGTACACCACTTTAATGCCCTTGTTGCATCTGCTTGCCGCTCTAAAACATCAATCAACTTCATCTCAAGCTCTTGTACATTACTTATTTGCTGCAACTCTATTGAAAATTATTACAATGTAATTTGGACATCTGCCCTAAACTGAAAAATTCAGATTTTATAAGCTTAGTAACTTAATCAAATTAAGATAATATGATAGAGACACAGCTGACCTGGCAACAGCAGCCAATAGTATTCTGGCAGCCAGTTCCTTAGTGTAGTCCGTCTTCACTGAGAACGCCCCGTAATTCCTCAAGGTGACGTTGGAGGTCTTCCCGTAGAGAGAGGCGACATCGGTTGCCGTGACAACAACCATGCCTTTGTGGTAGACATTCCTGAAGGTGGCGTCAAGGAACTGGACAGTGGAGCCATATGGATCAAGGTGTCTGCAATATTAAACCATGATTAAGTCATTTATGACACACATCATTTAAAAATCCGACTATCAAAATTTTGTGAAATTCTGTTACACTTTATAGACAGCTGCTACGTTGTACAATGAAAAAGTGAATACGTAGCCATATTATGGAGTTACCCAGCACAAAAAGGAGTGCTTTTGAAGCACTTGAATTGTTGAAATTAAGCTTCATTTATGCTTCCTGTATGCAAATCCACACGCTTCAAATAGGCTCCCTTGTATTAAAGTATAGGCATTATTGCAGTACAATCGCAGTAAATTTGGTAATATAAATAATTTGAGGGCTTCAAATGTACTTTTGTTGCATCGATTAGACGTCAAAGATCTAAAAGTATTGCATCAACAATAATACTACTTACTAATTTGAATACAACCAGGTAATAAGAAACCATTGGCTAATGACAATTTAACAAATGACATATGGGTGAAGTCATTTTAAATGAGGCCAAAAGTGTCACATAAGGGTAAATTTTTAAATGCATGTTTTAGGATTAATTCCTCATCCAGCCTGTGCTCCATAGTCTTAATTTTTATGAAATACACTTTTTATGTCCTTAAATTACACTGACACTGCCCCACATAGAATTGTGCTGAGGAGAGTCTATGTCGTCACGTAGGTGAGAAATTTTGGTTGACTCCACTTTATTTAATCCCTATTGTTGATAATAGCAAACATTGATCATATAATCATTGATCCAGGTATGGATGATCATTTAAAACAATTTTAGCAGACAAATTACCATTTTGCTTTGAAATACACACGTTGACGGAACAAAAATATATGTTCGTCAATTTTGCTTCTTCAATGTTGTGTCAAAATAAAGCACATAGGAATACTCAGTAAATTTTTGGATTAAAATGTAAAAACACACAGAATGTATGAGAGAATGGTAAAATCCAAGCCATTTAACCTGTTGTGTAAAAGATATAGGGATATTTTTAGCGTTACATCATATTTGACATAGTCCTGTAGGTGAGAATTCTGTCACACGTACATCATAATTGACCAAGTTTCAAAAATTATGTCAAATTGTGTATAAATAAACTTTACCAGTAAATGCAGTTATCAACATTTCAATAAAAACAAACAAGGCTCAAATGTTAATTCCCCCTAATATAACACAAAAGAGAAATTTCACCAAGAAGCCGGAAAATAAGTTGCCAGAAGCTACACACATGCACCAAACACTCATTGTGAATAACCGACTCAAGCTAGAACTTAAATTCTCTGAAATTCCATAAAATATATAAAAGAACAAGTAAGGTAAATTAGATTTGTTAAAATCCTCATTCATAACAACAGTAAAAATACAAATAATCAGAAGAATTTTAAATGAAGCGTCAATTATGATGTACGCCTATTAATCTTGGCTGAACGAAATCAAACACAATGTATTGTTGAGATAAACTGCATTAGCAAAGGAAGCTAGCCAAAATACATGATAATTCTTAGTTTAATGTTGAGATTACTGTCATATATCTAAGATTTATGCTGTACATCACATTTGACATTATAAGTGTCAAATGTGATGTACATCAAAGAATCTTATGTTATTGTCAGATAAGAATGAAATGCATGTGCGAAATCTCATGACAAGGACTACAAAAGTCTGGGAATTTAATTAACACAACTTTTCTCTATTTTGGTAATGTTTCCATATCAAAAAGCACGAGAATTCATCTGTACATCATAATTGACCAATAATTACTTCTTGGTCAATAATGATGTACTGTCCATTATGATGTACCAATTTGATACTTTTTGACATATGAGACATTTTGTTGTGTGACAGTCCGGTATCTTCATGCAAGGCCAATTTCTGAAACAAAACTTATTATTCACAGCAAAATGAAAAATTTTGATTGATGTGATGCTTCTCTACACATGAGAACACCTCTATCAGTGGCGTTACATCATATCTGTCCTGTAGGTGAGAATCCCAGAATTATTGACATTCAAACTTTGCATCCTCCATATCACAGCCTTTGCTGCTCTGTAGGATATCCTTTTAAACATTTTAGATAAATCTTGTGGAATACTTATTTTGGTAGCATACAAACCCATAAAAATATTACTGGGTGTGTCAAAATTTTTGGTTTGAAATTTGGCCGTCCTGTAGGTGAGAATTTTTTCAGTGACAGCAGGTGTCATGTTTGGACTGCAACCATTTGACTATAGCTGGACATTCCTTCCAAAGCTGACTGGTATGTGATTATTTATCATAGACTTTCTTGATTCAATGGAAAATAAATCAACTAAACGGCACTTAAATAGGAAAAAAAACCATTTTTAGAAAACTTTTTTTCTGGATTGACCATGTTTGACATTTATGATGTACGTGACGCGAGGTTTCGGTGGCCCGAGAAATATTCCCAGAACATTTCACATACCAAATGGAATTAAAAAACTTAAGTTCAGGTATATAGGTAGTCATTAAAATTTAAAAAAAAGAGCATAACTTACTCCAGTTGCTAACCATCAGCTGTCAAAGTAACACCGTTTGAAAATGTGACGTTTGACATCCCAAAAAATGGACCATTTTGAGAGTTTTCGGTCCCTGGTCTCAATGAAGAAGCCATAATTTCACGTAAAAGTGGATTTATTATGAAGACAAAGTTGTTTTCTACATCTCAGGGAATTTTAAAGAACTTATTACTAGCCAAACATTTTTTATGTCCTGTTAAAGGTCAAAATCCTGGCTGGCCTCGTTTAAAATGACTTCACCCATATCAAAGATTCTGAAAGCTTGGCTTGGTAAGTTTGCAATGACACCAATAGAAGGTTCACTTACATGAAATGATGCTGTCTCTGGTGCAGAATGACATTGGCATCCATGTTGGAGACCTCCAAGACCTCAGCATTCTTCTCAGCCTCCTCCAGGGTACCACAAGTGAAGTTGTTTAGTTGGCAATTTCCTTTAATTGTCGAGCAGACTTCGGGATCAAGTTCATTCAAGGTGACAGTAACCTTTTGTCCATTGTGTTTCTTCCACTGCATGCCAGCAATTCCTGAATAACAAAGGAACAAATACAACATTGTGTTCTGCTAAAAGATAAATTCATTAAACACTAGAAATTCCCGTCTGTAAGAAGAATGAATGGATGGGCTTTATGTCATGTGTTTTTGCAATTCAAGATGGTGTCCAAGATGGCCACCATTCCTTGAAATCTCTATCTCGCTCAATAATTTAGAATTATTTCAGATCAATAGAAGAAGCCTGCAATAACGGTCCAGCACCTCTAGTTTTGGTGATTTTAACCATTAGGAGATAATTTGAAACATGCAAAGAGTAATTTCAGATTTTCTACTCCAATTTCAAATTTCCCCATCCACTTTCTCATGGACTACATATAAATGGCGGTGTGTAAACACCTCCATCAAAAATAAATAAAAATGCCATGTAAAAAAAAGTAAATCGAGGGCTTATAGCCCCTGAATGGGTATTTTCAAGTGCCTCTAAATTTACCCTTCAGGCATCTGTCTCAAAACGGATCGAATCCATTGATATGCCTGTACCAGCAATTAGTTCCCAAGGTTATGTACATGATGAATGAAGATGTTCGGCAGATGGAGAGTGTGCTCCCTTGCTGTTATTATGAAGTCATAACAGTGGTACGCCTGTCCATTATACATAGTTAGCGTACACCCCTCATCACTCCCCAGCATGAGTATGAGCTGAGGATGACTGGAGCAGATAGTGAGAGGCAGTGAGCAGGTAAGAAATGTTAAGCCCAGTTGTTATAAGGAGCACCCCATGGATATCAAGTCACCTGTTGTTTACCCTCTGCTGCCCCCAGCACCACTGCTCCCTCCCCTCCTGGCCCTCCCCTCCCCTCCTCCCCTGCCCCCTGAAGCAGACCCTAATACAAGACAGCCTGTCAGCAAAGACCAGCAGTTCTGAAGCAGTTCTGAAGCAGCCTGGCCCAGAAGCCCTCAGACAGCCACTCATTGAGAGCAGCTGGGGCTCAGACGGCAGAAAGCAATAGAAATGGATTTCTCACTTTCCTTCTCTGCATTTTCAGCTCTTCTTTATCATTGTTTACTGTTGGGAGTTACTTGCAGTTAAAACAAGCCAAAAGGTGAGTGTCTGTTTCTTCAACATAATTGCTCCACGCCGCTCACATTCCAACATTACAATGATAATGGAGATTGGAGAACAAACATATTACTACATAATCATAGCAATAATTGCAATTACCAATTTTTAAAAGACAAAAGTTTTAATTGAGTCGGCAAAGCATTGACACGCACAAAAGCAGTTAGAACTCATCCTGAAGACCAAAGAAAGCCAGATTGGTATTTTAAACTTTGCTTGGCATAAAAATGGATATTTTGTGACTGGATATTTTCATAAGTGGCAAGAGTGGAATTTATTTCAGAATTTGGTAAATGGAAAGATTCTGAATATCTATCTGTCTGAATATAGATCCATATATGTGACTGAAGTAGTTGGAGATAACTATTGAAATCTTATTTCTTGTGACCTAGTATTATGATGACATAAATTTTCAGGTCAGAAAACTGACCAATGCACATCCTAATGTCACCATAACATACCCGGGTAGTTCCAGGTCAGCTCATTTGCATGCACTAAACAAAATACACACTATTTTCCAAATGGTGGAGTGTAACACTGTCAGAAAAAAACTCCAAACAAAAAACTGATGAAAGGAGCACTTAGAATTGTTTAAGGTCAATACAAGTAAGCTGCAATATTAGCCCTGCACCTCCAGTCCCGGGCAATTTTACAATTAGGAGACAATTTGAAACAAGCAAAGAGTACTTTCAGATTTTCTTCTCCAATTTCAAATTTCCCGCCTAAGATTTTCACTCTCTCACCCACTCTCTCATGTGACCACTTTGTCACAGACTAAATAAATGGCGGTGTGTAAACACCTCCATTAAAAGTAAACAATTATGACTATCATAGGGATGTCACTTTGCATTGTAACCCAATGATGGTCCAAAGCTCCATATGTAGTTTATTTTCTTTCCAGCAGTGATGGCTCAGTTTTCACTCGTCCACCTGACCATCATCTTCTTAGCATCAATGCTCCAAGTAGCAGGCAGCAGCACTGAAGCAGCGAATGGCACAGGGGAGGCAAATCAGACTGAGGCACGCACTACAGACATTCACGTGGACAAGCTCAGTTCGATTGTCATGCGCCTCGGAGTGCGGTTGCACCAAGTCTTACACAAACAATATCCGAAGAAAAACTTTGTCTTTTCACCATATTGGTAAGTACAGAGGGTTCAAAGAAACCAATGTCGACAAGTGGCATCTTCAAAGAATTCAAATAATTTCCATTGACAAAGTCCATTTTTCATCCACACTGTGCTATGCAGTACCGGAAGTGGTTGGGTGAAAGTGATGACCCCCGTGGTGCCCCCTCCTGAGGTGCCCCCTCCTGAGGTGCCCCCTCCTGAGGTGCCCCCTCCTGAGGTGCCCCCTCCTGAGGTGCCCCCCTCCCGAGGTGCCACCTCCTGAGATGCTCCCGAGATGCCCCCTGAGGTGCCAGTCTGAGGTGCCCTCCAAGGTGCCCCCTCCTCCGGACCAACTACAAAAACGGCGGTGTGTAAACCAGGGTTGCACGATTTAAATCATTTGATTTAAATCACTTGATTTAAATCATGATTTAAATCAGTGATTTTAATCAATGATTTTTATTGAAAATCATTATATCTTAGAAAACTGCAAATGGTTTGCATATAAATGCTATAATGGAGGGTCATTCCATGCCAAATCACCCAGGGGTCCCCAGGTCACTGTCTCAGAAAAAATTCAAAAAATTCTCAGATGTAGTATTACCTGAGATAGGCACTTGACCAAAATTTGAAGTCTCTGCTGTCAAAACTCATGGAGATATGACCATTTGAAATTTTGGGTGATTTTTTAACTTTTTGGGAAATGCATTTTCTTTTGATTTTGAAGCAGTGTATAGAGTCACATTTTGCAACTACAGGTTCAATATTTTGTTATTAGGACAATTGCACCCATATTTTCAGTATCTGGTGTCCGATTTGAAATATCTCTATTACAAAATTGGTGTCAGAGCTCCAAAAATGGCCGAGAACTCAAATTTTCAAAACGGATGACTATTTGAAAGCTTAGCCATAGGAAACTGAATCAGCAATAAGTGCAGAAAATGGTTTTGCAGTTTCACCTGATGTCCTTTAACTGATCCAAACTCTTAAAACCTGTAAATTCACATATATACCAATGCACACCACACAATCACCAAGCCATGTTTTACAATTTTCGTCAAAAATACCTTTATTTGATACACTAGAATCACATGTTGACAGTTGTTGGGAACATGCAAACTTTTTTTCCAGTCTTATATACCACTTAAGATATTATGAAGAAAAATTCAGGTTTACTATCCAATGGGTTCTAATTTTAAAACTGAAAATACTGTATAATGGTTTTTATAGCAAAACGTGTGAAATGTATCTTCACCTGATTTTGAAGCAGCTGTGTAGTGTGTACAGTCACAGTTTGCAACTACAGGTCTTATATTTTTGTTATAAGGACAATTGCACCCATATTTTCAGTTTCTGGTGTCAGATTTGATATATCCCTATTACACAATTGGTGGCAGAGCCCCAAAAATGGCCGAGAAATCAAATTTTCAAAATGGATGTCTATTTGAAAGCTCTGCAACAGGAAACTCACTTAGCAATAAGTGTTGAAACTGGTTTAGCAGCTTCACCTGATGTCCTTTAACTGATCCAAACTCATAAAACCTGTAAATTCTTATATACTAAGTCTTATGCACAGACACAGTACACAGTGAAAACAACTAGGTTTTACAATTTTCGCCAAAAATACCTTTATTTGATACACTAGAATCACATGTTGATAGTTGTTGGGAACATTAAAACTTTTCCGACAAGTCTTATAAACTTCTAAAGATAATATGAAGAAAAAAATTCTATTTAACTTTCCATTGGGTTCTATTTTTTTTAAACTAAAACCAATGAACAGTGGTTTTATTGCAAAATGTGTGTAATGCATTTTTCGCCAGAAATGGCCGAGAACTCAATTTTTCAAAACAAACGGCTATTTGAAAGCTCTGCCACAGGAAACTCACTTGGCGATGAGTGCTGAAACTGGATTTGCAGTTTCACCTGATGTCCTTTAATAGATCAAAACCTGTATATTCGCACATAGGTCCGCTAATGCAAAGCACACAAAATGTTAATTTACATATAGGGGAGAAGTGTAAAAATCTGATTGTCTTATTATGTGCTGTGCATTGGTACAGTGTATATAATTATGTATACATATAACATATGAATTTACAGGTTTTAAGAGTTTTGATCAGTTAAAGCACATCAGGTGAAACTTCAAATCCAGTTTCAGCACTAAGTCTTGTTGCTTAGTCAGTTATCTTTGGCACAGCTTTCAAATGGCCATCCGTTTTGATTTTTTGAGTTTTCGGCCATTTTTGGAGCTCTGCCACCAATTGTGTAATAGGGATATATCAAATCTGACACCAGAAACTGAAAATATGGGTGCAATTGTCCTTATACCAAAAATAAAATACCTGTAGTTGCAAACTGTGACTGTACACACTGCTTCAAAATCAGGTGAAGATACATTTCACACGTTTTGCTATAAAAACCATTATACAGTATTTTCAGTTTTAAAATTAGAACCCATTGGATAGTAAACCTGAATTTTTCTTCATAATATCTTAAGTGGTATATAAGACTGGAAAAAAAGTTTGCATGTTCCCAACAACTGTCAACATGTGATTCTAGTGTATCAAATAAAGGTATTTTTGACGAAAATTGTAAAACATGGCTTGGTGATTGTGTGGTGTGCATTGGTATATATGTGAATTTACAGGTTTTAAGATTTTGGATCTGTTAAAGGACATCAGGTGAAACTACAAAACCAGTTTCAGCACTAATTGCTGATTCAGTTTCCTATGGCTGAGCTTTCAAATAGCCATCAGTTTTGAAAATTTGAGTTCTCGGCCATTTTTGGAGCTCTGACACCAGCTGTGTAACAGAGATATTTCAAATCTGACATCAGAAACTGAAAATATGGTGCAATTGTCCTAATAACCAAAATATCGGACCTGTAGTTGCAAAATGTGACTCTATACACTGCTTCAAACTCAGGCGAAGATGCATTTCCCGAAAAGTTAAAAAATCACCCAAAATTTCAAATGGTCATATCTCGATGAGTTTTGACAGCAGAGACTTCAAATTTTGGTCAAGTGCCTATCTCAGGCAGCACTACATCTGAGATTTTTTTAAATTTTTTCTGAGATGGTGACCTGGGGCAAGTTTCTGATTCTGGGTGATTTGGCATGGAATGACCCTGGATCAGTTGACACCTTCACACTTGAATTGGTGACAAAACACAGCTGGGATTCAGAAGCCAGGGTGGTTTTCGGCTTACTTTAATCCAGTTTTAAGCTGAAATTCAATATCTCCTTTGTTATGCACCAAATCCCTAATCTAATGCCAAAAGTAAAACTCATTAAACCAGAAACCAACAATACCAAACAATAGTAATTATAAAATACTGATTCTGTGGTCATCTGTAGTATTTTCAATCATTCCTTAGCACCAAAATATGATATTCTATGGAAAATTTTGACTTTGAATAGGATCAAACCCTGTTAAGTCTCTTTTGGAAGCCAAGTAAAACTTTTCCTATATCATTAGACATTCCTAGCAATAGTAGCTCCAATAAGTTGACAAAATTCCACACTTGAATTGACGTAAAATTCATATTCTGAGGGCATTTCTTGCAGTTGAAAAAAGTAAAAAATATGAGCGATCTACAACTTCGAATTTCAACTTGATTACATGACTTTTGGGCAGTGAAATAAATTTTCCCATAATAGAAGACCTAATTAAGAACAGTTCATCATATATTATGATGTCAAGTTCCTTGAAAACCATTATATTTTAAAAAATACGGCAGCTTGATTTAAATCTGATTTAAATAAAAAAAATCTGATTTAAATCAAATAAATCCGATTTTTTTGATTTAAATCGGATTTTTTTGCAACCCTTGTGTAAACACCTCCATTAAAAATGCCTCATTTATGATTTACTCGAAAATTTGTCTTACTGCACTCCATGAGGTCCGCTTTAAAGTGCCTTGTGCACGTTATGTTCCGTTTTAACATGCTAAGTATTAAAATGACAAAACAGCACAGCAGCCAAAATAACAGCACTTGAAGAAAGGCTCACATGCAAAGTTTTCAGAATATATGCATTCACATACTTAATAACTATGATATAACTAAACCACTTTATTTCTGTACTTTCAGCCTTGCAACCAGCTTGTCGATCTTATATGCTGGTTCTTCAGGGGCAACCAGGGATCAAATTGAAAAGTTACTAGGAATGGAGAGTCTGATTTCAGAAGATGAACTGCATCATACTTTTCAATATGTTCAGAAAACTTTGAAAACGGACATTGGCAACACTACATTGCGCGTGGCCAACGGAATATTCACCAGTAAGGGATTAAAGTTCCAGCAGGGTTTTACAGATTTGGTTGAGGACTTCTATCATGGCGAGACCTTTTCCCTAGACTTTGATGATACAAAATCAATTGAACACATAAATACATGGATCTCCAACCAAACAGATAATTTAATCGAGGAAGGTCTTGGCCCAGGCATGGTGCATCCTCCAGTCCTCCTTCTTCTGCTAAGCATAGCACATTTCCAAGGGCTCTGGGCATTTCCCTTTGATCCAAAAAAGACAAAGTTGAGCCAATTTTACCTGGCACCCAACATAGGCAAGAGCATGTACATGATGCACCAAGAAAAACAAAGGTTATGCTATGGAGATGTTCCTTCACTGAAGAGTAAAATCCTCGAGCTGCCTTTTGAGGGAGATGCCTTGTCCTTCTATATCATACTTCCAAATGACGTTACTGGTTTGGCACAGGTTGAGAGAGTGCTCTCTTCTAATCTCATTTGGCAGGCCATATCCCGAATGGTCCTTGTAAATGTGGAACTAGTCCTCCCTCGCTTCAAGCTGGACACCAGGCTTGACTTGCACTCTTCACTGGGCGCCTTGGGATCAGAGCTACTGCTCTCACCCAGCTTGGCTCAACTGTCCGGAATAGTCCAAGGTCCAAACTTATTTGTATCAGGAATGACCCAAAACACTGTCTTTGAATTGACCGAAAAAGGAGTAGAAGCAGCGTCCCTGTTGGGACAGCAAATCGCCCTGAGTGCCATAAACAGTGTGTACCAGGTGACAGTCGACCACCCGTTTCTCTTCTTTATTCTGGACAAACGGACTAAGATACCGCTCTTCATGGGTCGCATGGTGATCCCTCCCGAAGGAAGTGACATGCTGGCCAAAGCCAACTTGGACCAACAGGACAGCTCAAGGGCATCCAGGGCTCTCATTTATCATAGTGCTCTCTTTACCGCACTTGTGCTCTTACATACAATGTTGTTTTAACATGTAAGTTTCAGGCTTACAGCCAGGATTGCCTTATTTATCGATAAAAAAAAAAAAATCAAATAAATCTTTTAAAATCAAATTAAGCGATGATTTATATAATAACAAGAATCCGTGGACCGTGGATTGCAAAACGAGTCTCGCTCGTCACCTCCTGCCATTGGCACAATGATAAAACAAGAGAGATTTAATCATGCACTGGATCAAATTTCTTGGCTTTTATGATATCTTTTATAGTTTTAATTTAATCTGTGTGTTTTGTTTCCTATAAATCACAGCTAAGTATCCAGATATTATTCAATTTTAAAACACTTGTAAAAGTTCAACTTCAGCATTTATCAGGTATACAATGGGGATTATCATCAACAGATATTTAAATTGAACAATGGAGCAAGTACACAATAACAATAATGTCAAGGTAAACAAAACAACAATCCAATGCTTTGTAACTGTTATAAACATAAACACATGAACACCATGTGAAACAATGATCAACATTTCAATTCTCGAGAATCGCTCAGCGAGACGAGAAAATGCTGAGTCATTAAAATCTCGAGACTTCTCGCTCTCATTGGAAACACTAGTGTAAACAGACACTAGGGTGGTTGTCATGGAGATGGTTAACTCGGAACTGGACAACACCTAGTGCCACTAAAAAGTGCCACTAAAGACTAACCCCTTCTAGTCTAATTAAGAACTTAAGCTGGTAATATCACACACTCTATGAGTGTAGATAAACCCCTATTCCTCAGCACCTTCCTTACAGCACATAGAGATGAAATAGAGGTTCCCCCCCATGTTCCTGATATAAAGAGATCTATAAAATAATACAATCCTATGAATTGCAAGCAATGTGATTTTTCATTATTTTACAAAATCAGTAGTGATCGCATTAATATGAACTCCAAAAGGCACATAAATGCTATAAAACCCATCCATGCCAAATATCATATACAAAGAGCTACAACGTACAAAGTGGCCAAGTCAGTGTAAAAAGATCTGGCAAACCCAGTGTAATAATAAGTTCTGGTGAAAACTTGACAAATTTAATATAGGAAGGATCGAAGGGTTCCATACAAATACTCTTTATCTTTTATCCCTTTGTACATATCAAGAATTTGTTTCTTTCAACAAGATGAATTTACCTGAAGCCGCAAAGGCATCCAGACTCCTGACAGGTTTGTCCTGCGCCTTCAAGAAAGCTCCCACTGCAACCAGCACAAACTCCCTGCAATAAAAGAAGGAAGGACATGACAATCCGCTGCCAAGATTAATCTATGTGACTTAACTGACTTTCAGTCAGTCTAATATTCGCGAAGCGAATTCAGCACAAGAAAGGTTTCAAAAATCTGTGCAGTGATGGTCTCAACATCAATGGTCTCAACATCAATGGTCGACAGCAGGAAATTAGGTCAAGTGGAACCAGCTTCTTATCAATGATTTAGTTTCGAATTTAACAAAACATGACATATTCATATTCAAAAGTGTCTTAAAAATTCAATTTTCTCCATTAATATTCACTGTATCTATTATTTTTATGGAATAGTTAATTATAAGCCTTGACAAGCTAAATTAAATTATTAACATGTGATTCATTTCATTTCAAAACAGACAACAAGAAAGCATAACAAAATTAAGGTTACATAATCTTTGTCAACTGATGATTATGTAATAGTGAGCAATTTATCTACATGCAGATCATGTTAGTGTTTTTGTTATCACTATGATGTAATATCAACAATCTAGCATAGACTTAAGTTTGGCAGCTTTCAGTGTTATCTCCCTTTTTACTATTTAGCTGATTATCTATCAATTCTATTTATTCTTGATCCTATTTATTTGCTATCCTATCACAGCTGGGTGGTGTAGTGGTTAAGGTTCCCGCCTGCTCCGCTGAAGGTCTTTGCCTGCATGGGTTCGACTCCCGGTTGGGGAACCCGAAATTTTCAGCGTACCTTTATGAGCAAAATCCCAGCTGGATGTCGTTCGGATGAGACGTTAAATTGGCGGCCCCTTGTATCAGTGTCTGTGCTGGGCAAGTAAAAGATCCCTCACATGGGGTAAATGTGTAACATGTTGAGGACTCCTGCTCTCTCTCTCATCTCATCAATCAACCCTCGTGAGCGCCCAGAACTGGGCTTAGAGGGCTGCACTTACCATATCTATCTATCTATCTATCTATCTATCTATCTATCTATCTATCTATCTATCTATCTATCTATCTATCTATCTATCTATCTATCTATCTATCTATCTATCTATATATATTCTATTTTTTATCTATTTTATCTTTCTAATAGTTTCTAGTCTAAATTTCTCTCTATTTTCTCCGTCTTTCAATTTCTTTGAAACAGTAACATAGGCCTAACTGCCTTTCATTCATTGAATATGAAATGAATTTAATGAAGGTTATGGAAGGCCTTAGTCCTAAAAAACTTAAGAGCTACGCAAATTTCATGGTTGTGCCATTTACCTATTATTTATCTATCTATCTATGTGAAAATATTTGTGGAACCTAAGTTTAGTTAAGACACTTCTAATGCACAGAAATGACATTTGATGGAGTAACCAATGTCACTTTGATGGAAATCACAAAAGAAATTCACATCTACAATACACAAGCCCGGGGGGGTACTTCGCGGACTTTTGTGTAGGGATGCGCCACGGCGATTTTGAAAACCAGAACCATTTTAATCCGGAAAGCAACGCCAAAACCACAAACCATTTTAATCTTTTTGTAAAAATATCCAAAACCAATTTAATCTTTATGATTTGTATACCATTGTAATCGTCTTTTCAAGCCGATTCTAACGGTACCAAACATGTTGGGGGGTGCAAAAAGGGAAACCACATTAATCTGAAATCCTAAAAAACCAAGACCATTTTAATCCTAGAAGGCCAAAAAACCTAAACCATCCAGCGGCGCCTCTATATACACTCTTTCATAGTGAGTACCCCCCCCGGGTACACAAGCTTGTTACAAAGTTGCCCAATATCTTTTTCTACAAAATAAAGTCTTGAAATATGCCTACGACTGGGCGTGTCTACGACTGGGGTGTCTACGACTTGGCATGCGTGTCTACAAGGAAAATACCAGTGATCTACGTAGAGATCACTGGAAAATACCAGTTTTTTTTCGGGGGGGGGGGGTTGAAATTCGTTGAATGCTCCATTTCGGGGGGCTCAGCGAGAAGTCACTTCACTCGAATAAATTTAATCAAGTCATGAATAGACACACACGCCAGTTGGTATTTGGTTACTTTAGCAGGCTACCTAGTGTCTACGAGTTGGTTGTCTACGAGTTGGTTGTCTCCTAGCTCCTGCCCGAACGACATGTTAGCCATCAGAAGAGTAGCCACGTTGCTGGGGCTAGTTGTCTCCCAGTTGGGTGTCTACCAGATGTGTGTCTACCAGTTGGTTGTCTACGAGATGGTTGTCTACCAGTTGGTTGTCTACCGGTTTGTCTACCAGTCGGTTGTCTACCAGTTGGTTTTTACGAGTTGGCGTGTCTACGACTTGACTTGTCTTGATACGGGTAAATAGATACCGCCTAGGCCCTAGCAGATACCGCAGTTGTTATTATTAGCTTCGCTGAGAAGCTATTGTGGAGCATGGCATTTCAACATGTGCGTTAGTGTGTATGTGAGTTGATTCCTGCAAAAACTACTGGATGGATTTAAATTTCCTTTGGCATGATGTGTTCATTTCTACCACACAATACCTGATTAAATTTTGGTAACAATTGGAGCTTTTTTGCGCCTACAGTTAAAGAAATCTAAAAACGGCCTCTACAGTGCAGCATGCACTAGTTATCATTTTTTGCTGTAGCACTAGCAGCCAAAAGGGTATATATTTTTACATTCTCTCTGCAAATATGGCCATTAAATGTCCGTAGAATGTGACAGAAGGTGCCAAAGCACTAAATTAGCAACATTTCAACGTTTATTTGATGTATACCCGACCAGAATTGCCAAAATTACCTGGGTCTTTTATCACCATTCTTGCAATTTATCACAATCAGTTTTCTTTTAAAGTTCTACAATGAGTTGATAACATTTAGGCCTAAAACTTAATCAACTGCTTATGTGTGGCATCTTGCATTAATTGAAGTTCAATTTTAAATGGACAGCGAAGCTATGTGCCCTCCGAGCACCAGTTCTAGTTGATTGTACTTTTTATCACGGCCACCGTGCTCAACTTACCTGCATATTCGCATGACAGGGTTGTAGAAAGTCTTGCATTTGCCCGGGTTGTCGTGATTAGGCTTTACTTTTATAATTACACCGTTTTCAGTGACGAGGCTGCAACTGTCAACATCCCCCACGTGCTCCATGTTGACAACTTGGCCCCAAAACGCGTTCCTCGATGAGGTGCAGAGTGACCTGCCAGCCTGCTGTCGGCCTCCTTGGCTTGACGCCAGAGGCTTGACGCAACCAGATTCATTTGAGGGAGCGGTTCGCGAACAATAACTGTATCCTAATGAGACCTAAACACAGCAAACGACAGCTGCACCCGCAGTTTTCATTTTATTTATTTATTTTAGAAATTATTTAAAAGAGCTCTCATATCAGAGAGCTGTTTTTCAATGGGCCCTTTGCAGTACAACTAGAACTTTTATTTCATTAGTGAAATAGATATAATAATGCATTCTTCACGAAGTGATCTCAAAAATAGCAAGTTGGAAGCTAGCTAAAAATAAAAGTCTAGCTCTGAACGACGCTCTATCACGTGATCACTTCTCGTTTTTGCTCGACAATGGCGAACGAGTTTGGGGGCGACCCTCGTCTTGTTGACGGAAATTCGCACGTTGTGCAACGTGAAGCCCTGTCCAAACAGGGTGATCGGACCCGGGAGGGTCCAGAGCACTTTTCTAACCAGGCGCCGGAAGGCAGCCGCCAACTAGCATCGGAAGATGCGGGCCTGAATCCGGCTACAGCAGACAGCCGAAGGGAGCAGACGACGCTTCCAATCTCGTCAGAGGCGGGAAAATCGAGCTCAGATCGAGGCTGCGGTCTCGCGTCAGGCTCCGGCAATCCAGACCAAAACAAAGATTGGCAGGGGTACAAGATCCCAAGAAAGATAGCCCGAAAGTCGGCGGTCCATGGTTTTTCTGACGAAGAAGAATCCGAAGACGAATCTGACGGATACGATTCTGACGGGTCCGACGAAGAGTCGGATTATTCCCAACGGAAAAGGACCAAACACAGCCACGGAGCTGCAAGTTTCACAGGCAAGTCTAAGAGCAGTGCTGCCAGTAGCAAGCTTACTGATTCCACTATTTTTGACCCGTTTGAGCAAACGGAAAAGGACTATTTGTCCGACGTGGAAAACTAGTTTTTGCACAAGTACATCTGCGACCCTTTGTGGGATCCCAAACAGCTAGATGACATTGCAGACAAGTTTAGGGTGCCAGGCCTTGTGTCTGAAGCTGTCCGGAAACCGTTAGACCCGGAGATCGTAGATATGCTGCCCGGTAAAGTGGCGACAAATGTCAAAGACACCGACAAGAGTTTTTTGTCAATTTCCACGAGATTGGGGACTGCTTTCGGCCCACTGACAAAAGTGTGGACGGAGCTGCGCTCGGCTCGGGACAACGGGACCCCCCTGCGACTCAAACGAATGTGCAAGGATATTGAGAAGGGCATGTTCGCCCTGGGGCAGGCCCATAATGCTGTGTTATTCTCGAGAAGGAAGACTCTGTTAGGAACATTCTTTCGAGATCACAAGAAGGCTGCGGAGGTAGTGAAACGCAACCAACATATCTTCGACCCTGACGGCGAATATTTATTTGGATCCGAGTTCCACGAATCGCTTCACAAGAAGGCGAAAGGGACGAAGCGTTTGCGGGAGGCCCAATGGGAGCTGTCGAAACGCAAACGGAAGGCTAAGGGCAGACAGTACCACGGCAAGAACCCCAGTTACAATCAACCTGGGCAAAACCAAGGCCGCAACGACCAGAACAACAATGCCGGAGGAAACGGCCACCAGAAGCCCTTTCACGGCAGACCACACCCTAACAAAGGACGAGGGGGTGGTCGGGGAGCCGGAAAACCTCAAAGCAGGTATGTCCTTTCACTTTCCTACAATGTTAAATCCCAACACAGAGCCTTGCGGGCATATTGGGCGCGTAAACGCAGACAATCTAGAGTCTATCGCCATAGACAATGCGGTGTTACAGCTACAGCTGGTCGACCCCGTAAAAGGTCCAGTGGGAGGCAGTCTGACAAGACATTATGCGAACTGGACAAAAATCACGTCCGACTCGTGGGTATTGCGAACGGTAAGAGGCTGCGAGATACCGTGGTCGGGGACGCCGTTTCAGTCGAAAGAACCGCATCTACCACGGTTTTCGGAAAGTCAAACTCAGATCTTGACGGAAGAAATCAACAAAATGCTGGTGAAAGAAAGCATAGAAGAGACAGACGAACAAATAGACCAGTTCGTCAGCTTCATCTTTCTCAGGCCCAAGAAAGACGGGTCATGGAGACCAGTGTTCAACCTAAAAGCCTTGAACGCCAGTGTAGAGTACCAGCACTTCAAGATGGAGGGTCTGCACATGGCACTGGATATGATAGAGAGGGACGAATATTTTGTGAAAATAGACCTCAAGGATGCCTACTTCTCGGTAAGTATGGCGGAACAAGAGAGGAAATTCCTCAAATTCAGATGGGACAATCGAATCTTTCAGTTCAGATCATGCCCTTTCGGGCTGGCATCAGCCCCTTGGACTTTCACCAAGTTACTGAAACCGGCAGCAGCCGTTCTGAGGAAAATCGGTATCAAAATGGTGATTTATCTGGACGACATGTTGCTCATGCATCAGAAACCAGACCAACTGGAGCAGCAGATGGCGACCACAGTGTGGCTATTGGAAAGGCTGGGTTTTCTCATAAATTGGGAGAAGTCAGAATTGAATCCAACCAGACAGATAGAATTCCTGGGTTTCGAAGTGGATTCTACAAAGATGACAGTGAGTCTTCCAGAAGACAAATTGATAAAAATCCAAGAACACTGTCGAGGAGTCTTACAGAAGGACAAAGTGACAGTCCGGGAACTGTCCCAATTGGTCGGGAAAATGACGGCAGCAGCGAAAGCCATCTTACCAGGACCCCTGCACACGAAGAAGTTGCAGATGCAGAAATCTGTAGGCTTACTACACGGTCAGCAGAATTACGAGACAGTGATCACGCTGAACCAGGAAGCTCGCAACGAGATTCGTTGGTGGATAGAGGAGGTGAACAATTGGAACGGTCGCACCTTTGTCCAACCCTGTCCAGACCTGACACTGAAAATGACGACAGACGCGTCCAAGAAAGGTTGGGGAGCCACTTGCAATGGCAAGCAGACTCAAGGTCTTTGGTCACCCGCGGAACAAAGTTTGCACATCAATGTGTTGGAACTGAAGGCTGTGACATTTGCAGTTCAGGCGTTTGCGAAAGGCTTGCCGCAACGACACATTCATGTCCAAGTCGACAATACGACCACGGTGGCCAACATCAACAAGATGGGCAGCACACGATCGAGAGATATGCTGGAGTCCACGATTCAACTGTGGGAGTTCTGTCTCAAGAATATGATCACGATTACTGCCGAATATCTTCCAGGCGTGCTGAATGTGGAAGCAGATCGAGAATCAAGGACCTATCGGGATTTCAGCAACTGGAAACTGAACCCGGAGATTTGTCAAATGATATTTCAGAAATGGGGTTCATGTCAGATAGACCTATTTGCAGATCGGCTGAACCGGCAACTCCAACGTTTTGTGAGTTGGAAACCGGACCCGGAGGCGGAGACGACGGATGCATTTACTTTGACCTGGACACAGGACTTAATGTATGCGTTTCCACCTTTCTGCCTGATAAGCAGAGTGTTGGCGAAAGTACAGTTCGACAAAGCCGAACTAGTACTGATCACTCCGCTTTGGCAAGCGCAACCGTGGTATGCCAAAGTATTGTCATTAATGACAGACCATCCAATCCTGTTACCACCACATCGTCAATTACTGGTGGGCCCGAATCACGAAACACATCCGTTGATTCTGGAAGGGAAATTGCAACTAGTGGCATGGCGAATCTCCGGGAAAACTGGAAAGAACAAGGCTTTTCTGCAGAAACTATTGAGATCTTACAGCAAGCAAGACGAGTGGGTACACAATCTGCTTACAACAGCGCCTGGAATAAATGGAGTAGCTGGTGTGATCAACAACACAGTGATCCATTTCGGAGCTCTTTGGTAGAGATACTACAATTCCTAACAGAAAGCGCGGAAGCGGGTTTAGAATACGCCACAATTAATGGGTACAGATCTGCTTTGTCAGCTTACCACCCTGAAATTGAAGGGTTTAAAGTGGGGCAACATCCCACAGTACGATGTTTCATGACCGGAACATTCAATAAGAACCCACCGAAACCACGGTACTCGGAGACATGGGATGTGGACAAAGTCCTTGGTTACATTGAGAAATTGGGAGATAATGCTGATTTGTCCGACAAGAAACTGTCACAGAAGTTAACTATGTTATTGACCCTAAGTAATGCGAGTAGAGCGCATGAAATCAAGAGTCTGAACCCACAGTTCATGGAAGATTTTGGAGACAAGATTGTTTGGCCTATTACAAAACTGACAAAGACCAAAAGGCCAAGCAAACCAGACTTCTCCATCAAGCTTTTTCCTTACAAAGAGGAGAAGTTAGATGTCATCAGGTGCCTTCGTACGTATCTTAAAAGGACGGCAGAATGGCGATCAACGGAAGACCAAAAGTCGCAATTGTTACTTGCCATGGTCAACCCACACAAACCAGTATTAACTAGTACAGTGAGTCGATGGCTGAAAGATTTAATGTTAGACTCGGGCATTGATACAAATAAATTCAAAGCCCACTCAGTCAGAGCAGCATCAACATCAAAAGTGGCCTCTGCAGGACTTTCAGTCCAACAGATCATCGAGAAAGCCAACTGGAGCAATGCTCGAACTTTTCACAGATTTTACAACCGAGAACACATCGAAAAAGATGACTATCAAGAAACTCTTTTGCATACAAAGCGTTAAACATGCATTATTATATCTATTTCACTAATGAAATAAAATTTGAAATTTTATAAATGAATGAAATGAATGCAATGAAATTGCAATTTTATGAATTAGTGAAATAGATATAATAACTTTCCCACCCTCCCGACCCATTTTGGAGGAAAGGGGGGGGGCAGTTGATAATTATCATGTTGGAATACTTGAAGAATTAATGAATGATTGATATTGATAATTACATTATGTATTTCTTTGAAGTGGGATATCTTGGAATGGCATTGAAACTGTCTTTATTTATTTGCAGTGCCTGAACCCGAGATTTTTTCCTGCCTCGTGTACATAAGTTGGAATTCAAGTTGAAGTTGAAGTTTCCTGTTATTGGATGATACTCTACAGTTGGGAGTTTTACTGATATTTACTTGGTAAGCATGATAATTGATTGGTAAACATGGAAATGTTTTATGTGATGATTATTAATTCAATGAATGATCAAATCAAATTGTTTGATTTAACTGATACTTATGATCTATTTCTTTACAGTTGGAAGTTGATTTACAGTTAACGGATCATTGTATATACACCTAATTCCCGTTACAGTTTGGAGATTTAAGGTGAGCTAGTCATGAGCAAGTGGGAGGATGCATGGGCGGGCCCATGACTGCTTTACTTTACTTTTTTCAATACTTCGTATTTGTTTAATGTCGAGCAAAAATTACTATGAAGTGGTCACGTGATAGAGCGTCGTTCAGAGCTAGACTTTTATTTTTAGTTAGCTTCGAACTTGCTATTTTTGAGATCACTTCGTGAAGAATGCATTATTATATCTATTTCACTAATTCATAAAATTGCAATTTCATTGCATTCATTTCATTCATTTATAAAATTTCAAATTGTGTCGCAAGCAAAACACATGCGATTTCGCCATGCGTTTGTGGTTCTCCTATTTTGGTGCGTTCATTCTTGGGAAAATGGTGTAGAATTTGGGGCCTAGATTTTTATGTATACATGATCAGAGAAATAGAACAGACCATTATCAACATGAATTCTATCGTAACGGGAGGACAAAAAAAAAATTGGAATTTCAATTAACTTTAGAGCTCTTCAGACTGGTTTTTTTTTGTTGAATGAAACAACCAAAATGAATTAAGCATGCCACACATTAAACTGAGAACAAAATATATTTGATTGCCATTAATATAGAATTTTATGGACATACAAAATTATCAGACAGATATATATGTGTGTCATCCAAATTGAAAAAAAACAAAAAAAAAATATGTATACATACATGCTCTTAAGTCTCCGTGGCAGTTTTCATCCATATTCACCAAATATTACGAGGAAAACAGTATTTTTCGTTTTTCAGCAATATGAAAAAAAAAACCAGCATGTATTCTCCTCAGATGTACATATATGGGCATGAGCACAGAGCTCGCACCAGTTTGATCCTGGAGGACTAAATTGTTCTTTTTTATGAATTTTGAAAACTGAGTCCCTTGGGCCCTTACACAGTGAAAAAAATTTTTTCTTAAGGATTTGTGAAAAGGAATGGCCATTAAACATTTCAACCCCGAAGTGAAACAGATTTTTAAAAGCAATGTTTCCTTGTTTGATTTTTTTTCAGTTAATGAAACTTTTTTTTGGGTGATATTTAGATGTTTTGACATTAAAATCCAGGTTTTTGAATAATTAGCACTTGTGTCTAGAAACTTTTCTTTCCAGAGTAAAGTGTTGAAATTGACGTGTAACTGTGACCACCAGGCATTTCCAGTTCAAGTAGCTATTTTCCCAAAGTTTCAAGTAGCTGCCAAGTAACTGCCAGGTAGCCAGTTCAAGTAGCTAACTTCCACTGAGTTGACCCCGTCACCGGCCAGCTTTTCGGAGGGTTGGATTCCGGCCCCGTCACCAGCCAGAAATGGGAAGAGTTTCAAGTAGCTGCCAAGTAACTGCCAGGTAGCCAGTTCAAGTAGCTATCTTCCCAAAGTTTCAAGTAGCTGCCAGGTAACTGTCAGGTAGCCAGTTCAAGTAGTTATCTTCCCAAAGTTTCAAGTAGCTGTCAGGTAACTCCCAGGTAACCAGCTTCGGGTAGCTAGCTTCACATTTCAGGTAGCTGCCTGGTAACTCCCAAGTAACCAGCTTCAGGTAGCTTCCTGGATATCCTGCGAAGTTTCATGATCCTTGCAGTCATCTCTCAGCATCTAGCACACAAATCCAACAAATTTGTACAGGTAGTTACATCATGTATGGCAATGCAAGGGCAGCCTCACTGCTCTGCAACTGGAGACAAGGGCCTTACACTGGTCATCTGATCGAGGTTTCTAGTTTGAATTACCCAAAGAGGGCAGCAGTGCCTAACACTCCTAATGTCCTGACCAGAAAATCACTGGACTCATGAAATGGAGCCTTATATATATATAGACACCTCTCAGAATTCTCCCGATTCCCTGTTTCTATTGAGATAAATATTTTCAATCTAAAAACTGAACAAACACATCAAAGGCTATTTTTGCAGGGGCTCAACTAGAGGTTGTGGGGCCCGTAGGAACAGGAAGGCTGGGGGCCCCTACCCGCATGCGCGCACCATCGGACGTCATTCATTAGGGCTGGTCATCGGTTGAAAATTTATGTTGGTTTATTGGACAAATCTTCTATTCTTGTTTCAGCTAAATATATCATTGGCTATTGCCTGTCTGATTTATGTGAAATTAGGTAGGCTACCAGGGTAGATTGAGAAGTATTCAATTAGGCAAAGAAAGCATCGCCTGTGCCTATATGGATTATTACATTAATTTATGTATAATTATGTAGATATTAGATAATTATATTAGATAATTATGTATAATTATGTAGATGTTGTATATAATATTCATATTTGGCTAAATAAAAACTGTTTGTCCGTCTGTCTGTCTGTCTGTATGTACTCAATTAAAGCCCACAGATTTCGCTAATGTGCCTGCAGTTGGAAAAGCATAAAAGACTCAGTCAGACTCAGACACAGTTCATTATGCCTATTTAATATTACCTTATCAGTACAAATTAAAATTTTATCAATCTCAAGTTACTTTAGTCCACCATTGAAGGGCCTTGCACAGCAGTCAGATGTACACAAATAAATATAGATATTGTCTAACCACTACCACATTATCTTATTTCATTGACAATTTGACATACTGAAATGGCTGGTTTTTTTCAACCTTCCGCAAGCATATACTAAGATTATTAAATATTTCATCCTAATAAGTTCACCACCATCTATACACTAAACATCCCAGCCACTTTCATGCTGAAAGACTCTGGGGGCCCCCGAACTGTTCCAACATTTTTCAGAGACAAAATTCTGCCCGCCTCTCTTTTGGACTTAATTTGAAGGGCCTCCACTGATACCTCATTCATGCTGAAAGACTCTGGGGGCCCCCGAACTGTTCCAACATTTTTCAGACACATAATTCTGCAGCTTTCTGCCTGCCTCACTTTTGGACCTACTTTGAAGGGCTCCCACTAATACCTCATTCATGGTGAAAGATTCTGTTGGCCCCCGAACTAATCCAACATTTTTAATATATATAATTCTGCCTTCTTGACTTATAGACTAATCCCTCATTCATGTTAAAAGACTGCAGGGTTGCCCCATAACTATTCCAACATTTTCAGGTAGTTGAGCCACTGGGCCACCTCTTTCAATTTTTGTTTGATGCGTCCCTTCTTTTGAAAGAAAGCTTACCGGTATATATATTTTTATCTGTGGGGGCCCCTAAAGGAATTCAACATTTTTTGGACCAATAATGTATTATATTCTATAATTGTATCAAACCGACGTTAGAGAATTTAAAGGGCCTCAGGCCCCACTTCAGAGTTTTTGGTTACCTAGTTGTCTTATATTTGACGTGTCATTTCTTTAGAAATTAATGCAGATACAATGCTAATTCATCCATGATTGACCCCTAATGGAATTTAATATTTTTTTATTTTGCTTTTAATTTTTTTTACCCCACTTTGGGAGTGGGGGCCTCCCTTGAGGGGTGGGGGCCCCCTGAGGGGTGGGGGCCCGTAGGGCAGCCCTACCCAGCCCCCATGGTAGTTGAGCCACTGTATTTTTGAGTAGTCAGCGGCAAAACTGCATCACTTGTTTAGGCCAGAAAGCTGCACGGCGCCACTCAGGCAAATAGACTCAGGCCAGACTGTAAAGAATAACATATTTTCATAATCCATGGGAAAATTTGAAATCAAAACATTTTGATTGGATGGCCAGTAATCAGTCACTTTTGAGACATTCCCACGGGAGGAGTTAACTCTGAACAAAATAACCTATTTGCTTAGGGGAGACAATTGGGCAGTCACAGACTCTCAAAGACCAGCCTCTTCTGATTTCTAATTACCATACTCACCAACTAACTTGCATCTGATTGGTCTAGGACATGGCCAGTCTCAACAAATGTGATAAGGTCTTTTTTTATAAGGTGCACGGCGCAAGCAGAATTGCTAGACAAGATGGTCGGGACAGAATGTTAGGGTTGGGACAATCAACAGTTTTTGGCATCAACTGTGAATACCAAAGTGTAGGGGGATCTTTTCTTGTGATAACGAACTGAGTCACTCACTTAAAGGAAAGATATATTGCAATGACGAATTGCTAGCAGCATGTCTGATGTGGACTGGGTGAAACAAGAAACTGTGCGTTAGAGGTGGGACAACTTTTTGGCTTCATTTGCAACTTGGCACTCCTTGATGTGTACTCAAAGTGTCAGAAATGAATTGCTAGTCGCATAAGTCGCAGTTTCAGAACTTCCATGGCTGCAATTTAGCACCCTGGCATTTGACAGAATGTTGCATGTTATAATCAAAACTAAGGGTTCTACATCAGCAAAATGTTGCACGTCACACTAAAATGCTAAAAAATTATCATTTTCTGGCTGTTCAAGAGTTCATATATTTTGACCCGGTGATCTGATTTTGCTCAAATTTTAAACATTTATTGACATGGCTACTCACTACAAAATATGGTACTATAGGCTGATATACACTTAATTTTGCATGGTTTATAGCAGATAGAAGTCTGGCTTCACGTGAAATAAATATGCACAAATTTGCACCAGACCTTATTTACATCTCCAAGCTAATGGAGCTGCCTATGGTGACCTCACATTGCAAGGCTGCCAAATCACGTTTACCACCCCTTAGGGTGGATGGGGAAATCTGACAAGACAGCCCAGCGAGGCCCTCTGCGGCAGCTATGTAGCATCTGTTCTTTGGTAGGTTTTATCTAAAATATTTGTATATACTCTACCCATGCGGCATGAGTAGAGTACGCCTGTCGGCCATATTATAGAGAGAGAAAAATATTAAACTAAGTGGAAATTATTCATAAAGTAAACCTTTAATCTTTTCGTATATATGTTTGAGTGCTGCAGTTTGGGTCAACAAAGGGACTAATCTTATTCCAATATTTTACACCTTGAAATTTGATTTATTTTTCACAGAGCAGCGAGACACATAGAAGCTATTGGACTGATGGGTTTGTCTCGGGACAACATTAAAATTAAATGTGAACATGTCATTGAAGATTTTGAGTAAAAGGCCTTTTGAAAACTTATGTAGAAAAATCATTATACGCTGGATGTAAACATGTGAAAGTTTTAAACTATATATATCTTTGAAGATCGGTCAGTATGAGCACAATACTCAGATGATGATATTATTCACACAACTTTCTTTTGCAATTTGATAAGCAATGATAAATGACACATTGCAGCACTTCTCCAAACCTCGATAGTCGATACAATATAGGAGATGTGGATAGATCATGGAATAGTACAATCTGTTTTAAAGTGCTCTTCGGAAGAATTTTCCTTACTTTGCACAGGATCCCTTTGATACCTTATTCTTTATGTGCTGAATATGCTTGTTCCAGTTTAATTTTTGTCAAGAATTACTCCAATAAATTTGGTGTGTTCTACCTTTTCTATATTATGGCCATTTATCAGCAGTTCGGGTGTAGAGGCTAAGCGAAGGCTTCTACTTCCTCTCTGTTTCAGGTTTCTCGAATTTTCTTTCTTGGTAGTGGTGCAGTGGAGGCTTCAATCTGGTGCTGGTGTCCCATCTTTTTTAGGCTTCATTCTAGTGCACTGGTGTATCTGGTGTTACTGAGTGAAGTTCCATGGAGCGGGCTGTTAGATCTGAAAATCATGTACTGAGTTTTAGATAAGTTTAGAGACACTTGTTGGTGTTCAACCAGGGCCAAGGCAAATTTGTGCACGAAGACCCTTTGGCCTTGAATTAGTCATTTTTGGGAGACTCAGGTGGCTTTTTTCTCTTATCCAAAGATTAGATTTTTGGGCCACCTGGATGAATTCATTGTTTTTGATTGGGGTAATGGGCACTTGGATGTAGGTTTTTCAACGGGTCACCAGCTTTGGTCTTGTGTCTTGAGTGGATGTCCGGAGGGGGGCTGTGTCCTTATTGTTGTGTGTCGTTCTTGTCTTTCTTGAAAAGAGAATGAGAGACAGAGAAGTATCTGGGCCTTTAGATTTTGATGAGAGTTAGGCTAGGTGAAGGTACATTGATTTGCATGATTTTGTGCAGAGTTTAAGAGTGAGAGTCTGGTACAAGCCCTATTAATTCAGGGATGTCCAGGATCTTTCAGTTGCCCCAGCATAGAATACTGGATACAACCAGCCTCCATTTAAAGTCCCATGGGCTCGGACTAGATGTGTTGTACACAGTAGCTGCGGTGGCGCAGTTGAGCTGTGTATGTGGAAGCAAAGGAGTGGGTCTGCGCGGGTTGGCAACAGGGCTCCCACCCACAGTCATTGGCGTCGCCCCACCGTACATACTGGCTTAGGGCCAGTGATGATATGTGGGCCTCAGCCTGACTGTTTTTTGAGACGGTGTTGATTACTGCAAGCCTCCTTAAACTATGGTATGGAAGAATATAATAAAAATTCTTAGGAATGTGAATAACACTACATGTAACATTCAGCATTACAAAATTATCACAAATGGTCAAACCTGCTGCGGGCCTGGCCTAGATCTAACCTGCCTTGCTCTCCCCTACATCAAACCTGTTGGTCATGTCACTTGCAATTTTTGACAGATCTCTCCTTACGCATAATTTACTGGTGAGTGATGCGTACATGCAAATAAAAAGATCACCATGGAAACAGGTATATATATATTGCAGTTGATGTTTCATTTGCTTTTTAGTGGGATGCTTGGGGGAACAGCTGGTTGTTGAGATCAATAAATCACCATCAACCAATCAATGCTAGCCACCCATGCCCATGCAAAATCAAATCCTGTACATGCTACAAAGCTTATGAATGAATCGAGGAAATGCATTACATATTTCACTTTATCATGAACTTGAAAGAGGGAAAACAATTATCAAATAATCGAAGATCACCAAAGATTAGGGGGAAACTATGAAATTATTGGTGGGGGTTAACTGAGAAGTTAAATTTCTTCAATGAATAATTTCTTGCCCATTTTGAAGAAGAAAATTAACTATAAATGTTTCCCATGCAGTCTTTATAAATAACAGCTACGGGACAATTACAGTTTTCTTGTTTTTATACTCAAAATTATTAATTGTGGTCGGCATTGTTTTGTGTTACACTGCCACCTGTAAGTAAGTGAAACATATGATATTGTGCCAATGCGTCAATGCTAAACATCCTCAACCAAACTGCTTGTGGAAGCATGAAGTCTCATCCGATGAGAGGAAAACATATTGGGTCATTCAAATTTTATGGCACTTTGAGTACTTCTCATGATTGGCACACCACACCAACTGAATAAACTCAGAGTGTCATCAATCAATGTTGAAAATGTTTCAATCAAAACAGCAGAAAATGTCAGGAACCTGGGCGTTATCTTTGACAAAAATATGACAATGGAGAAGCAAGTCAATAAAATGTGCCGAAATGCCTACTTTAATCTTCGAAACATCTCCAAACTTAGAAAGTCTATGAACAAAGATACCATTAAAACTGCTGTAAATGCTCTGGTCACACCACATCTGGACTATGGGAATGGCCTTTTGTGTGGAATTTCTCAATATTTAGTGAACAAACTCCAGGTTGCCCAAAACTCAGCAGTTCGTCTCATAGAGAGATTGAAACGACAAGACAGTGTGGGATCACACAGAAAGCAACTTCACTGGCTGCCTATTCCTGCCAGAATTCAGTTTAAACTGATAACAACAACTTGGAAGGCATTAAACGGCCAAGCACCCTCGTACATACAACAACTGATCCAGCTGAAACCAAATGGAGACCGTAATCTGAGAAGTAACAGCAAGCGTTTGTTAACAGAACCGGCTTCAAACAGTCAAAATAGATTTGAAGATCGAGCTTACTCCTTTGCAGCACCGAAACTCTGGAACAAGTTGCCCGAGAGTGTTCGCACAACAGAAACCCTTGAATGTTTCAGGAAAAACCTAAAAACCTACTTATTTAAATTGTTCTACAAATGATCCTTTTCTACCCAAGCGCTTCCGAGCAGTTTACTGGAAGAGGCGCTACATAAATCACTATTATTATTATTATTACTATTATTATTATTATAACCAAGATCAAAAATTAACTGAAATGTGACAATTCAACGATCTAAAGTTTCTTGCCTCTTTTTAGCAATTTCTATCTTTTGATGTTCAAACATCTTATGATATAACAGATATATGCATGAAAATTGTGTTTCTTTCATGTTTATTCATTTTGTTCATATTCAAGAGCACTGCATGACTTTATTAGAAACAAAATGGCCAGGAAGTAGATATTTTCACATTTTTGTGAATTTTAAACTTGTTTTGTCGGCCTAAAATATTGCGTCAACAACATAATGGCCATAAAAGTTCCTTCTTGATAGGTTAACTATAATACCTTTTGGTTTTTACCAATACAGTTACTACTGTTTTGGTGTGAGACACCAAAATTCAAGAAAAATGTAAAAAATTACACATTTTTCCAGTATTTTGGTTTTTATTCAAAATTCATTAGATCGACTCTCTAAACTATTCAAGCAGTTAAGAGACCTATATTTTAGACAACTAAATTCTACATTTCAAATGTCTAACTCCAAAATTGAGGGATTTGCAGAGGGTTGAAAAAAACAACATTTTTTTTACATTTTTGGTTCATCAATTGAAATCTATTTTAGTTAGAGCATTCAGACCCTCAAAAGGCACAACTAGGGTATTTAATACATGTTATGGTAGATTTTCTTGCCCATAGGTATAACCGTTTCCGAGTTCTGGTCCGGAAACGAAAAAAATTAATTTTTCCGAATTTTCAATATTTTACAAAAACTGTGGTCATTACATAAATATGAACTCCAGAAGGAACATTAACACTATAAGACCCATTCATGTGTCAAATTTCATATATATAGGTGTAATAGTTTTGGCACAGAGGCCAATACACATTGTGTGACGCCGCCCGCCCGCCCGGCTGCCCGCCCGGCCGCCTGCCGGACGGACAAAAATTTGCCATACTAACTACAATACCCGACGGCAATATACATTGCCGAGGGTAATCAGTGCTTCATTAATTTTATAGGCCATATATATAGATATAATATCAGTTCCTCAGCCAAATCAATGTAATTAAAATAACTACACATAATTACTAAAGCCTAGAGAAAAAAAGGAGGCTGGAATAATTTAATATCCGATTCATACTTTTTGTCGCTATTAATAGTAAAACATAAATTTGTATTTGACACTACACTCTAAGAACGAAAAGGGATTAGAACAACCAAATAAGGTGCTTCGCCTTGTCACAAATACAGCTCCCCATGGGGTGCCTGGAAGCACCTTTTCGTAGGGTGCTTGGGAAGCACCCTAGGTCAAAGAACCCTGGGGAGTTTACAAGAACCCTACAAGGTTCTTCAGGGTAAGTGGTTTGTAGAACCTTTTGGGGTTCATGGCATGAGCAAATTTAGGAAAAGGTGCTTACAAGTGGTCCCTCACTTGGTATATATTGTTTATAACTTTCATGTATTATATGGGTGTTCTGTACGGTTCACAGCGAGACAATCTCACCGTGTTTCAAATTACCTCCAGTTGGTCGTCAGTCTGAAGATTACATTCATCCTCAGATAACTGATGACCATTGTGAGAGGTAAGCAAAGGAGGCTTATTCACCTTCTCAGCACTTTATAATTGAATGCTCATGTGAGTTGGATATTCTGTATATGTAAAATTTCTGCTTACTACATTTTAGTCAGAATGCGTCTGAACTTCAGAGGACTGAAACAATAACACATGAGCTTTAAGCCACATGCATTGTAATTGAAAATGTTCTTTCAAGAGTGTAGTACATATTCAAATAAACATTATGATACATTTTGTTAATTTAATATTAAAATTATGCAAAAACACATTTTACGAGTTCACGTCTGTTATAGGTGGGGCCACATGCATAACAATTGAGAATTTATTGCAAAAGCTTTGCATTATAGATGACGCCACTTGTCCCATGTAAGAAAATATCACAAGCCAGTTCATTAAAGACCTATCATAATGTAGATTAACCCAATTACTTTACTTACCTAATTAAACAATCCCTATAAAGGTGTGCAATAAACCTAAACAGTATATTCTAACCAATTATGCAATCTTATTTGCTGAAGGTAAGACTTCCTGAGTCAGACAAAGAAATTGCTGTTTGCTCAACCAAGTCAAAACTCCTGATTCAGACTTGTTTAAAGATGCTGAGTTTTTCAGGATTACATTAGCATGGGCTGCCCATTGCACTGAGGCTGGTGAATAGTACATTTACCACTCTTGATCATGATTTTCTGAACTGCTGGTAAATCAGTGTGGCATCTGGTTTCTGGCGGTTCCTCAATTAATGTAGCATTGCCCCTATAGACAAATCAGTCTGCTGTACAGGCAGGTAAGAGTAGCTTGGCTGCAGTTGCTGATGGTGAATTTTAAGGTGAATGGGTATCAAATTGGAAACTGGGACAGCTGCCTATTACGTCTGTGTTCAGTAGAAATGCCCATCAATTAATAAGCAGATGTGAAAGAGAGTAGCTCTGTTGTCAATATTGCTGTCGGCTGCCTCACAGATACACCTTCAGCATTCCGTTGAAGCTGGCATGACTCACTTAAAGGATGTGTGACTGGAGGCAGGTCAATAAAGTCAGTGGTGTATCTAGGGGGTATGGCCTTCCCGTAAAGCCTGAAGTTGACATAGTGGAGATAGGAAAAACTCAGAGTGCTGCCCATTCACCTCATGTAATGCCTCCTCTTCCCCCCCCCCCCCCCCCGCAATGCCATTTCTAAGTATGCTCTGGGTCACCACCTTTGCGTTCCCACAGCAGACCAGCTTGTCAGTTAGGCACTGCCTGGCATTTCTATGCAATAACCCAGCCATCCAATTATTTCATAATTTTCCATATCAAGTTTCAGAAACCATGGAAGGATGGTGAAGCACCCCATGCATCTCGTAATGTGTGATGCACCTCTCGTGTGATGCGCCCTATAATGTGTGATGCACCTTTTTTCAAGCACCTCTTGTTTGATGCACCAAAATGATGATGATGAACCTTGTGCACCCCAAAGGTTTTTACATCCACCTTGCAGGTGTTTCGCTCCACCCCTCACACTTTTTTTTCTTTGAGTGTATGGAAATTATGCCAGTTATTCAATGTATATTGTAATTAAAAACCTTTAAACCTGGACACACCTGCACATTTTCAGAGTTCTGGAAGTGAATGTGACCCACATGTTACTGAATCTAAAGCTATCTAAGCAGTTTACTCAAAATGTTCAAATGGAATTTAGAAGTTAGAGGAGCACATATGCAGTTAACATGATTTTTCAAATTGTGTCACAAGAAGTATAAAATCAGTACGCAATTTGCATAGAAGCACAAAATCAGTATAACGGAGTATATTTGCAGCGTGGGTCCACATACTGCTTTTGTACTGATTTTGTGCTTCCTCACTGAGAGGCTGTACTGCTTTTATACTTCTTTTTGTGCTGGGGATTGCATGGAGTGGGTAACACTGGGTATTGAGTTTGCTTTCTACAATGTCTTAATCACAATATGGTTTATTTGTTCATCTGAACCTGCATGTAGAGATCTTGAACCACATAAAACTGAACAAGAGTGATATTATGATTCATTCATTCGATTACCTCAGACCAATGTATAAGCCCACACATCCCCTCTTGGCCTATACATATTACGGAGTGATCAAAACGACTTTGAAAACGTGGCTGGCCAATATTCACCAGATGATAGCTGATGATGAGTTGAGTTGCATGAGAAAGGCACATCACGCATCATTGGTCTGGTCCAGCCAGAATCAGAGGCACTTCATTCTTGGGAGTAGAGCTGCTCTGGTCAGGTAAGTCCAGTCACTTATGCAGTAATTGATCACTAATCAAACTGATGCTGAATTGCACAAGCTGCAGATACAGAACCATCACATTACACGGGTCTATGATTACTACGTCAAATTGAATCAGTCATGTGAGCTCATCACAGTTCATTGAATCGCTCTGAGATATCTCACAGCTTCTCACCAAATAGCACAGGACGTTATACCTGGTTACATGGTGCCCTGCACTACTCTGAAAGCTTCTGAAGCAAATTGCTGGCGAAAATAAAAATGCTTGCATGCGAAGACAATCCGATCTCATCTAAGGCTGTATTAAAATTTTATCAACAAAAGGTCGACCGACCAATTGAAAACCAAGAAAATAAACCTACAGAGTAGATCTACATGTAGCCAACGAGTTATGTACATGTAGGCCTACCATTTCCACACTATACATTAATGCTGCCAAGGCAACCTACTATCTATCTATCTATCTATCTATCTATCTATCTATCTATCTATCTATCTATCTATCTATCTATCTGTCTATCTGTCTATATGTCTATATGTCTATCTATCTATCAAGATATATGCCTATACGGTATACCTCGTTATAGGCCTATTAACATATCTGCCAACATCTGTACCTATAGATCTGTCTTGAAGGGCATCAATGTAAAACAATAAAAGTTGTTAAACGTAAAATATGTCTACAATAAAATTAATTCATGTACATCCATCTATCATACATACATTTGATTAAACATTTTCAAGTAATCTTTTTCATTTCCAATCAATATTCTCCCTTCTAATCTTGTGCTTCGCTTTTTGTGTGATCCATAAATGTATAGCTGCTTTCCTGTCTAGTATAGGCCATGCTACTCTTGGGCAAACAACACAGATTGCATCTCAATCAAAATTGTGCAAACATAATTCAAGCAGATCTATTATAATTCATGAAACTCTCAAGCCAAAATCGATAAACTTGATCATTTTGAAAATATGTAACAGATTTCTGCATTTATAAACCTTTTCGTTTCATGTGGTGCGATGAAAGAATGTAATGCACATTTCAAGCTATTCTAATTTACTAGTTTAGTGTTTGCTAACATGCACTGCACAATTGTGTCATCTTTTTTCTATGATCACATGTTTTCTTATAAGTTTGAATAGAGGCTGCATTTAACTAAGATGTGTACTGTATAATCATATGTTGTGAGTAGGTCAATATGGATTGTGTTATAAATACATGTTGCCACCTCACTGTGAAACACCTGTCATTTGCTACAAAAGCTACAAGAAAGCATCAAGTGCTGATCACTCTGTAAATTAAGTTCGGTCAATCGGTCAATCCATCAATCAATCATTCAAACAATCGATCAATCGTACCAGGAACCCATGCAGTGAACGAATCAAACTGAAGGCCTACATCCATTTTGTTCACAAGCCAGTCAATCAGCAAACCAATCAACCAACCAGCAAAAAATCCAGGCCTATTTTTATGACTTTTTTTTTTTTCGAAAAAAAAAAAAGTATAGGCTACAAGTGCATTCTGGAAGGAAGGGATCAATTTTGGCTGGATATACATATTCATAGCATAGAAACCAGAGTTGCTATCTTCTAAATTTGCATTGCTTTCGAGCAAAGACTTGAACAATTCGAACAGAAAGCCCCGTTGACGCAATTTATATGGACCGATTGTCTTCCCTACGCCTATAGATGCACCTATGTTCCATCAGGGGCGATGGCGGAAACCAAGAAAAGCAATGAGCAGATAGGCTACATATTCAGTCAATGCTGATATTATTAAAATTTCCAAATGAAGGTTTATGAACACACAAAAAGGCATTTTATTCTGGGGATCTAAAGTCAATTTGCAACTTGTGAAAATCATGACACATAGGTCTACATGTCCTATATGCATGACTTTTGAAGTCGAATCATCATTCATGCATGCATGGTCGAGCATAACATGTCTCTGTGATTCATGCTGTATCCAGGCCTTAGCATTTTGTTACAAACATAAGAAATAGTGCAAGCTGTGACTTATTAGCTTCCATGAATGGACAAAGCCAAAGCAGGACTTCACAGACAATTCAGGAATGGAGAATCTCAAATGTCATGGGTCTATTAGCCCTATTATGCAGCCATAAAATTGTCTTACTCTTTGTGATAAGAACGCCGTGAAATCTACACTCCTTTCAACATTGTTCAAAGGACCCGACTGACTGGACATCCTTGTTTAAACCCCAAACTGCATTAATTGTCAACTGGACGCTAATTGACTCGCACTAAGAAGCTACTGTGTCACTTTGTTTACAGAACTATTATTGGACAATTAGCATTACATTCCGGAAAGTCATTTTACTTGTTGAGATGTAGGCATGTATACATCCATTCTCCTACCACAGGGCTTGACTTCATTCATTGGTTTGGGAGCCCTGAATCATGAGGATGCATACTTCCGTTTTCACAACAAATCAATTAATTCAAATATTCAACATTATGTACATGGAAATTGTGGAAGAAAAAAGAGGTGTGTCAAGAATGAATGCTCTAAATAGTAAGCATCATAGGCGTAGGAGGCGGGGGGTCCGGGGGGGGGGGCTGCAGCCTCCCCAAAAATTTTGGAAAATCAAATTTTCATGCACTTATGGGCAGAGAGAGTGAGTGAGTTTGTGTTTTACGCCCCATCAACACCAGTGTGGGCTGTTTAGAGGCAAACACTTTCGGGCAGAACATTTTGTTAATTTAATATTTTTGGGACTATTTGGGCAATTTTTTCGGGCAGCCCCCCCCCCCCAAATTGACTTCCTACGCCTATGGTAAGCATCTCCAAGGTACTTTTCTGGTGATTGAGCCTGCATGGTGTTTCCTTGTTAGTTTGCACCCCTCTGAAAAGTAAAAACAATTTTTACAACGAAAATGAAGTATGATCCAACCTAGGTACGCCAGTTGCCTCATCCTTGCCAATGGTTGTGTGAATGTGTCCGGTAAATCATGGATCTATAAACTTGTAACCCTTATAGCTCTTCATGGGTAAATGGAATTGAAGGGAAGACAAGAGGATATGGGTACATTGCAGTTCAGATAAATGTATAGGGTAGTGTATAAGCCCAGCTTAGCCAAGCAATGCACATATAGACATTGAGAGAGAGAGAGAGGGAATGATAAATTCATTGATAGATTGATTGTAGACTCCATGAGTCTCTCCATAAGCCGATCATCGATGACACGAAGATTGATTGGGAAGGTTCAGAAAGATTCACGGGCTAATTCATTGTAATTTAATTAGAAGATCAAACATTTTCACTTCAGAAATATGTATCTAGGTCTAATTGCATAGCACTTCCGCTATTAAAACTTGATCTAACAATACATTCCTTAGATGGATAAATTGGCCTAAACAGATAGGCCTATATTGATACATGTAGATAGATAATAGATAGATAGCCCTTTATAGGCCCGGTCCATCAATAGATAGATAGATAGATAGATAGATAGATAGATAGATAGATAGATAGATGGTTCCTATTTAAATTGTCTTTAGTTCATCATTTTGTCATTTTCCATTGAAGCATGGATGACTTCCACGTGTCTGCAAGAACCACGTGCGCCGCATAGCCCATCCTTCAGCCAATCAGACAAGTTGTGGAGCTGGGTGATGCTAAATATGGTGTGGGCGTGGTATCCCTTGACCAATCATTACCTCCATTTGAAAACGTCATTGACAAGGTTTATTTACCATACTGGGGGATGTATGCCTGCCACTTTACATCAGTCCATGGGATCTGGACTTGAGAAAGCAACGATTCTTCAAATGGAAAGAAGTTCTCCAGTTATCCGGAAGTGCAAAACACCCCTGTGCAGCTTTGGAAAAGTAAGTTTCACATTTAATTTTTTGACATATCAATTTTTGTTGTCCTAACTACCTTGAAATTAATATAGGATGCATGACACCACATTGTAAGATGCACACTCATTATTATCAACTCAAATTAAAGTACCAGGACGCTTATATATATATATTAAAATCTAATTGCATGACTTCACAGACGCGTGCTAACATAATCATGTGCATGAAAAAAACTTGCTTTCCTTCTAGTGAGTTTTTACTTAAGTATAGCCTAGCATATAAAGGCCTACAGGTATGTAGCTTAGATTTTGTGATTATAATTTATTGAATCTAACAGGTTTTTGATGATAACTTGAGTTATAGAATATAGGTCTACCTACACACATTATAAGTAGAAAATTTCGTTTGAGAAAATCTCAATCATGGAATTCATATTTAATATAAATATAGATCTCCACATAGAGGCTTTTTTTATCTTGACCTATAATAGAGATGACTGCTTAGTATAGATCCATAGTGTAGTGCACAGATTGCAGGGATCCATTGAAATATCGTTCATTGAAAATGAATTAAATGACTAGGACCATTAAAAGTTTTTTCTTTACATAATAGTATAAACATGGCTTTATCCTTATTATCCAGATTATGTAATTTGTTTATTGATTGCTTATTGTACACGTGCAATATATCAAAAAATCAAATTTTAAAATCTATTAAAATTTTTGAATTAGTGAAATCAGAGTTATAATATATTGATTGGCCGTCACTTGGATTAGATTGAGGCGGCCATTATGCAGTGGCTGTCTACTTGGGGATCGATATCTTTCTAGATATCGACCTGCTATACCTGACCCAGTGGCCATCTGCCACCGAAGGACCACTTGATTGTGATCTAATGACAGATTGAACACTTCATCATAAACTTCTGTCAGCCTCCTTGCATTTCGTTTGTCAGCATGCTTGCCAATTCTGATTCGAGGAGCGATTCATGCATGCCACTGTTTGCCCTGCATTAAATCAATTGCATTTGTGCATGTTCAAAATCATGATTTAAAACATGCATTTCTTATAATTAGGCACATATGTCATTCATTTATTCATATTAAACATAGGCTAGCATATGTAGGCCCAGATGCATTTTACCCATAGCTGCATATTATCACTCTAAGTTACAGCAATCTTTTCTTTATTTGTTTATTCATATGATTTTAGCATGCTGTTATTAATTAAGGTGAAATGCATTTACTTCTTAATATAGCGTGGATAATAATGGGAGCTCGCTTTCTGTCAACATGCACTTCCGGATGCGGGCCCAGGTCAGATGTCGTACTTTGATAGAAAAATAATGGACTGTTGCACTGTGAAAATGGCACTTTAATTGTGTGTCATGATGCTGATGATTTTTCATGATCATACACAATACTTTCAATGTAATTTTGATTTAAGGAGACGTATCCCTCTTGTTGGTGACAGCCAAACGAAAGGATTATGCATTTGATTTTCACTCTAAAATCAGTTATGACAAGTCAAATGGCCTTCTCTTGATCATGACTATCAAAAAGCCTCCATGTTCCAGAGTTTCCCATGTTGAAAGTAGAGAAGATCAAAGTCAAAGTCAAAGAAATTTTATTTTGAGTCGGGTGTTTACAAAAATAACAAGATGACACTTCATCGGCTATCATGAGTCAAGAAGTGTATTTTTCACAGTGAACTGGTCCTCATTTTTTTCTATATCAAAGTGACAGACTGTAAAATGATGATAAGTCTAAAAATAACATTTCATACAATTTTCTATGTCTTCATAATCACATTGTGAGCTTTCAGCATAATGTAGGTGGCAGTAGGTCTATAGACCTTCCTACAACTTCAGCATGCACCTTCAAGAAGCAGTTTCTCCGGCAGTTTACAGAAGAGAGGTTTTCAGGCGATGATTGTCCAAACGCATTTCTTGTTGTAGCTGACCAAGAACTGTTTTTGGACATCAGTGCTTGAGAGTTGAAACAACAAAATGAAGCAAGAAAATACTACCTGCAGCAGGCAGTCTACCTCCCTCTACGCCAAGAAATTCACCACATCACAAGACAGACCAGGGAGCTGGACAGCTCCCTGGACAGACTACCATCGTATCCATCCACCAATCAATCAATTAGCATATCTACAAGATCAAATATATAGGCCTAGGTCTTTCTGTGTCTTAATGTATTTCTTACATATTTACCTGTCTATCAGACTCTATCTATGTGTATTGGTGTCTATAGTTTTATCCTATAAATGTCATCCTAATGGATAGCAGTGGGTGCCTGGGGGGGGGGGGTACTTACTATGTTCAAGTGTACACCTATGCTCGGCTCAGTAGGCCCTCTTTTTCAACTGAAAAATTCCTAGAGTTGGGTCTAAAAATCTGACATAATTCCTAGAGTTGGCCCCTAAATTTAAATAGGAACTTTTATCGAATCGCGATGTTATTTTTCGGTGAAATTATGGGTTAATACCTGGGAAAAACAGGCAAATACCATTGCGGCGACAAAAAAGAATCCTAGAGTCGGGGTATTTTCGCGACGACCGACCGCCTAGCACCGGGTCTGGTCGCCGAACTTCCAGCCTAGCATACGTATCAGAAAAAATTTTGAGTACCCCCCCCCCAGGAGTGGATGACAATTTAATATCATGAAGGGGGGGGGGGTCTTTGAGTTTTTTAAATTAATAATTTCTTGCTCAGTTGGCCAGTCTTGAAATAAATAATTTCTCCGAGATGCATGTGGCCTGATTTATGAATATTCAGGGAATAGCTAGTTACTGTGTGTGCAACAAATAATTTCCTGCCGAGGAAAACTGCAACCCCCGCCCCCCCCCCCACCCCAATATTAAATGGTCATCCCCTTTGATGACCCATCAGCTCAGGCCAAGCTGCCAGATAAACCCTAGTGACCTCCACAGCTCAACAGGGTTACAGGGACCATTGCTGAGTTGTCAATCACTGGAGACAGGAGTAAGTTTAGAGGAAGGACAATTACAGCAGAGGACTGGAAGAAGTGCCATGACCTATTTGTCTTTTAATGAAAATATAGGTAGTTGGCCTATGGGCCAACTCGTCTTTATCCAGTAATAAGTTATAGGGCTATGGCTAGGCCTATGTGGAGCGTAATTGAGATCCGTGATCTAAGGAGTGGACTTGTGGAATTACAATGCAATTATTTTGTTGTAGTGAATCTACTAAATATTGACCTGGTCTGGTCTCTGAGCTCAATTAATCTCACAAGTTGTACCATTAAATGTCCTCAAGACAAACATACAATGTAAAGCCCTAAAAGAGGGCGGAATAAACCCTGAGGCATTCATTTCACTCTTTCATAAAACTATTCTGTCTCCCCTGGTCGCCTTGTGGTATTCATGTGAGGTCGCTCCATTTTCAATGGTTGTAAAATGTGATTTTTGGCCTCACCAGAGCGGTGCCATCAAAGGACTGACTGACGCCAAAAATTCGACAAAAGGACGTTCTGTGAGCAGTGAAGAGTCTGTAGAATGTATGGAGACATTTATAAACCAGAGTTACAGCCTTTCACTTTTATACCAAGAAAAAGTGGACTTTTGCACTGTGAAATGGCACTTCGTGTGTCATCATACAGATGATTTGTCATGATCATACCCAATACTTTCAATGTTAAATTAAGGAGACTTATCCCTCTTGTTGGTGACAGCCAAACGAAAGGATTATGCATCTGATTTTCAATCCAAAATCAGTTATGACAAGTCAAGTGGCCTTCTCTTGATCATCACTAATCAAACTGCCTCTATGTTTCCCATGTTGAAACTTTATGAAAGTAGGGAAGATGACACTTCGTCAGCTATCATGAGTCACAAAGTGCATTTTTCATAAAGAACTGGGCTGGTCCTCATTTTTCTTTATTACATTCAAAGTGAAACTTCAAAATATGCTATTTTTTACATTTGTTCATTTGTATAATACTGCCTTTCTAATTGAGAATACATTTTACTTTTGAATTATAATGTCTTTGTACTACAGTCTGTCACTTTGATATAGAAAAAAATGAGGACCAGTTAACTGAGAAAAAAATGCACTTTGTGACTCATGATAGCTGATGAAGTGTCATCTTCTCCACTTTAAAATGGGAAACATACAGGCTGTTTGATTAGTCATGATCAAGAGAATGCCATTTGACTTGTTATAACTGATTTCAGAGTGAAAACCTGATGCATATCCTGCTTGCAGCTTGTTGGTGGCAAGCAAACGAAAGGATTATTCATCTGATTTTTACTGAAATCAGCTATGACAAATCAAATGGCCTTCTCTTGATCATGACTGATCCAGCTATAGCCCTGGGACCCACGTGTGCTAGCACGTGGGTCATGGGTCGCTACATTGGGTTTAGGAGAATGGCTGTAGCTAAGTTTTCAATGAATTACTGATATTGTGTTTTTGTATATTGAAAATAGACAATTTTTGCTGCTGATAGCACATATTTTCAATTTTGTGAGAACACTGATACCTACAATAATAAGGCATTGACGTTGAGCTTAATGATTTTTTCTTATACATTGTAGTGAAACTGCGCTCTGATTGGCTAAGAGAGAGTGACAGCTGCATGGTGATGTAACAACATGATTGTTTACACAATCGCTATGACACCACCAGAGATTGTGACGTCACCAGTGTTTATGACATCATAACAGTGCTGCTACTCTGTTTAGACCAATCACTGTTGAGCAGCCATTTTATTTTCTTGAGGAGACAGTTTTTATGGGGCTTAGAAAATTTAAAACTGTTGTCTACAGTGTATGTGAGGACGTTCTGGGCTGAAATGATGTACTATCAGCAGCGAAATACATGGAGATTATTGTGAGATAATCGCAAGGATCAATAGAGCCACAACAATGACACCATTCTGATCCTCCTGAAGGGTATGCTGAAATCTCAAGTTTTTACTATGTAGTGATTCATGACCCCTGCGCTACACGCAGGGTCTCAGGGCTAGATCCAGCAGCCCCTGTTGAATGTAGAGGAGGTGACACTTCATCAGCTATCATGATTTACACAGTGCCATTTTCACAGTGCAACAGTCCTCTCTTTTTGCTTATCAAATTTCCTGGCTGCAATAATCTGATAAATATTGACACCTGATGTGAACTAAGATCATGCAGGAGATAAAAACATGTGACTGCATTTTGACAATGTGCACATGCATTATCATTATGTGTGACTGCATTCATCTACGTAGCGCATTTTTACAGTGATTAGGTCTCCCAGTAAATCATTTGGACACCCAGCATTAGGTCTGAGTTTTTCAAAGCATTATTTGGTTGAGCCTTAGGTAATGGGCAATTCCTTCTGATTTACAGATCAGACACTTCAGCAGCCTGTGTAGCCCTACCGTCACACCTTAGGGGCCGACCAGATGATCTTTGGGGGGGGGGGGGGGGGGGGCTATGGATATTTGGCGAAAAAAACAGATTTTTTCCCACTTGACACTGAAAAAAAAAGTTTGTTCAGCACATGGGAATAAAAAAAAAAGTTTGTTTCCACCTGTAGCTAGGGTACCATAATGTTAAAAATTCGATAAAAAAGTTTGTTGCGTGTTTGCATGCCGCGAACGAAAAAAAAGTTTGTCCCAGGGGTAAAGTCCATAGCCCCCCCCAACTATCGTCTGGTTGGCCCCTTAGCAATTTCAATAGGTAAAGTTTGAGTCAGAACTAAGTGAAAAGTAAAATTGTGGATATATATTCAATCACTAAATTTTAAAGAAAATGATATGGTGAATTACAATTGAGACATGTTGTATGGACATTTGAGTAAACAAAGAAGTTTTTAAAAAATGAACTGAAACAAGGCAATTTCAATGTCTTCTGGTTTTTGCCTATTTTCAGCAATTTTTGTCTTTTTATGTTAAATTATCTGGTGATATAACAAATATATGGATTGTCTATATATATGTATTACTATAAAAGAAAGTACACATACCATCTCATCGGTATCATCCTTAACGGTATACCCTATGTTATGGGAACAAATACAAGCCAAGTGATTATGTGTTGGCCTACTTGTGACGATGCATTTGGTCGCACTTGGTTGATTTTTAGCCTGGCTCACCAGGCTAATTCAGGAGTAATGGTCTGAAAATATTGTCTGTCAACTCTACTGTTCAATAACTACAGGTTCAATATATCTGTTTTTGTGTTTTATTGGTTTGTTAGAGTAGCTAGATGTATGGAAATTACTTTTTTCCCCCAAAAAAATAAAAAGTTTGTTTGGGCTAAGGCTCGATCACTATGCATGGATAGTTTGATACACATATGGCCTAAAAGGTGTAATTGTGCCTTTGGAAAGGTCTGTTGGAAAATATTATATATACTTTTTGAAATATTGAAAAAACTAGACATGTACTAATCGCTAGGCGATGAGTGTTGCGCTGCCCTAACTTAGCAAATGAAACATACATTTTTTTAGTATATTGATGATTATCACCTGGTTGGCTGTGAATATCACTGTATAGAGTCAAAATATCAGGGCCTATGATATTGTAAAAAATACCACCCTTCAAGGGCGATATTTTTTAACAATGGTTATGACATCACCAGCATTTCAGCTGCCTGATGATGTCACAAGCCAAACAAGGGCCAGAATAATGAGATTGTGACGTCATGTCCATTGTTGCTCCATGGTGACGTCACATTTTTGTAATGGCAGCAAATAGTCCCTCTTTATAACTGAAAATTTGAGGTAAAACCAGGTGATAAAAACAAAACAACCACGCGTCAGGGCACTTCGTACAATATCACTCGCTGTTGTGTGAATTAATATCACTCTCGCCCTGCGGGCTCGAGTGATATTAATTCACACAACAGCTCGTGATATTGTTACTCAGTGACCCTGACTTGGGTTGTTTTGTTATAATGTACTGTACCTTTCGGGATTAAAATGTTCAAAGCTATCACTTCCTCCTCGAATGGATGTCAGCACCCCTCCCCCACCTCCAGTAGACTGCATAATTATCCTGGCAACCCCCCCCCCGACATCAACTGGCAATGTCTTGGGGGCTGCAGCAAAGTCAGCTAGTCCCCGGGAGCAAGATAAAAAGGGGAATATGTGGAGTAATCAAGTTTTAATTTGTTTATTAGAAAAATCCAGATTGGCCTAGGTTTATGTCGAAACTTTGTAAAATTCAATTTGCACCATAGGCCTAATGTATAGTATATTACACACAAAGCACGTTCAGTTTTTTTTGGGATCCCATAATTTATCACCTGGTTGGCTGTGAATATCACTGTTTACAGTCAAAATATCAGGGCCTATGATATTGTAAAAAATACCACCCTTCAAGGGCGATATTTTTTAACAATTGTTATGACATCACCGGCATTTCAGATGCCTGATGACGTCACAAACCAAGCAATGGCCAAAACAATAGGATTGTGACGTCACCTCCATTGTTGCTCCATGGTGACGTCACATTTTTGTAATGGCAGAAAATAGTCCCTCTTTATAATTGAAAATTTGAAGTAAAACCAGGTGATAAAAACAAAACAACCACGCGTCAGGGCACTTCGTACAATATCACTCGCTGTTGTGTGAATTAATATCACTCTCGCCCTGCGGGCTCGAGTGATATTAATTCACACAACAGCTCGTGATATTGTTACTCAGTGACCCTGACTTGGGTTGTTTTGTCATAATATTTAGAACCTTTATATAGTCCTGGGGCCAATTGTAAAACAGCTTAGCTGTATTGTTACTTCATTCTCTAAAATTAGCAAGAGTAACCCCCTAGTCTCGTAGGCCTTCAATATATTCATGAAATATTGTAATTATATGGGTATATGCTTTGTGAAATTAACTTATTGGTAATACACTGAATTAAAATGGACACAACTTGATCGTTTGGAACTGCTGAATAGTGGAAAATTGCCACCCAAAAGGCTGGAAAACATTTGTCACTGAATTGACAGAGAGTGCCCCCCTCAAAGGTGACACTTTATGTTATGTATGCAGGCTATCTTGCAGCCATATCCACGCTGGAAGAGGGTGTGTGAAGACATTGGTCAGAGTGGTTGAGGAAAAATTGTTCATAAATGACACAATAAGGGCACTAAATGCATAAATAAAGACTTTAGGACACACTTTATGACATGCCTGAACATACATGTGAATAAGGGCATTGGAAGTGGTGGCTGGTGCCCAGTAGCTTTTACCGAAAATTAGGCCTAGAATGTGAACATTTCAGTGTGTGCAAAAAGTCTTCCTTACGAAACGAAGCTCTTGCCCAGGGGGGGGCTCCCCCAGGGCAGCGCTAATAATGATAATATATATTTTGTTTCTGGCTCAAGACTCGGTCACTATTGCATGTACACGGATACGGTTTGGTACACATATATATGACTTAGTATGGTCTAGCTGTGCCTTTTCATGGTCTGACTCATAGATATTCAATACATTTCTCAACCCGAACTGAAAATTCGAAAGTTTGTTTATTTCCGTTATTTCCATGGCAACCAGTTGAGTTACATTAACTATTAGTAACAAAAATGAATTTATGATGAGACAAACTCCCAAACAGCCATTAATCAAATGTTTTGTTAACGACACTTTCCATAAAAAGTATTCAATGAATATAGCATATTTTTGCAAAGCCAAGTTTTGGAGCTTTGACACAGATGTAACAGAAGTGTCAAATTGTTGTCATTGGTTATTGTATATTGAAAGATATGCCAACGTTTTAACAAAATAGTGTAATTTTGTTATGATATTTGGTCTCCATGGCAACCAAGTTGATAGGTTGCATTGGTTATTTTACTTTGAGATCACCAATTTCCTACATCAAGTTTTTGTGAAGTTCAATATGGGATATCACTGAAATTGTTAATTCAGGAAGGCATTTGTATATCTCAGCTATAACACTTCAAATTGACTTGTTGCCATGGAAACTGATTTTGCAAAATTCTGCACCTGATTTGAGATATTTCACCTATGTAGTCAGAAACCACAGGATTTTTCCTTTAAAATGGTACCAAATTTAGGTGGTGACCTCATGAGATGAGGTCAACCAGATTTTACAGAGGCCAGCTCCCGGACTACAACGGTGGATTGATGAGATGGAAAAGAGAGAGAGTGGGAGTTCTCAATATTTACCCCAATGTGAGGGATCTTTTATTTTCCCAGCACATTGATGTACAACAGTACAAGGGGCCGTCGATTTAACGTCTCATCCGAACGATCAACATCCATCTGGGATTTTGCTCATGAAGGTCCTCCAAAAAAGTCAAGTTCCCCATCTGGCTGTGACCAAGATATCCAAAGACTATTTAAAGCTCGGCAAGAGCTGAGCAAAAGACTATGTGTAAAACAATTTGAGTCTTAACACTGGAAAGGATTGAGTTTTACTCACAAAAAAAGCTTTTTAAATTTTTTCTCGCTCAATATTTGTAGCTTTTTGCAAATTGAATTTTAATTTCAAAAATATATTCGCTCACTTGCACTGGAAGACCTGCCAAAAAATTACTCTAAAAAAGTTTTTTATTTATTCTCTCGCTTGCTCCATTTTTCCCCCAAAAACCCGTCATCCATAAAATTTATCTAAAAGATGAATTGAGAGGTGAAAGATATGCTACAAATCAGGATATGCGACATGGCATTTTTTTCTCAGGTGAGCTTGACTTTGAAAAATTACTTCACCAAGTTAATTGGAAGGATGCAAACTTGTGTTTCATGCCATGGAGAGTACTATGTACTTCGAAAAATTGTAAAGCTGTTGATGATCATCTATGTTCACAATTATTTGTTATGCAATAAATTTTGTGGCGATTTACACAGCTAAATTGTTGAGTTTTGTTTGAAATATTAAGCTGCGCTGCCTACCCCAAGGTGTCGTTTCCATGGCAACAGAAAATTATTTAAACATTGGCCACAGACGTAATATGGATCAATGACTATAAACACCTGAATTTTGTACTATGAAAATTTCATTTAAGTGTGTCAAAGAGAAAGGTATGCATGTTGGACCGCCATTTGTGGCACGTTGGACCACAGAATATAAGTCCAGGAAAGTAGACGAAAGTGAGCAAACACTACATTTTATTCTCACAGATCACAACATGAACACACTTGTGTGTCATTGCAGAATGATTGTATCGGAATATTTACCCATATAATTATCGCCCATGCTATGCTATGCATAGGGCGATTATGCTTTAGTGCTGAAATCTACTGAAGGGGTGAAATTACCAATGCTGTGGCCTCAACCAGCCCACTCTGGAAGTTCTTATCATATGCATAACAAATTGATACCATTGTAGATGTGCACAACGGTTCGTATTTTCAGTTTAATTCAATATTAGAAAATTTACTATTATCAGTTTTAGAGGCTATCAAGGTCCAGAAAGCCTGCATTGTGGTGGCCATTTTCCCTTCCACAGGGTGAGTTTTAGTACACAGAATGGCCACTGCAAGCAGCTCATCAGATACATTACACAAGAGGGCAGCACCTGCAAGTTCTTTGCCACTTCTTCCCTTTGCACCACATTCTATTTCTGGGAAACTCAGCAATTCAGTAAAGTTCATGCATCTGTCCAACTAATTATACAGGTAGCACGGGCTTATATTGTATCTATTTCATATTATTCTATTCTCTTCCCTCCAATCTACGGGCAACTTACTAGGGGAAGAGGGGGTGAAAAGTCTCAGGGGTAAAAAGTCACAGGCCTTTTTGACCAACTTGCAGTGACCCAATTCTTAAGCTTAAATCATAATTTGGGACACTTTTATGAGAAGAAGGTCTGCAGGGAATATGAAAATTATACTCATTGTGCAAAGTGGGTTTTTACCCACCTCATGCATTTTTGGTGTCCCAAACAGGTTTTATTGATTCTGAACTTTCTCTATTAATGTCTGGTCACTGTGACTAAGGAAGTTGTGCTAGTGTTTCAAGGTCCCTTTGATAATTGTCTTTCATGCTGTGAACCCATTTTTGGCCATTTGGTCACCAAGTTGCCATGATCATGTGTTGAATTTAAAAAACAGCTGAGGGGTGAAATGTCACACTGTGACATTTCACCCCAGCACTGTGATATTTTACCATAGGGTACCGTGAAGTCAGTATTCTGTGCTAAGGAAAGTAAAATATTCCACACTAGAAGCTTTTAGCTTACAATCCTATCATCATCCATCATCAATAATACTGATGAGAGGGTATTGGAGCAAAATTTAATTTCACAAACTTTGGGCAATTTCTGATGCCGGCTTTGCTGATGGTGCATTGTCATTGCATGCCGATAGCTTTGGAAGGCTCACTATAAATTTCATGCACAAGGATGACTATCAAGTCTAGGTCTGCATATTACCTCATATTGTGTTGTATGTTCACAACAATTGCATGTGACTTGTTACCCCATGGTTGTGACTTCTTGACCCTGACATGGGGTAAAAAGTCACATCGGACTTTGCCTTAAATAATTGTGAACTGACTAAAGCCTATTTACAGCACAGCAGCTATCATGTGATACAACTGTAGTCAACTAAATACTGCATAATTGTGCCAAAGGTCATTAAGATCTAACAAACACCTGCTCTGCTCCGGGGCTTTTTCTGAATTTTGTGACTTCTGACCCCCGCCTCCCCTATATATTATATAAATCTGTTTTATATTTATTTAAATAAAATACTGGTTATAATATACACTCATGTAAACAAAAGATAGACATATAGATAGATAGATGGATAGATAGATAGATAGATAGATAGATGCATGGATAGACGGATTGGCAGACAGATAGGATAGATGGATAGGATATACAGTAGGATAGGATAGATGGATAGTATAAACGGATAGGATAAACAGACAGGATAGATAGATAGATAGATGGAGGAATGGATTGACAGATGGATTGATGGATATATGGGACAGACGGACAGGATAGACGGATGGGATAAACAGATAGGATAAACGGATAGGATAAACAGATGGGATAAACAGGTAGGATAAACGGCATAAACGGGTAGGATATACGGACGGGATAAACGGATGGGATAAACGAACGGGATAAACGGATAGGATAAACGGATAGGATAAATAGAAACGTAGATAGATAGATGAATGAATGGATTGACGGATGGATTGAATGATAGATAGACGGATGGATAGACAGATTGACAGACGGATAGGATAGATGGATAGGATAGATGGCTGGGATAAACAGATAGGATAGATGGATAGTATAAACGGATAGGATAAACAGACAGGATAGATAGATAGATAGATGGAGGAATGGATTGACGGATGGCTTAATGGATAGATGGGTTGACAGACGCATAGGATAGACGGATAGAATAAACGGATAGGATAAACAGATAGGATAAACAGATAGGATAAACAGGTCGGATAAATGGGATAAACGGATAGGATAAACAGATGGGATAAACGGATGGGATAAACAAATGGGATAAACGGATAGGTTAAATGGATAGGATACATGGATAGGATAAACGGATAGGATAAATGGGATAAATGGGATAACGGATAGGATAAATGGATAGGATAAACGGATAGGATAATGGGTAGGATAAACGGGTAGGATAAACGGATAGGATAAACGGATATGCTAAACGGATAGGATAACAGATAGGATAAACGGATAGGATAAACAGATAGGATAAATGGATAGGATAAACAGATAGGATAAACAGGATAAATGGGATGAACCAATGCTTATGGGGTACTGGATAAACGGATAGGATAAACGGATAGGATAAACGGATAGAATAACAGATAGGATTAATGGATAGGATAAACGGGATAAACAGGATAACGGATGGGATAAAGGGATAGGATAAACAGATAGGATAAACAGATAGGATAACTGGATAAACGGATAGGATAAATGGATAGGATAAACGGAATAAATGGGATAAACGGGATAACGGATAGGATAAATGGATATGTTAAACGGATAGGGTCAACAGATAGGGTAATGGATAGGATAAATGGATAGGATAAACGGATAGGATAAACTGATAAGATAAACGGATAGGATAAACAGATAGGATAAACAAATAGGATAAATAGATAAGATAAACAGGATAAATGGAATGAACCAGTGCTTATGGGGTACTGGATACACGGATAGGATAAACGCATAGGATAAACGGGTAGGATACACGGATAGGATGAACGCATAGGATAAACAGATATGATAAACGGAGAGGATAAATGGATAGGATAAATGGATAGGATAAAAGAACGGGATAAAAGAACGGGATAAACTGGCTAACGGATAGGATAAACATAGGATAAAACATGCGGGGCATGGGCGATGCTGTGCCATTATATGTGCTTGTTTTAATAAGTCTTGTATCAGCTAGAAGGGCTGGCAGCCTGGCAGATTAGCCAACTGAATTGATTTTACCCTCATATTTTACAGAAATTACTTAGGCGCTCTATTAATGTTAAAAATTACACAGCTTGCATTTTGTCAATTATTTTTTGCCAGTCAATCCAGTTTATAATGGTCCAACGGGCCGGCCATGCTGGTCCAACCTGAAATAGCTGAGAATGTGCATGCCTCCCTGACACAGTTGAAAGTGAACTTGGGAAACTTATATCAAACTTTACTTAAGTGGTGATAGTTTCAATTCAAATGCCCCATATTTTAAGAAGGGCAACATAGCCATCAAGACTTGGAAAAAGTCACTTTTAATTCCAAAAATCAGGAAACCTGAAATAGAACTCACACTTTTCCTTCAATGCTCATGAAATATTTTGGCATACCACTAAAGGTCTCTTCATCACTGATTTGGATAACTGCGCATGTTTTATAAAAAAAAATATTAGGGATGGTCCAACGTGCCCCAAAGTCCAACGTGCCCCAAGGTCGTACATGCCCCGATCTCCCCTACCCGGCTCAATGTTAAAATGTTTAAAATTTCTCTATTTAGGGGGCGACCATTTAATAATCAGGGGGGCTGTGAGTTTTTCCTCAGTCAGTGGAAATTATTTATTTCATTTGTAATGGCACATGTATTGCACTTTAAGACAGGCGCTTTTTAATGCAGGTGCGCATGCGCAACTGCATTATACAGGTTAGACCCGGTTATGCAAAAGGTATTAAGAGGCATATTTTATCATTCATAAGCAGAATTATGCTTCTCTGACAGCCGCAAAAAAAGATATATATAGGCTATTATAGCATTCCAATGCTGTATTTGTAAGAAATTATGATCATACGAGGGGGCATTCAGAAAGTTTGAGGCTTTTTCATATATGGACAATTATTTTCGATCTAGAAGTATGCATTTTTCACAGGATAAAATTCAGCAGATTTGGGATGGAAATTTTGGACTTTTTAAAAAAACAAGAAGAAAAGAAGGAAGAAGAGAAAGAGGAGAAGGAAGGAAATTAGAAAAGAAAGAAAAAAAAAGAAGAAGGAAGGAGGATAGCATCAGATAGAAAAGAGGAATGATTAGTAGACAGATAAATATATATAAACTAAAACAAATATTCGGAAATAAATCCTTCCAGAGAATAGAGAATCCTCTTAGTTTTTCAAAAAAGGATCTGACATTATAATTATATGGCCGCATATGGGTCAAGCCACAAAGGTGCTACTCCGAAGCTGAAAACAGCCGACAAAAATTAATCTTGTAATTTTGATACGAAATTGTGAAATATATGCTCTGCAAACATGTACCCATACTAAAAATATGATAACAAAGGCTTAAACCTTCCAATTTTTTAGGAATAGCCATGCAAATGAGAAATTAAAAAAACGTAACATTTTCACATTTTTACATATTTAACTTTCCAGGTGCCTATTATCTTCAAAATTAAATGCTTAGAATGAAATATAACACCACTGGGTCACCTTATAAGTGTTTTGAAAGCTCCCCATACACACATATTTAAAATTCTAATGATTCAAAATTTTTTAAAACGTAACAGGACAATTAGAGTTTTGAGCACTGTAGCTGTAGAAATAATGATGAGATGTTAACTCTTCAGTTACTTATTACACATAGAACGTACATAGGTATTTTCTATGCAATTTTTGTAGGTACAACTACCTTTTTATAGCCACTACAAAGAATTCAAAATTCAAACCAAACATACAGTAACAGGACAGTAACAGGACAGTAATTAACTGTGCAGTAACAGGACAGTAACAGGACAGCAACAGGACAGTAACAGGACACATTCGGATGTCTTTAAAACCCGGGAGGTTGAAGAATTTTAATAATTCAGCCATGCAATGGTTCAAAATGTGTACCATGTGCCTTATGCAATCTATATCTGAGTTATATTGCTTATATTTCGTGTTATTTTTGACCAATTGAATGAAAATAACAAACAGTAACAGGACATCTGTGTAACAGGACAAGTAACAAGACATATAGGCATTTTTCTGAAATCGCCTCCACTTGGTTTTTCAACTTTAGAATGTTGTAGCATGAAAAGTTTAAGTCCGATTTTGCTGATATTAACCTCGTTGGAAAGAGAAGAGTTAATCCTAACAGAAAAAAAATATGGCATATTTTTCATATGCACCTGAACAATGCAACAATAGGGTTAACCCCCAAAATGTCCATTTTCCGAAATGTGCATTTTGACATGTCAAGTTCAGAAGGGCGGTGTAATCAAACCAATCAACATATTGCTGATATCTTGATGTCATTGGAAAGAGTAAGTCCTGAATTTTTATAAAACCAAAAGTGCATATTTTTAGAAAATTTTCCTGATTTTTGCCAGCATGAATAAGCTGGCAAAGTTTGAAAAAGGTCCTTTTGTGACAGTTTTTCTTGACTTTGAACAGCCACAAAGCCATGCAAGACTGATGTGACTCTGTGTTACTTTACATCACCAGATAGGTCTTTGTGAGAACTTGACAGTAACATAAAAGTCACACTGATTTTTTGGCACTCTAAGACCCTAGAGACAAAAAACACTATGTAACGCTACGCTAATAGTCACGCTTTTTGATAGTCACGACAGTATTCAGCACTAAAACGTGACTGTCTGTGATCATCTGTGACTGTCTGTGATCATCTGTGACTGTCTATGATCATCTTTTGACAGATCTTTCAGCCTGACAGCATTGTCACTGGCATGAAGGGAGCAAAATTGCAATTAGCTTTTTGTTGTACAGTGGTTGGTGTTCCAGGCATTCTCTAGTTTCTAATTGCAATTCTGGAGATTCTTGAACTTTTCTTGGCACTATCAAACCCATAATTGCTGTTAAACATTGTGTCATGTCTGATTACAAGGAGCAGAGCAGGTAACTTTGCATATTTTGACTAAGTAACAAATTAATTAATTTAGTGTTATAACTTATGCTGGAAGGAAGTGACTATTGGACTTTGAGATTGGCTAATATTCATATCACACTGAGGTACAATTAGCCACTGTGGCTAAGTATTTTGAAAATCCAACAAGATCCCTCTATTTTGTGAGAGAAATTTAAAAATATTTTGGTGACTGTTTGTGACTGACTGAGTTCTCATTTGGCGTGACTGACTGTGTGATCATTTGGTGTGACTGATTGAGTGATCATTTGGTGTGAGTGTCGCTGTCAGTAACTAACAATGTCAGTGGTTGTTAAACCCTCACTTGACTAACTACCAGTTTGGTTACTGATGCAAACTGGCTCAAAATTTGATTTAGTAAATTCTATGTCTGAGTAAATGCCAGTCTAGGCTATGTTCTGACATTTCCAGATGTTACGCAGAAGAGTATGGTTTACAAATGGTTGACTTTTTTATTGTAGTTGAGTTGTTTGACTGAAATGATTTAATCTAATTATAAGCATTGTCTATACCTTGACAGTGGTATATTATCATAGAATATTTGAAATTAATGTTAGTTTTTGCTTTGTTATAAAGCTTGCAGTTATTGATAATTGTTTTTCACGAAACACGTGGAAAGGTTACCTTTTTATTACAGCCTTCCACTTTGATACCAAAAAAGAGTGGACTGTTGCACTGTGAAAATGGCACTTTGTGTGTCATCATACTGATGATTTGTCATGATCATACCCAAAACTTTCAATGTTAATTTGATTTAAGGAGACTTATCCCTCTTGTTGGTGACATCCAAACGAAAGGATTATACATCTGATTTTCAATCCAAAATCAGTTATGACAAGTCAAATGGCCTTCTCTTGATCATGACTAATCAAACTGCCTCTATGTTTCTCATGTTGAAAGTAGAGAAGATGACACTTCAACAGCTATCATGAGTCACGAAGTGCATATTTCACAGTGAACTTGTCGTCATTTTTTCTTTATCAAAGTGGAAGGCTGTAAGGATCAACTGTCACAAAAGTCACAGTTAGTCACATAAGTGTAACGAATGTGATACTATATTGGTCAACATTAGTCACAAAAATCTTGACCAACGTGATTCATCAATCATCGTCAAGAAAGCAACATTGGCATTATTGAGAAACAATGCAAATCTTAGTTAAAATTTAAAAATATTAAATGGAGGTTCTACTCATACAGGTTGATTCGACCTTCTCATATTTGCTTAATACCTATTGTCAGCTAAAAGAAACACCCAAGTGTCAATCTCTTCAATTGCTTCCAGAATCCAATGAAAAAATGCCAAAATTTCGGTCACAGTTTAAGCTTGAAAAGCAGTGCTCATGGAGGCACATCCTTAAACAAGGACTGATTGGAATAGTCACACTTAGTCACATAGTAATGTGACAGTATAGTGACCACAAAGTGGTAAGTGGTAAGAGTCACAGTTTGATAGTCACTAAAGGTTACAAAATGGTGATCAATGTGACTTTCTTCTTCAATTTGAATGAAGGGCTTTAAATATTTGACTCAAGCATGGGAAAGTAAGTGCCCATGTTAAACCATTCTTCAACAAGGACTGATCTGAAAAGTCACACTCGGTCACACAGTAGTGACCATAAAATGGTAACAGTCATAAACAGTCACAAGTGCAACATTTTGATAGTCGCTGATGGCTACAAAATGGTGATCAATGTGACTTTCTTCTTCAATTTGAGTGAAAAGCTTTAAATATTTGACTCAAGCATGGCAAAGGAAGTGCCCATGTAGAGACATTCTTCAACAAGGACTGATCTGAATAGTCACACTCGGTCACACAGTAGTGACCATAAAATGGTAACAGTCATAAACAGTCACAAGTGTAACATTTTGATAGTCACGGATGGTTACAAAATGATGATCAATGTGACTTTCTTCTTCAATTTGAGTGAAAAGCTTTAAATATTTGACTCAAGCATGGGAAAGTAAGTGCCCATGTTAAACCATTCTTCAACAAGGACTGATCTGAAAAGTCACACTCGGTCACACAGTAGTGACCATAAAATGGTAACAGTCATAAACAGTCACAAGTGCAACATTTTGATAGTCGCTGATGGCTACAAAATGGTGATCAATGTGACTTTCTTCTTCAATTTGAGTGAAAAGCTTTAAATATTTGACTCAAGCATTGGAAAGTAAGTGCCCATGTAGAGACATTCTTCAACAACGACTGATCTGAATAGTCACACTCGGTCACACAGTAGTGACCATAAAATGGCAACAGTCATAAATAGTCATAAGTGCAACATTTTGATAGTCACTGATGGTTACAAAATGGTGATCAATGTGACTTTCTTCTTCAATTTGAGTGAAAAGCTTTAAATATTTGACTCAAGCATGGGAAAGGAAGTGCCCATGTAGAGACATTCTTCAACAAGGACTGATCTGAATAGTCACACTCGGTCACACAGTAGTGACCATAAAATGGTAACAGTCATAAACAGTCACAAGTGTAACATTTTGATAGTCACGGATGGTTACAAAATGATGATCAATGTGACTTTCTTCTTCAATTTGAGTGAAAAGCTTTAAATATTTGACTCAAGCAATGGAAAGTAAGAGCCCATGTTAAACCATTCTTCGACATAAGGACTGATCTGAAAAGTCACACTCGGTCACACAGTAGTGACCATAAAATGGTAACAGTCATAAACAGTCACAAGTGCAACATTTTGATAGTCGCTGATGGCTACAAAATGGTGATCAATGTGACTTTCTTCTTCAATTTGAGTGAAAAGCTTTAAATATTTGACTCAAGCATTGGAAAGTAAGTGCCTATTCTTCAACAAGGATCCTGAACTGTCACATTCGGTCACACAGTAGTGACCAAAATATAATTTGAATTTGAAACATAAGTGCACAAAAAATTGCTTTTCAAACCCCCCCCCCCTCCAGTGCCTATGATCCCTCGTCCTCATCCCCAGTGAATTCTAATGGTCATGGTTTTTTACAGGGCAATTGTGAAGTTCTGACCACCATGACACCACAACAGTCGCAGATGTGATGTTGTGAAAGTCATAGAAGGTTACAAGTTTGTGATAAATATGACTGTCTTTCTTCCGTTTAAATCGCAATGCTTGCCAGAATCATGTCAATCACATGTTACTATTTTACTGTCATTTGGCATTCTATTTTACGCTGATTGCCAACTTTTTTGGCGAAAAAATATATGAGCTAAGTCAGTACACAGCAATGTAATTTTGCTGCCCGTATTACATATTTTTCATTCTCAGAATGAAGTGGCTTTTTGAGAAATGCCAAGAAAATAATTAAGGGAAAAGGCCTAAATGTAACTGTATGAACAATTAACTTCGTTAGAATTTAACAAATTTTAGTAACAGCGTAGCACTCACACACCCATGCAGAGCTTTAATCCTAATATCCACCCTCCCAAATTCATCACTTATTAAAGTTATTTCAATTTAAAGTATTAAACTCCAATGGTCACAGTTGCTCACAGACAAGACGCCATAACAGTCACATAGGATCACGCATTAGTGACCGAGAGATACTATGACTGTCACAAATGGTCACAGGCTGTGATCAACGTGACTTTCTTTTTTCATTTGAAATTAAAAACATGTGAAAGTCACGTACTGTCACATGTTACCATTTGTACTATCATTTGGCGCTCTATATTTAGTTAATTTGTAACTATTTTGGCATAAAAATTATATGATCTGAAGCAGCAAACCCTAAGATATTTTTTGGTATGTATATTGCATTGGTTCTGTGACATTCATGTTTTTCATGTTAAAAATGATGTTGGAGGCGTTTTCAGAAAAATGCCTATATATGGGTAACAGGACATGTAACAGGACAGGCATGTATTAATGGTTGCCTGTGAGCAGTTAACCATAGTGGAAATGTGTATCTGTGTTTCTAGCATATGTATGAAGCATTACAGTCAAGTACCCCTAATTGGTTGTAGTCTGACAGGACAGAAATTGCTGTTGTCCTGTTACTGTCCTGTTACTGTGTTTTAATACAAAATACTCCATCAAATATTGCCAACCTTTTCAAGAGTTACTTTACAATCGAGCTGCAATCTAACAAATCTGTTAGGTACAATTTAGTTCAAAGTTTCTTAAGTCATAGGGCAACTGTAACACCCATCAAAGTTGTTAAAATGCTTTGTGACTGTTAAAAACATAACAGGACATGTCCTTGTTACCTTAAACAAACAGGACAAAAAGTGGCTGTCCTGTTACATTTTTAGCTTTTCAGGGGCGTAACATGAGAGTAACAAGGACAAAAAAGGACAAATGCCCCTTTTTCTTCATGCCCTGGCCTTAATTGTTGTTCCCCATACTTACAAATTGGCATATTTCTTATTCCATCATTCTTCTGCACTCTTGTGAAATAAAAACTATCATAACAGTCTTTCAAAATGTAAAAGGACAGGGGGTAGAATTTTGGCCGTGTAACAGGGACACATAAGGACATTATGCAAAATCTGTTTTTTTCCTATTTCTGCTTCAAAATATCCTCAAAACTGGATTGTATCCTGTAAGCATCAATTAGGCCGACATATGTACTCTGTTTTGAGTTAAATATTACTGTAAAATAAAAAGTTATCACAATCTAATGGCGAGTAACGAAAAACAGTAAAAAATGTTACTCTGGAAGATTTACTTATATCTCATCAAATAAGAGGTTCCGAGGAGTTCACTGTGCATGAAATAAAAGTTCAAGACATGGGTTATCATTTTAAACTTTAAAAATGGACAAAGAAAGAATTTCCTTCAGCTAGCAAAGTCATCTTTAGGCCATGTCATGCCACAAACGCCAAAAAACGTCATTTTTGGCCTGTTTTCAGGACTAAATAGTGGTACAGCTTCTTTATTTTGTCTGGTATTCACCTCAAATTTTCACACAATTTATTCTAATATGTATAGTTCAGTATGGCATTCATTGAGATTGCTTCAATTAAATTCCCTTCTAGCCAGCCACCTCTGAACTTAGAGGACATGTTTTACAGCTCAGAAGCAGCACCTTTATGGCTTGACCCATATATGACTCGACCAGTCCAGCAAAAGACTCAATCTGACGCCAGGCAGTGTTTCCAGTCTCCAGCCAAGGGTCGTCTGCTGATATATTTGCATTTTGGTGAATTTGGTCACTTTGAAGGTGTTTTATTTTATAGTTCCCACCATGGTATACCAGCAAATATATTCCGTGGCATGAGGAGAGACATGAGATGAATACTTCTTCATGAAACCTTATTATTGAAAAACTGCAAGGTGCAATTACAGAATGGGTGTTTTCTTGACAGCCAAGTGTGTGAAATTGCAAAGCCACAAATTATTAATCTGGAAAGTTATGTTTAAAATTTATCTCCTTTTGCCTGTTTAAATCTAGATACATGTTATTTTTGCAATGAATTTAGGGCATAATTTCAGAAGGGCTATCTATCTGTCTATGTATCTATCTATCTGTCTGTTATCTATCTATTTCTATTTATCTATCTATTCACCTATCAAACCTATTGGGACAAGGCCCATTAAAAAATCCAAATAAATTTACATGATGTCTTACGGTCTCGCTATGCTCTTTGGCATCATCATATTAATGACTATAATTTAGAAATAATTATTTTTAATTAACAAAACCAAATACCTGACATATGAATGCCCTATTATGGCTTTTGCACATGGCCTTCTTTAGGCTTAGTTCACCCAGCAATTCACCTGCACAATATGCATTCACTTTACTCACATGTTAACCTAGAGGCCAAGAAAACTCAGAAACAACAAGACCCCAAAACTATCAAGACTTCAAGACCTTCTTCGCCTCTTGATGCACTTAGGCTTAATTGCCGCTGTCCTCTCTGAGGGCAATGCAGCTTGTCTGTGCGAAGCTTTTGCTGCTATTCCGCAACTATACAAGAACTTCATCCATGAAAAGATCTGCTCCATCATTTCCGCCATCTTCAGAACCAAGGTATACCTTATGAAGTGGCCTTAAAATAAGGAATCTAAAGCTTGAGGCACCTTGAGTAAGCAACCCAGCATCATCCATTTTCTTTTTGTTTCAAAATGAAACATAAATTGCAAAAGCCCACAAATTGCAATCTTAACTTTTGTGTAAGAGCTATTTTTGTGATCAGGGAAAACTTGATTCGTGACAGGGAAAAGTCAGGGAATTTCGAAATCTGACTCGAGTGGCAACCCTCATAGCCCAACCTTCCCAAAAGTTGTGAATGGAGTCCAGAAGACTTCCTGCATGCTGCGCATGTGGAACTTCAGGCCAATAATTGAAGATATCCTTTCGCCGGTTCACCCTCTACTTTCGATTTTACCTTAAAAAGTGGCTTTTTTCAGCATCTTCTGGTGTGCCTTTCACTAGTTAAAAAATCTTTTTTGTTTTTTTGTACTATTGAAGTATTTATTACCTCAAAAAACATTTTCATATTTTTTCCTGTGCATGTGTGTTTGTAGAATGGTAGATGATCAAGGACTACTCAGAAGATTGTTTGAAGATGTGATGAAAAGAGCTTTGGGAGACTACAGTCAATTAAGAAGACAGAGCAGGCATCACTTATTCACTATACAACATAGTGACATTAGGAGAGATATAAAATAGAAGACACATGAGAAGAAACAGAGACATTCATTTCGGCTACAGGAATCATAAACAGGGTAGAAAAGGTTCTACAGTCAGATGAAACATACAATATAGACATTAGTTTTCAAATATAAACTTTGGACTTCTTGGGAATCTGGATAGACACTATAGAAATAACAAATACAGATATTCAAGACAAGAACAACTCTTTGATCAAGAAAAATCACATCACAATAATTCCGCAACAGCAAGATGATCAGACATACGCAGCAAGAGCAGTAACTGTTTGCATGGCAAAGTTGAATAATGACCCTTAGTTGAAAGTATTGCAAGAGACTGAGCAGAGCCCACAGACTGGAAAGAAAGTGCAGAAGGTAAGAGCTCTGGACCTCATGACAGACCTTTTGGAAATTTGATGATCATCTGGTTGTGCAAATAGTAGAAAATAACTAGAATTTGTGTCGCAAGCGGAACACATGCGAGTTCACTATGCGTATGTTGTTTTGCCATTTTTGTGAGTAGATTCTTGGGGAAAATGGTGTGGAATTTGGCCTAGATTTTCATACATGATCAGAGAAATAGAACAGACAATAAACTTAGCAGTGGTATCACCAGGAGGGGGGGGGAACTAAAAAAAAAGTACAAGCGGCTTACAACAAATTATGGCAATAGCAAGAAGGCCAGATCTAGAAGGTATTGAGATCAGTAGCATAGCCATTAGGGGGGGGGGGGGTGAGAGGGCAGGGGGGATAACTTGCCCCCTGAACAGATTTTGGGGAAATTTCTGCAGATGTACTAGCAAAATTAGAAAGGAAAATGGGGAAATGGTAAGAAGAATGGAGAAATTATGAGCAAAATGGGGAAATGGTAAGCAAAATATGGAAATTATAAGTAAAATGGGGAAATGGTAAGAAAAATGGCAGAAATGGTCAGAAATTGGGGAAATGGTAAAAAAGAAGTCGGAAATTAACAGAAAAAAGAAACTGAAAGAAAAGGGGATGTATACGAAGAGTTTTAACAGATTTCCAGATTTTTTCCACACAATTTCCCCATTTTTAACCGGCCTAACAGCGGAGGCCGGTTAATACAGGAGCTGTAAATGGATCAGGTGAAACCATAAACAGTAACCACAAACCAGTAACCACAAACCAGTAACCACAAACCAGTAACCACAAACCAGATGTAAACCACTGTTTTTCCCCATTGTGACCTTAATATTTCACTTACAGTTATGAAATTTGGTACAGGTATGGGACTCTGGGTATGGATTGGGAACATGTCAAGAAATCAAAGATGGCTGCCGTTTTGTGGCGGCCATTTTGGCAGCCATCTTTCTTCATTCTTGAACTGCCCATTGTGACCTTAATATTTCACTTACAGTTATGAAATTTGGTGCAGGTATGGGCCTCTGGGTATGGATTTGGAACATGTCGAGAAATCCAAGATGGCGGCCATTTTGTGGTGGCCGTTTTGGCAGCCATCTTTCTTCATTCTTGAACTGCCCATTGTGACCTTAATATTTCATTTACAGTTATGAAATTTGGTACAGGTATGGGACTCTGGGTATGGATTGAGAACATGTTGAGAAATCCAAGATGGCTGACGTTTTGTGGCGGCCATTTTGGCAGCTATCTTTCTTCATTCTTGAACTGCCCATTGTGACCTTAATATTTCACTTGCAGTTATGAAATTTGGGACACGTATGGGCCTCTGGGTATGGATTGGGAAAATGTCAAGAAATCCAAGATGGCTGACGTTTTGTGGCGGCCATTTTGGCAGCCATCTTTCTTCATTCTTGAACTGCCCATTGTGACCTTAATATTTCACTTACAGTTATGAAATTTGGTACAGGTATGGGACTCTGGGTATGGATTGGGAACATATCGAGAAATCCAAGATGGCTGCCGTTTTGTGGTGGCCATTTTGGCAGCCATCTTTCTTCATTCTTGAACTGCCCATTGTGACCTTAATATTTCACTTACAGTTATGAAATTTGATGCAGGTATGGGCCTCTGGGTATGGATTTGGAACATGTCGAGAAATCCAAGATGGCGGCCATTTTGTGGTGGCCGTTCTGGCAGCCATCTTTCTTCATTCTTGAACTGCCCATTGTGACCTTAATATTTCATTTACGGTTATGACATTTGATACAGGTATGGGACTCTGGGTATGGATTGGGAACATGTCGAGAAATCAAAGATGGCTGCCGTTTTGTGGCGGCCATTTTGGCAGCCATCTTTCTTCATTCTTTAACTGCCCATTGTGACCTTAATATTTCACTTACAGTTATGAAATTTGGTGCAGGTATGGGCCTCTGGGTATGGATTTGGAACATGTCGAGAAATCCAAGAAGGCAGCCATTTTGTGGTGGCCATTTTGGCAGCCATCTTTCTTCATTCTTGAACTGCCCTTTGTGACCTTAATATTTCACTTGCAGTTATGAAATTTGGTACAGGTATATAACTCTGGGTATGGATTGGGAACATGTCGGTAAATCCAAGATGGCGGCCATTTTGTGGTTGTCATTTTGGCAGCCATCTTTCTTCATTCTTGAACTGCCCATTGTGACCTTAATATTTCACCTACAGTTATGGAATTTGGTACAGGTATGGGACTCTGGGTATGGATTGGGAACATGTCGAGAAATCTGAGATGGCGGCCATTTTGTGGTGGCCATTTTGGCAGCCATCTTTCTTCATTCTTGAACTGCCCATTGTGACCATTATATTTCACTTACGGTTATGAAATTTGGTACAAGTATGGGACTCTGGGTATGGATTGGGAACATGTTGAGAAATCAAAGATGGCGGCTATTTTGTGGTGGCCATTTTGGCAGCTATCTTTCTGCATTCTTGAACTGCCCATTGTGACTATAATATTTCACTTAAAGTTATGAAATTTGGTACAGGTATGGAAATCCAAGATGGCTGCCATTTTGTGGTGGCCATGTTGGCAGCTATCTTTTTTCATTTATTGAACTGCTCATAGTGACCTCAATATTTCGCTTAGAATTATAAAATTGTTTACAGGTATAGGCCTGTGGGTATGGATCAGGGACATGTTGAGAAATCCAAGATGGCGGCCATTTTGGCAGCCATCTTTCATCATTTCTTGAACTGCCCATTGTGACCTCAATATTTCACTTAAGAGTTATGAAATTTGGTACAGGTATGGGGCTGTGGGTATCAGACGGGAACATGTTGAGAAATCCAAGATGGCAGCCACTTTGTGGCAGCCAATTTGGCAGCCATCTTTCTTCATTCTTGAACTGACCATTGTGACCTTAATATTTTACTTACAGTTATGACATTTGGTACAGGTATTGGCCTGTGGGTATGGATGAGTAACATGTTGAGAAATCCAAGATGGCGGCCATTTTGACAGCCATCTTTCCTTTTTTTTAGAAATCTGTTCAAACTGCATTGATTCTATACTAATAGTCTAGCATCTTCCAATCAACTATTTCTCCTATCTTCCAATATCAGTTGCTCAGTGGTTTAAGCAATGGCACCTTCAATTTCATTGCGCTAGGCCGGTTTTGAATCCGCGGATTCTTGTTCTTCACTATTTCCCATTTTTCTGCCCCTAAATGATATAAATTTGCAAAAAAACACCACAAAATTTCCAAAAGGTAACCAGCACCAGTGGCGTATCCAGGATTTTTTTTAAGGGGGGGCAAACCACCAAGATATTTCCCCTAATTGTTTTTCGCGACCAACAGCTCTGTCATGTGTCGCACATTGTACAATGTTCAAAAATTCTTTCAGACAACATTTTCAGTGTAGCCTACCTTCATGAGGAAAATCCCAGCTGGATGTCGTTCGGATGAGACATTAAATTGGCGGACTATTGTATCAGTGTCTATGCTGGGCAAGTAAAAGATCCCTCAGATGGGGTAAATGTGTAACATGTTGAGGACTCCCGCTCTCTCTCCCATTTCATCAATCGACCCTTGTGAGCGCCAGAACTGGGCTTAGAGGGCTGCACCTACCATATCTATCTATCTATCTATCTATGTGTGTTTAAAGAAGAAAGAGATAGAGCTTAAAAAGCTGACAAAATAAACTTGAGACAAACTGAAACTGTGGTAAATTTTGCAAATGCTTGTGATAAGTTCTAGGGAGCAGCCAACTTAATGGAGACCGTCAGGTCTCTGCGCGAAGCGCAGAGACGAGAGGTCTTCAAATGGTAGAAGACCGAGCTACTCACACAGGGATATACTAGGCAAATATTTTGCATGCGCCAAACAAAAAAAAGTGTGGGCGTTTATGTGACGTCATTCATAATAAGCATGATAGTCATGACGTCACAATACAGCAGGCTTGATAGATGACGTCACTTTAGCAAGCTAATATGATAATGCCAAAGCATGGAGAGACCGCAGATTTTTGCCACCTGAAAGTGCATTTTTAGTTTTTTTTCAACATTTTATGAAACTGTGATTCAATGATTCTCATAGCTAATTTAGTAGGCCTAATAAGTGAATGTAAAGTTGACTTGGTTACAAGCAGTGTGCTATAATGTTGATCCATTAATTTCTGTGCCTTATGTAACACACTGCCCTGCTTGTATGGTGACGTTATGAAGTTATTTTTAGATTGCTAAAGTGACGTCATCTATGACAAGCTCATTGTGACGTCATCAGGATTATGTCTCAATCACTAATGACGTCACATAAACGCCCACACTTTTTTTGTTTGGCGCATGCAAAAAAGTTTCTTAGTACATCCCTGTATGGGTTGCTCTGTCTCCTACCATTTGAAGACCTCTGGTCACTGCGCTTCGCGCAGTGACCTGGCGGTCTCCATAAATAGACCACAAGCACTCAATTCATTGCGTCACCTAGATCACCCGTGAAAACATTGAATGTAATGAAGGAAGAGCAGGATTTCCAACAGTTATTTCATCAGGCTTTAATATCATAAATGATGATTCAGCTGAGCTGCTTGTTGATTATGTCATAGACAACAGGGCCATAGTCTGCAGGGGGCAGGGGGCAGCTACCCCCCTAGTAATGGACGTGATTTGTAAAAAGAAAATAGTGTCATATTTTTATGTTAAAAACAAACAATTCACTACCAGGTATATGCTAAAAAAAAAAGTGGATCTTCACCCTGCGGTCTCTCAATGCTTTGGCATCATCATATTATTATATGTTCTAGACTTCTAGTGTGCTCTGATTGGCTGGTTCTCTTGACTTTATTTGACATTAGTTAATTTGCTCCATACTTGCGAAGTCGAGAACGCATCTTGTGATGGCAGTGAGCCAGTAACTGATATTTTAGAAAGACAGATTTAATTGTTTAGATGGACAAATAATTATGTGTTTCTGTTGTAAGCTCCATGGGAGATGTTGGGGATTGCTTGATAGCATGATAGATAGATAGATAGCAAGATAGATAGATAGCAAGATAGATAGATAGATAGCGAGATAGATAGTTAGATAGCGAGATAGATAGTTAGATAGCAAGATAGATAGCAAGATAGCAAGATAGCAAGATAAATAGCAAGATAGCAAGATATATAGCAAGATATATAGCAAGATATATAGCAAGATAGCAAGATATATGGCTAAGAATTTCAAGCTGCGCAAGCTCTACCCAAAAAAGGGAGCATAGATTTTTGACACTTTTTTGGTTGATTCATGTAGAATGAATGGTCTGGCTTGTAGTGCGCAGTAATTTGCCTAATATTGGTGTGTAGTTCTTACAGAATAGGCATTTGAACTTCCGTGATCTGCACATAACAGTTGTCCACAAGCACTTTTTCATTCCTGCTTGTACAGCAAAAACAACACCAATTCAAGTAAATTTTGTTTTGCACTATTCTGTAGTGTATAGCTTTCAAATGCTCAAAAAACATTTCCATTACACCCAATGAATAAAGCTGTGTAGTCCGTCGACATGTTGCGTGTAACGTGGACAACTATTTTCGGTATTTTTACTATCATTAGAAAAAGGTATGAGATAGCCATCCAGCAACTTTTGAAAGATTAATGGATATAAATGTAGGAATTTTTGGAGTGGATCACGGGGGTCTATCAGGTGGCATCCCCACTCGCCCATGTCTGCACGTAACAGTTGTCAACACAGTTGTCCATAATCTACATTATATTCCATTTTATGGGAAGACAGCTTATGAAAGAAAACCAAAATGCAGAGAAAAGGGAATTAATATCAAATCAAACAGTTTGCAGTGAATTTGCCTGGTCTATAGCATTAGATCCCTGGTTACACATGTCTATGTGCCACAGTTGTCCACAAGTTGTCCACAAATACAGGGAATTATGCGAGTAAATATTTAGTAAAGAACTCCTCAATTGATACTTATGCTACACCAGCAACTGTTGTTCATTTGATTACTGTATGTGGTATATTTACCATGTTTAGGCTCAAAATACAACAATGTTGACAATGAAAAATATTAGAAAAACAAAAACATTTTCCACAAAAAATAATGATTTAGTCCTAAAATTCCAGCAGAATGACATGCAACCCTCCTCAATGAAGATTCTAATTCTGTTTGATTGAACCTTTCATTTAACAATCAAACCTAAAACACCTGTATTAGCATAGGCAGGTAAATGCACTTTTTGATAGTGTTGACAACTAAAAAAGAGAAGAAAACAGTTGTCTTGTAACTTTGACAATAAATGTGCTCCGTAATGTTTAATTATATGCATCAGTGCTATTTTCTGAGGTCCCCTCATTCACTCCACTGCAAAGCTATTATTTCAAAGTTTTTTGACTGGCTGAAACACAGAAATTTTCCATATTGTGGACAACATGGTCTCAAATTGTGGACTATTTTTCAGGTAAAATGCTTGTCATTGACGAAGAAATGCACCAAATCCAATAATTTTTGATTATTTGATTTTTTGTTCCAGAGATATATATGAATATTTAAACAAATAGGATTATTAGGATATTAGGTTTTCTGTTTTAACATTTTGAAATGTTGCGTGTAACGTGGACAACTATTTATGAAAATTCAAATAATTCTATTAATATATGCAATAACAATAAAAGTAGAAATTCGCAAAATCTACCATAAAAAGTGAATAAAATTAAATTAAAATTCCCTTCATATCTCATTATGTGCTCTGGCTGGCTACTGTCGTCAGTCCACATGCTGTACGTAACATTTTGCAATTAAAAATATTGTTTAATTTCTAACAGTTGTAGTGGCAAAAATAATGATGATCCACCAAAGTGCATACACCAGCGAATAGCTATTTTTGTGTAGAACAAAGAGAGAAACTCTCCAGAATTCTGATACTAAATGCATTTTTGCCCTGAATGTGGATGTAAACTCAAAAATTTTGACTTTTATGTGTCGCCCTAAAATGTTACACGCAGCAAGTGTGTTTTGAGTAATAACTTTTTTACTGGTTGACGAATCCTTACAGTATTTATTTTGCACATTTCATTGAGTCTTTGGAGTTCATTGGCACACACAATTTCAGTGTGAATTGAAAATTGTTGCTTCCATGTTGTGTCATCTGTCCACAAGTTAGAGAGTTGTCCAATTGCACAACTTGAAATTCTTAGCCATATAGCAAGATAGCAAGATATATAGCAAGATAGATAGATAGATAGCAAGATAGATAGATAGATAGATAGATAGCAAGATAGATAGATAGATAGCAAGATAGATATCAAATGCTAATAAGAAAAGACTTCAAATAGCCCAAAATAAAATTGTCAGATTTATATTAAATCTTCGTCCAAGAACATCTATAGGCCAACAGGAACTGGACAAAATTGGACTTTTAGACACACGTCACCGTGCAATTCAAATGATACTAGGTCATATCTTTAATATCAAAAATGACCTTGCTCCAAGCTATCTATCTCAAAATTTCACTCCAGTACAACATGAGTACTCAACAAGAGGCTCCAGTCATAATTATATACACGGTTCCCCGGCCTATTGGTGTTACCTATGGAAATTTCAATTATAATGGTTCAAAATTATGGAACGAGTTACCTTCCTGGATAAAATCCATAAATAATAGACTGTTATTCAAGAAGAAAGTCAAAGCTCACCTCAGAACTTTAGCCGCATAACATAAATATTTACATTAATTTATAATTAATTTATTTACTCGTATAACTAGTCATACTGTCTATATATATATAAATTATACATTGTTATGTTTGAACCATGATACCATTTTGTGATTTGATGGACCACACTGGAAATAAGTCTCATGTGAGACTTTTGTGTGTAATCTAAAATTTTTTTTGTACACTTAATAGTTTGTGTCTTTTTTATAAAATTGTAAGTATTGACTGTAAAAATATCTAAATAAAATCAATCAATCAAACAATTGTTAATTTATCTAGCTAAAACTTACATTCCTTGACTGATTTTAAAAGTATTAAATAACTGACTAATTAATATTGAGGCATATTTAGATTGGCATTGAAGTGTCACATCTTGGGTGTCATCATCAAGTATTCTAATTAACCCTGACACCTTTTCTGTAATTAGGGGTTAATGAAATGAAAATAACTCTGTCATCCAATTCAAGTTTCAACTTCACACCTTTTCTAAACAATAGACCAGCATCAACACTGCATTACACTTTTTACCTCAAAAAGAAAAAAAAATATAGGCCTACAATTTCAACGAATTCTCAGCAAGGAATAAAGATATCTTCATGAAAAAACGAATTGATATAGATTGATAAATCAGGATTCTAATGAGCCTACAATTGTACCTTTAGCCCCAATAGAAATGCTCAAAAACTATCGGTAAGACATCGAACCTGTTTCGGCCAATCAGAGGCCAGTAAAACAATAACAACAATATTTCTATTTCCTGTTTTGCCGTGATTTCGTTGAAACTAAAAACTTAAATTGTAATTAAACAAGACACAAAAGACACACAAAAAAGCAAGACGCCTCAAGTTAGCCTATTCTTCATTAATTTCATGAAAAAGAAACTTTGATAAGTGCTTCCTTGACTCTCACAAACGATCCAAAATTCTGACTACCCCTTATTTAACTGGTTCCCTCACAAATGCGAGTGAACTCGCAAATAATGTAGCTGAGGGGTACAACATTGTCCATGCTGGAGAGACTATAGAGAGAGACAGATCTCCTTTCTTAAAGAGGGTGAACACTTCCATGCAATCACTAATATCCATGGAATATTATAATAATACCCCATAATGTTTACAATACCACATGAAAAAGCAGTGGATATATCCCATGTGGTATTGCGTTTTATCCGACCACCAAGGCCAATGCTTGATTCTGATTGGTCGAGAACTGTGGGTATATATCCTGTATCTGTCAGGCTGCTTGGCCTGTACAGATATTTTCTGTATCCTGCAGTGATGACATCACAATCACTCAAAAAATATGTGACGTTGTTATGCTAACAATGGGCAGTGATTGTTTACCATGACGTCACAATTGCATGCGCAGCTGGTGACGTCACAACAATCTGCTGATCCCAACCAAAGTCTCAACTTACAGAATTTGACGTTATCAGGCTAAAATTTAATAAAGACCACTGATAAAATTATTGCTGGATATTTTAAAAAAAACCCATAACAGTGTAGTTCGCAGCTATGAATGTCATTTGTGTCAGGTCTGCTTCTGAATTAACACTCATGATACCGGTACCTGAAACTCATGATGTTCATACCTTTGAACTACATTGTTATAGGGGTTTTATTATACCATGTGGTCGGATAAATTCGTAATTTGTTGTTTGCTTTTGGCAGATACAGGATTTACCTTCCCTCAGATAGCTGTATCCGGGCTCAGCTTCGCTTCGCCCAGATACAGCTATCTTCGGGAAGGTAAATCCTGTATCCGCCAAGCAAACAACAAATAACTAATAGTATACTCAATGGTTTTTTGTATACTCAATGGTTTGATCATTGTTGATGATGTCATTGCATTGTTTGCCATTGTGACGTCATGTCCATGGTGACGTCACAACATTGTGACATCATCAGTTGAGCCGCTATCTGTGCTCTGATTGGCTGAGACCACTGTTGAGTACTGATCATTTGAGTGAAGTTCAGCTTTCTTTGGAGTTACATAATGGGGTATAAATAAGACCAAATGGTTGTATGGTGGTATTTTGAGATGTACTCCCACTCGTGAAGATATCCTGAGTCCTCTGTACCCACTCGTGCTGACGCACTCGTGGGTACAGAGGACTCAGGATATCTTCAACTCGTGGAGTACATCTCAAAATACCACCATACCCATTTGGTCTTATTATAAAACCCACTCACCCTCCCGGACATTGAGGTAGATCTAATGTTGGTCTAACGAAGCATTAAACCTCCACTCCACATCGGACCCAACGTTCAGAAACTACGTAATTTGTCGACACATTTCTCAGACGTTAATACGTACTTTTAGACGTTGATACGAGTGATACAAGCCGTATCTGTCCCTACGAAGTATTTTAACGTTGAACTGACTGCCTTCAACCGTCTTCCCGCCTTCTAGGATCCAGCGTCTCGACGCACCTTCCCCCCCTCGCGCATGCGCACTCTTCTTCTTTCTTCTTCTCTCGTTGTGCTGGTATACCCCGGGTCGCCGGGTAGCTCAACCTCATTTTTTTTCGAGGGGGCTGCACTTGTACTAGGCAATCTTCTGTGTTGGTGATCGCCGTATGATGTATGAGATGATAAGGCTGGGAGTCTGGCACATACTCTATTCATTCAGAGATGTCCAGGGTATTTCAGTTGCCCCAACATAGAACGTTGGATACAACCCACCTCCATTTTAGGTCCCATGGGCTCGGACCATCTGTTCCTGTTTGTTTGTTTTCTCTTTTTTTTTTTTTGTTGTTGTTGTGTTTTTCCAATGTTGTGTTTTCCTATGTAATGTTTGACTCTATATATCTATTCTGTTTCTTTTGTTGTTGTTGTTTTATTTGTTATACTACAGACCGACCACATTATTCTATATTCACTTAGGTTACTTGATTCAATTAAGTATTCAATTTGGCTACTCTGTACAACTGTCTGGTTATTCTGTAAAGTTGAGTTCCAGGAGTGGGATTCGAACCCACGTCCTCTCAGGCCATTGGATTCAAAATCAACTGCTGTAACCATTAGGCCACGGAGAACTTGCGTACAAGAAGCCACAATGGCGGGCTGACTAGATTGTGTGAAATCTCGGATGGTGTTTTGCTTATCACGAAGGATTTAACGCATTGACAAGCCTCATAATGTGGTTTGCTTCCTAGATTAACTACTTGGCTATCACTTTAGCATGTTTTGGACGGGCGGAAATCTTTATTGCGAAAGATTGAGGCCCGGCAATGTGAAAAATCGAACGGCATGGTCGGAGCGCCCCGGCCCAGGAATGACTCGATCAGCTGTTTTAGTATTTGTGATTCAATTATGGACTGAACATGGACATATACCCGTTCTGGATGGATATACCCCGTTACCAAACCGGGGAGGACTCATGGACGTGGATACTGCCGGAATTCGTCGTTGGACACCAGCGCTGGACTCACAAGTAAGTCTCTTCAAGATGTCGATTTTTTCCAGGGGCGGATCGTCTGATGGGAGGGGGGGGGGGGTTTCAATTCTGTTCAGTTTAATTCTGTTTATTAGCTATTAAGGTCTTTTGGTTCAGTTCATCATGTTTTCAGGTTGATTTATATATATAGCGTGTTCGGGATCATTGTCCAGGTAGGGTGGGGTCGGGGGGGGGGGGGAGAGCATCCCAGCGACTGGTTCGGAGGATTTAATTATTTTGATTGAGATCTGCAAATATAAAACAAAAAATTAAAGCAGTACAAACAGAGCTATCCAAAAAGGATGGCTCCCAAAATTAATAGACTTTTCTTCCTCATTTTACTGAGCAGTCTACAAGTCCACTTAGGGACTATAAGATAAAATTATATAAAAAACACTTACCTTGCATGGTGAAATTGAAAATGTTACTGCAATTTTACCTTGATAAAATTGGAACATTCTCGGCATCTAGGACAGTTGCATTGAGGCACCATTAAACTTGGGTCTCATTAAATTTTCATATGCATCTTTGTGGGTGTGGAAAAAAATTAAATTATTTTTAAACCAGGATAAGCTTTCTTATTTTTAAAAGTACATATGTGGATTTAATTTTTACTGGTTTGTCAACTTTTTCTTCATGGCTTCATCTTATCGACAACAGTAACCATCCTGTTGGAGTTTTTATTTATTACAAAGTTACCAGATAGATTGGAATAGGTATGGAATAGATGGCGCTACAAGCTCTCTGAGAATCAGGATCCTAGGTTCTGCAACTTTGTGCAAACCTTCAACAAACCTTTGGCAGATACGTATGATCAGACGTTTGACCTGAACATTACTTTGAAACGTTGTCCATACATCTAAAAAACACGTTGGAGAAACCTTGGAACTTACGTATGACCAAACGTGTGACCATACCTTTGATAAACCTATGAATCAAAGGTATGGTCATACGTAATAGTCCAAGGTTGCTAAAACCTCTCAGATGAATGTTCGACAAACCTATGAATCAAAGGTATGGTCATACGTAACAGTCAAACGTTCTTCAAACCTCTCAACCAAAGGTATGACTTACGTAATAGTCTAAGGTTTTATAAACCTCTCAAATCAATGTTCGACAAACCTTTGAATCATAGGTATGGTCATACGTAATAGTCATATGTTCTTCAAACCTGTCAACCAAAGGTATGACTTACGTATGACTGACACGTTTAGCCAAACGTTACAACCAAACGTTCTTCCAGCCTCTCAACCAAATGTATGACTTCCGTGTGACTCTAACGTTAGGCCAAACTATAAAACAAACTATCTGCCAACCTCTTACTAACGTCGCGACCTACGTTTGGTTTTCCATCTGAGTGCAACGTTTGGAAATTACATTTGCCCTACCTTTGTGATACGTTGTTTGGCCCAACGTTTGATTCTAACCTAAATAATTACGTAGTGAAAGGTTTGATTTACGTTGGTGCTCAGGAGGGCAGGGTTTTATTTATATCCCACATTTTCTGCTATTTTGACGACCTATGAGGTCATTTTAATGCTTGAATATGGATAATTAAAAATTATAATGACCTAATCACTTTGGTGGATGGATCTAATGTTTTGATGGTGGCCAAACCAATCGATCAGATCAAACTGTAACATAAACAAATGACAAAGTGGGTGGAGTCTGACTGGTTGCTATAAACAAAGCCAACAGAGTCACATGACTGCTGGTGACGTCACCAATGCGGATGATGTCATAGTGGCTCTACTGCTATTGTGACCTCATGTGCTGCTGTTGTGATGTCATGATTGTGACCTCATGTGTGATCTGAAGTAGTGCCACAAATAAATAAAATATGTAAATCAAGGATAGTGGATCATATTTAAATTAGGGATGGTGGATCATATTTAAATTAGGGATGGTGGATCACAAAATTATATCCCATGGGCTGTTCCTCATTGGTTTTCCTTGAGGATCACTGCCAAGTGTGGGATACTCTGTGTGGGATATTTGCAAACAAGACAGTCTGCACAACATGTTCAAAGTTCTTCTGGAAGAGAACAGCAATGCAATGGACAAGGCTGTATTTGAGAAGGGAAGATACAATGTGTGGACATATGTAATAGGTTGAGCCAAAGAAATCAGGCGGCAAATTCGTATTCTTTGCAACACAAGATGAAATATCGCAGTGTGATCAAGGATACATTTGAAAGGAGAGAAAATTGTCAAGATTGTACAGTTGATTAGTTATAGCTTCAACAGGCATAAAGTGCAGGAACTGCAAAACTTGGCATTTGAGAGACTCAGTAGCTTCGTTGGTGTTGAGGGCAATGCGCACAAGTGGCTGAAGTCCTATGTGAGTGGCCGCTCACAACAGGTTGTAATTAACAATTCTTTCTCCAAGTCAGTGCCGTTGGAGGTGGGTGTGCCCAGGGTTCTGTGCTCGGGCCTTTATTGTTTCTCATTTACATCCTCCCACTGCGCCTTCTGATAACGAAGCATGGCATTTCGTGCCGTGGTTATGCTGATGACACACAGTTGCACATTAAATTTGATCCGAAGTCCAACAATGACCTCAAAGATGCCAAGGAGATACTCGAGAAATGTATAAATGAAATTAAAGAGGGGATGATACGGAATAAATTAAAGTTAAATGATGACAAAACTGAAGCTATAATACTTGCCTCGCCTATCATCATACCAAAATAATGGAGTCAAATCCTATCATCAAAATTGGGACATCCTTAATTGGCCCTAGTAAAACTGTGAGAAATCTGGGTGTGATGATCAACACAAAGTTTACTAAGTACTTTTTAGATTTTAATTTTGTTGATTTTATACTATTTTCAATCAAATTATTCCTTTTATCTTACATATATTCATATTTTGTAATTTCTCTTATTGTACGGCACATAAAAAATTGTATAATATAGCGCTTGTAAATAAAATAAATAAATAATTATGGTCTGAAACATCATTTGCCAAATATGGTTGTGGCTCAGTTCTCTTGTGACTCTTGTTCAGATGAAGAAGAAACTCATTGTGAGTCTTGTGGAATACAGTGCACATCATATTTAGAAGGAGAAAATTGTGTGGATTGTTGTAAGAATGAGTTGATGTTCAAGGGTTTTGACACTGGATAAATTTGGAAAGTGGCTGTTCAGGGAAGGACACAAAGGAGCAACTTGCATTGGTCATAATGGAAGAGGATTTGACCACATGTTCATTTTAAACTATCTGCTCAATAATGGGATTTTCCATCCAGTACCTTGGACTGGTTGAAAGATCATGTATATGCAAGTATACAATTCGTTAGACATCAGGTATAGATTCTTTTAGTTTTCTACCAATGACTCTCAGCAAATTGCCAAAGGCATTGGGTTTATCATCCAAATTGAAGAAAGGAGATTTTCGTCACAAATGTAATACCAGGCAGTCCCACTCAAAAGATTCTTTCCTCATTTAATTAGCCTGCTGCACAGTAGGCCTATTATGGAAAAGGTCTAGATAAGGAGTGGCATCAGTCAATGACTGGTTCACGTGGCATGCATGAACTTCAACTATGCATTCTTACTGCAAAAATGATGTTGTGATATTAAGAGAGGCTTGCTTAAAATTAAGAAGTCTAATTCAAGAAGTGACATCAGTAGAAACAGGTGATGGTATCCAATATGTAGACCCTTTTTCCCAGATTACAATAGCTTCCACTTGCATGCAGATATATGAGGCTGTGGGAAGGGATGGTCAAGAAATAACTATAGAAGAGAAGGGTGGAAATTTCTATCATGAGGGAGAGAATGTGCCCTCAAGAGAAAACAGTGACAAAAAATTCAAAGTTTCAAACATTGCTCACATACCTCCTCAGGGTTATGTGGCAAGACATAATCATAGTTATAAATCTATTCGCAATGGACAAGCCAGAAATGTAGGAGAATACAAAATTAATAATTACAAGTTAGATGATTATGACAGGCAAAATTCTATTGCTTATGAATTTCACAGGTGTAGATGGCATGCTTGTCCAAAATGTTTTCCCAATAGAGATGCAAAATCCCTCAGACTGGACAGACAATGAAAGAAATATATGCTCATACTTTAGAGAGAGAACATTACTTGAGAAAGAAATTCAGATATTTAAAAGTAATTTGGTAATGTCATGTATCCCACAATACTGACAATAGGCAGTGAAGTTCTGGCAAAAACCATGTGATTCACACCATGTGGTTCATCGTTGTGAACCACATGCATCTCATTATCTGATGTTGTTATGCAAACAATCGGCAGTGAAGTGATGACGTCACAATGTTTTGATGCTCTGATTGGTCGGTGTGGTTGCTAGGGATCTTTTTGCGGCTATTCAAACAAAATAGTGCCTCTTGAAATTATTAATTATTTTTACTGGAGGTGTATTTTTATCGTGGGATATAAATAAAACTTAATGGGAGTGTGGTTCACAGCAATGAACCTGACTCATGTCAGGTCTGCTACAGAATAAAAACACTCGTCCTTCGGACTCGTGTTGTATTCTTCCGCGACCTGACATTCATAAGGTTCATTGCTGTGAACCACACTCCCATTAAGTTTTATTATATTTGACCAGATGATCAGAAATGATTCAGATTTGGCAGATTTTGTAAAGAATATTGAATCATTGATGTCCCTGAAAAGTTAAAGATCAGAGATGCTTTCTTTGGTGGAAGAGTAAATGCAATAAAGCTTCATAATCAGGCAAAGGAGGATGAAAAGATTTTCTACTATGACTTCTCATCCCTCTATCCATATTATATGTCAAAAATTACAAGGATCTACCTTCAGGATATCCAACAATAATAACGAAGGATTTTGATTATTCATTAGAATCATATAAATTTCTGAATTGCCAAAGTCAAAATTTTACCACCCAAGATACTCGAGATCTATCACCCAGTTTTACCATATAGATCAAATGGCAAATTGAAGTTTCCTCTCTGCAGGACTTGTGCTGATCAACAGCTTCAACTCCCTTGTCAGTGTTGTAATGAGGATAGAGCAATAGTTGAAACATGCTGCACTTCTGAAATTCATAAGGCCATTGAAAAGGGTTATGTTGTCCTCAAAATATATGAAGTGTACAATTGGGAGAGACAGTCTTCAGAACTGTTTGCAGAGTATGTCAACACATTCTTGAGAATTAAACAAGAATCTTCTGGCTATCCTGAATGGGTAAACAGTGAGGAGGACAGAAATGAATACATCAGATGCTGTCAAGCAGCAGAGAGAATAGACTTGTTTAAAGAAATACTGCACATAATCCTGGTCTCAGAGCAGTAGCTAAATTAGCATTAAATAGTTTCTGGGGAAAGTTTTGGTAAAAGACTAATCAGACTAAGAGCGCATATATCACAGACATAGGGGCTTCTAAGGCATTTTCAATAAACATAAAAGTATACATAACATAAAGGGGAATCACCATTTTTAGCAAAAAACATGCCAACTTTGACAACATCCTGTGGCAAGACATATTGATATTTTAATTCGAAAATTATCTAGATTTGTCCGAAAACACCTGTGCATAAACTGTGTAAAATTTTGTCTGGGTACTGCAAGCGGTTCCTGTTGAACAGGACAAACAAAATCCGCAAGTTTTTATACTTTCCCAGGACTTAAGGACACCAGCAGTTACCAGAAAATCTCAAATTTTCATCATTTTTAGTCTGAAAACACTTACTTTGTGTGGAACTGTGGACTTTTTTTGATGTTCACCGATGAGAATAGTACCCAAGCTTCGATTAAGAACAGTAGGGGTCATCTGTCACACACAAATTAATTCGTGGGACAGCTTTTTTTTTTTTTTTTTCATGCTTTGAGTCACCACAAATCTTCCCTGTCCTCCATCTTGCCCTGAACTGCTTTGGTGACGTCACCATGGCCATTGTTGCTATTGTTGTGGTTATGACATCACTATAAGTTTTTACACTTTCCCAGGACTTACGGGACACCAGCAGTTACCAGAAAATCTCAAATTTTCATCATTTTTAGTCTGAAAACACTTACTTTGTGTGGAACTGTGGACTTTTTTTGATGTTCACCGATGAGAATAGTACCCAAGCTTCGATTAAGAACAGTAGGGGTCATCTGTCACACACAAATTAATTCGTTGGAAAGCCTTTTTTTTTTCCATGCTTTGAGTCACCACAAATCTTCCCTGTCCTCCATCTTGCCCTGAACTGCTTTGGTGACGTCACCATGGCCATTGTTGCTATTGTTGTGGTTATGACATCACTATAGTCAGCTGACCAGTAATTTCTCAAATTTAGGCTGTTGTAGGATTAGGGCCTTTTACATGGACACTGAATTTTCTCAAGCAAGTGAAAAAAAATCTTTTTTATTAATAAGTTAAAATGTTGAACTAAAAGTGAGATTTTTAGATTTTTATGGTCCCTCACAGTACTTGTTGCAGGATGACTTTCAAAATGGCTGACAAAGGCTGAAAGTACCTCTTAGAAAATTTCATTTTGCCTGGAAAAGTTATTCTTGTTAGTACTGAAGATTCATATTGCACTTAGCATTTGACTTTTATGTCAAGGAATATCTGTTGAAAAACTTATGGTGCTGGCAGGTCTGGTTATTTCAGACCAGGTCATTTTATGACAAAAAATCTGAGATTTCCTGGTAACTGCTGGTGTCCGATAGGACTCAAGCAAAGCCCTGGAGAAGGCTGAAATAGGCTTTGCTTTTTCAACCAGTATGGAAAAACTACTTGCAGTAGCTTCATGAAATTTACATATGTTCAAGACTGGGTATTTTCCTACAAATGTGGAGAATTTCAGAGTGATAGACTCAATTTTGAATGCGTATGATTAACATGAAATAGGTGTGTCAACACTGCAAAAATGGTGATCTCCCTTTATATTATATGAGTAATATAAGTATCTATAAGCTTAGAAGTCCCTATGATCACAGATGCAACAAGCCTCACCTCTCAGGTTGGCTGGTGTCAGACCACCTTGACCACGAGTGCTTCATTTTTGTGAAGTTGTAACAAAACTATTAACCTTCCTCTGACGTGATAGACAAGTTTCAGTTTCAAATGATTCAAAACAATTGAATGAATGTTTAAATGTTAATTGTTGTCTGTTGTTTCAAATATTTTCCTTTGATAAAAACCACAAACACTTGTTTAAATTATGGATTTTTTAGACCGGAAAAAAGCTGTGAAAGATTAGAATACTTCAGAATTGTAAATTAGCCCTGCAATGGGAGGATGGATGCAACACACCCAGCTGACAAAAGTCGTGGTTGAGTTATCAAGTGAAATTGCCCGTCAGTTATCACGTGGAAAATATATATATTTGCGAACGCTAACCACATGATTTAGTCACCAGTTAACCATGTGATTTTCTGGTTAATATCTTCACCAATTAACCACGTGGTTTTCTGGGGGAGGGCAATTTTTCACCAATTAACCACGTGATTTCCTGGGGCAATCTTCACCAGTTAAGGTGACTCAAGCGTGGTACACTGCACATACTTCTGAGCAGCCTGGTTGCCTAGCAACATAGCGTCACAACTGCTGCAGGCCCTGAAACAGTTGGTCAGCCTAAAGCAAAATTGGCCTTAGTCAGACTTAGGCCATTTTTCCTTTTTGGTACCATAGGAAGGCCCTTATGACAATACATGTGCTAAAAAAAATTTGGACTCCTAAATTAATAATAAACTCATCAAAACCTCAACTCAATTTTTGCACAAATGGCCTAAGTCCTGTTGACTTAGGCCATTTGGACTTAGGCCAATTTCGTTATCACTAATTTTTGTGGATATCACCAATATTTTTCGGTCATAATTGTGAGTATTAATTTTATTGAAGTTGTTTCCTTGCATTTCATTCATAAATTTTATGGAGAATTGCTTAATAACACAGCTACACCACAAAAGAATTTTGGCCTAAGTCATTTTTGTTTCAAAAAAAAAATTGGCCTAAGTCAGTTTTTGGCTGTTTGCCAAAAATTGCCAAAAATGACTTAGGCCAATTTTGCTTTAGGCTGACGCGTTGTGACATTACCATTTTCTGTTCTCTCTTTTTTAACAGCATGGCTGCCAGTAATTTGCTGTTTAAATGAGATCTAATGCAGCTAGAAGCATAATTATTTTTTTATTGAATGCAGTATCATCTATTCTATGCTACTTAAAAGTTTCAGCTTCTCAGCTTTATCCAAAAAATTTCCACGGTTAATTTCATTCAACTGTGTCAAAAATTGTCTTTATTTATTTAAATTGACATTGGCACAGTCAGCTACTGCAGTAAAAAATGACTCGGTGTCAGACGGTGATTTTTTTAATGTTTTGCCATTTGTTTGACAATAACTTGTTTATGATATTTGCAAATTTAAAAAAAAATCTGTATGATCGTTTTCCTGAAATTTGATAACCGCCAAAATTTTTGCATGCAAAATCTGCAATTAATTAGTGTGTTGGTGCCCTTTGACCTCTTACAGAAAAAAGTATTTTAACCTTTTTCTTCAAGTTCATGGCAAATGTATTGGTGTAAATCCTTGGGAAGACATTTCTGTTGTTTTTTTGTGACAAATGCATGTAATACTTTATTCTGTGGTACAAAACCAAAAACTCAATTTATGCTTTCAAGCAGTCATCAGGCAAAACATGCCGTTACCATGGCAACCAAACGAGTTGGTGAAATTTTTTTGTTTTTCATTTTTGAAATGTAGGCCTATGGGTCCCATAGAGTACCTGTGCAAAATTTTAGAAAAATCTGTATGATCGAACCACCATGCTTGAGTCACCTTAACCACTTGATTTTCTGGGGGGTAATCTTCATCACTTAACCATGTGATTTTTCTGGTGATAAAATCACGTGGCTGACTTTTGCAAATGCATGTCAGTTTTCCCCAAGATCTTCACCAGTTAAAATTATTTGAGAAGAGGCAAAATCTCCCACCGGTTAACTTGGCTCTTCATCAAACCAGTCAACTTAGACTGTTTGAAGCAATATCTTGGGCTTTCAATAAGCTGTGGGGCTGAAGTAAAAGCCACAAGAACTTGCTGAAAATTTGTCACAACCAGTGTGATGCTGTGAGTCGCTTTTCTTCTTCTTTTGAAGCGATGTGAGAGCCCCAAGATCGTAGTCAGGTCCCCCTCAGGTGTGATTACAGGTGGCTCCATCTATATTTCTGGGTTGGGGGGGGGGTTCATCAGGTAACCACGTAATTTTCTGGCAAATATATCTTCACCAGTTAACCACGTGATTTTCTGGAGGGGGAATCTTCAATCTGGGGAAAAGCATGATATGATAATCTGGTCAAAAAGGAGCACATATTGTGTATTATTACAAAAGACTAGTTATCTGAAATGTGACATATATGACCACAATCCTTGATTCTGGTAACCCTTACGAAGACCGAACCCAGCTGACAATGCATGTGAAGTTCATGTGATAAACATTTGGAGAAACTGGTAGACACAACATAACTGAGAGTTATCATGCATTTGTGAGAAAAATTCCCACATTTTCATGGGATAACCATGTGATGAATTTCACCAGATTATCGCTTGACCATCTTCATGACATAACTGAGAGTTATCACTTGTTTTTCTTCACATGAAAAAATTCCGGTATCTTCACCAGTTAACCATGTGATTTTCTAGGGGGCAATCTTCACCAGTTAACCACGTGATTTTCTAGGAGGCAATCTTCACCATGATTTTCTGGGGGGGAGGTATCTTCACCACTTAACCATGTGATTTTCAGGGGGTTATCTTCACCACTTAACCATGTGATATTCTGGGAGTTATCATCACCACTTAACCATGTGATTTCCTGGTGTAAACTTCCAATACATAGCTACAAATGCATGTGTTTATCTGGGGAAATCATCATAATTATGATAAACTGGTAATGGTCATTCCATGAAAATGTTGGCCCCCAGAAATATGGATTAGCTCAGAAAGCACTTATATTATGACAAAAGACTAGTTATCCGAAATGTGAATCATGTATGACTACAATCCCTTGATTCTGGTAACCTGTAAGAAGACTGAAAGGAGACTCACTGCATCACACTGGTTGTTACAAATTGTTTGCAAATTCGTGTGGCTTTTATCAGCCCCACAGCTATTGAAAGCCAAAGATATTGCTTGAAACCGTCGGAGTTGATTGGCTTGATGAACAGCCAGAAACACTGTCTATGCTCTGATGGGCACGGGACTTCACGGCGAGAACGGCTTGAGCCCGATGACCTCCAGACATATCATCAGGACGTATGTGACCCCTAGACTCCTCTACGGCTTGGAAGCAGTCGTACTCAGCAGGAAACAACTAGATGAGCTAAATACATTTCACAGGAACTTGATCAGAAGAATACAGGGTCTACCGCTCAACACAGCCATAGAAGCCATCTACCTTCTTTTAGGAGAACTGCCAGTGGAAGCGGAACTCGACACACGAGTCCTTACGCTGTATGGTGCCATCTGCCGTGCGGAAGAAAACCAAGCTCTAAGGATGCTACTGACGAGGCAGACAGCTCTAGATAACAAAGACAGTTGGTTCCATCATGTATTACTTCTTGCAGTTAAGTATGACATCAACATCTCAACACAAAGGACTGTCCCCTGGAGAAAGAATACATGGAAAGAATATGTCAGTACTGCGATTAAGAACTACTGGATTCGCCAGATGCTAGAAGGAATCGGGAAAAAAACCTCAACTAAATGGATAGACTTTCATCACCTAATCGAACTACAAGGACACCCTGTGTGGACTTCATGTCAACTTAACTCGAGACACGTTCCAGGGGCAATGATAAGAGCAAAATTGCTAACAGGGACATTTATGACTCAAGAAAGAAGAGCCAAGTTCAACAGGAAAACAGGAACCAACGTGCCCCATCTGCAAACTCGGTAAAGAAGATATACAGCACTTTTTACTCACATGCCCAGTACTACACGAAGAGAGAAGCAGCGCCTTGGAATACCTACACAGAAATGGATATATACACTAGCCCTGGACTCGCCGGACACAGTGAGACTACTCCTGAACAGTAGCGTAACTGAGGGGTCTCAAATGGGGGGGGGGCACCTAAGGGGGCACGCGATTCTCTGGGGGGGCACCCACTATACTAATTGTATATTTTAACCGGAGTTGGAAAGTTCATATGGGGGGGGCACCTGGGGGGCACAGGTCCAATATGGGGGGCCTGTGCCCCCCCGTGCCCCCCCATAGGGACGCCACTGCTCCTGAATGGACCAGCCAAGGATGAAAACTACAGCTTCAACACTATTGCCAACCAGTTATGCCACAGACTGCACAAAGCTAGAGTAGAATTGTTAGCCAGAAATATTAACCTAAATAATGATGTTCCCTGACCTACAGGGGTGCTCCTGAAAAAGAGGAGGAATCGACTCCAGACAAGACAAGACAGCCAAGTTAAGGTGACTCAAGTATGGTAGTTTGATCATATAGATTTTTCTAAAATTTTGCACAGGTACTCTATTGGACCCATACATTCCAAAAATGAAAAACAAAAAAAAATTTCACTGACTCGTTTGGTTGCCATGGTAACAGCATGTTTGGCGTTATGATGGCTTAAAAGTCATAAATTGAGTTTTTGGTTATGTACCACAGAATAAAGCATTACATGCATTTGTCACACAAAAACGTCAGAAATGTCTTCCCATGGATGTACACCAATACATTTACCACAAATTTGAAGAAAAAAGTTAAAATACTTTTTTGTGTAAGAGCTCAAAGGGCATCAACACACTAATTAATTGCAGATTTTGCATGCATCAATTTTGGCAGTAATTAAAATTATTTGGATAAAGATGAGCAGCTGAAACTTTGAACTAGCACAGAGTAGGTGTTACTGCATTCATTAAAAAAAAAAAAGCTTCTAGCTGCATTAGATCTCATTTAAATAGCAAATTACTGGCTGCCATGCTGTTAAAAAAAGAAAGCAGAAAATGGTAACGTCACAACTTTTAATTTGAGGACCTGCAGCAGTGGTGACGCTATGTTGCTAGATATACCCCCCAGAAAATCATGTATTTAACTGGTGAAGATTTCCCCCCCAAAATCATACGGTTATCTGGTGAAGATATTCACCGGAATATCATGTGGTTAACTGGTGAATATTGCCCCCAGAAAATCACATGGTCAACTGGTGAAGATATTCAACAGAAAATCACGTGGTTGACTGGTGAAGATATTCACCAGAATATCATGTGGCTAACTGGTGACAAAATCATGTGATTAGCATTTGTAAACCTGTATTTACATATCAGTTTTCCACATGATAATTGAGGGGCAATTTCACATGATAACTCTCAGTTAACCATGAGTTTTGTCAGCTGGGAAACGAGTATGACATGCCTTTACCAGAAGAGGAATCTATTCTTTAATCTCCCTGATGGACTTAGTGTATTTATAAACACGTACTGTTTTGTGTTCTTTGTAAACACCGCAAAGTTGTTTTCATAAAACCCTATAATCACTAGATCAGCAGAGCAGAGCTCAGTATCCATCCAACCTTTCCTTGTGCAATTGCTGCGTCAATGACGCAGCACGTTCTGGAGGGCTTAACTGCTACCAATGTTTAGGAAATTTAATTTCCTACATTTTGAGCTAATTAAGTTTCGGCTCTGTACGACCATTCTTTCTATGTCAAAAGTGCGTCCGAAACACACGAAGTCAATGTCCGAACTTTTGTTGACATGTTCTTATTCCTGTCATTTCTCAAAAAATCAGCCTGATAAAAATATTACAAGTATTCAACATGTTATCTTATGGTAAAATCTACATGTTTCGATTTTTTTTAGATTTTTCAAAGCCACAAATCACCCCAAAACCAAGCCCTAAAGATTCTGTTATTTCACCCAAGCAAAGATGGCGCTGGCCCAGACCTGTGTTTCCAGATTTAGCTAGATATAATCACCGCCTGAGGAGAGAATCAGTGAATCACATAATGACTCGCCCTTGCATAATGCATAAAATCTTTCTGACGCCACTAAAACAATGTATTTCTCATCTGTTTTAGTTTTATGCCACTATTCACTCACAGATGCTTTACTCCACCCAGACTATATCATTGCTCAGGCATGACATCTTGTAAGCAGCTTTCTTTCACTTCCTACCGTATGGTGCCCTATTTTCGTCAGGGTCCTATTATCGTCACTTATAAGCAATGTACCCTAATTTAACCAAATTTTGTGTGGGTTGGCAAAAAAGTCACGATTCTAAAAGTAAAATCACTGTTGCTTACATTAATCCATCAACGGCATTAATGACCCTATTGACAACTCCACAATAGCTTCCTGAACTTGGAGTGGTCAAAAACACAATATTTTTTATAATTTTGAGACAAAATGGCCCTGAGCAGGCCTAGCTTCCTCGGATTTTTAGACCCATCTTTATGCCTCTGTTGCACTTAGTAAAAAAGTGAAAATGACGCAAGTCTCAGAAATGAGGGACAAATTAAGTTATCAAATTTGTTTATAAAAATACAAAATGCTTGTTGGTCTTATTGTTAATTTACAGTGTGCTTTTGAAATCTGACGGAATTAGGACACCCTAGCTGATGATAATAGGACCCTGGGGTCCTAATATCGTCATAATGACTTAGCAATGGATAACTGCTCTCAAAACCTTGTAAAGTGGTGCATGCAACCTCTTCTTCTAAAAAAATTTGCAAAACAACATTTTTGAGTGATGGAAGTGAATAGACAACTTGTCATAGTGATGGTATAGCTCTGATATCATTTTAAAGGGTACAACGGACGAAAATAGGGCACCACACGTTACAAGAATGTGCCTTATCTGGGTTTCGTCCCTTAAACTTAAATATTTATTTTAGTCATTTTTGGCCAAACGTCGCTATTCTCCAACCATTAAATTAAAATACGCGAAGGGCAAGGGTTTGCTGCAGCGCATAGTAAAATAGTTTCTGTGTTTCCTGGGGGTGGCGCGTCAGTTTCGATTACTCAGCCCCCTGCAGTTTTTCTGAAGAACTACAGGCTGTGTACAAATGGAAATGGCGGCCACAGAGAAATGTTCAACGGTCAATTAAAATCCTAGTATTCTAGGTTTAATGGAGGAAATGTAACTCTAAGACATTAACATGAGTTCTCGTTAACGTTCAGGTAGGGATGGGTGACGATTTTGATGTTATAGCGTTTCTCTAAATGTTTCAAAACATGTTTAGAAGTGATCGGGTAATTCTGACAGCAGACTCGGCATGTCAAAACATGCGCGCCCCATTCCTCTAATCCTGGGTTGTTAGAGAAATTCCAAGTCACAAGTGTGAGTCATTTTGTTGTGATGGCATTTGTAGGTAGTTGTCAGTGTAGCTAATTATTTTGCAGTCGCACAGGGTCCCCACTGGACAGGGAATACATTTCAATACACGGAACATTTTTACATTGTGCATGTTGTGAAGAAAAATTTGCGGTGTACGGTCAACTAGGCGACAAACCAACCAGGCGACACCAGTCACTTCAAACTGGGTGAAAAGAAATTTGGAAATTGAATACCAGAACAAATGACAGTTCCAACTACACAATTTCACACAGCACTTTCAACTGAAGTTCACAAACCACATCCAACTTACGGTCATGGGTCAACTCGCCAGGGAGAACCCGCCAGGTGACAACTCACCAGGTCCAAAACTCGCCAGATGAAAACTCGCCAGGCCACAAACTCGCCAGTATATTTTATTTAGGCTTATAAAGCACAGATCTGGTACTGTTTAATAGCGTTTGTGTTAAGAAATAACAACATTTAAATGATTTAATCAGTTTGTAACAAGGTAGCATTAAAAATAAATAAATGTGACTGCAATCTTGAGGCCTATAATGTCAACTATTTTGCATGATCAAGATGATGCGTCTTTTTGTTGACATGCATGCATCTTTTAGCTGATCCAAGGGAAGTTTGATGTAAATTAAACTTCATAATTTATATGACATAAATGAAATATAATTTATATGACATAAATGAAATACTAAGACTAAATCCCCGCAATCACTGTGCTTTAACAATGCAATTTATTTCTATTTGTAAGCTGATTTGTTGAAATGAAACAACTTCAAACAAGTACCTTTAAAGATAGGCCTAATTAACGAATGTAGATCTTTTTGAGATGATGGCAGTGTATGTATTCTAGATGTGGCATGTTGGACTTCGGTCAATGAACTAACTCACTGGCCATATATTATGCATAACAAAAGGAATAATTGTGCCTAATTAGTAAAATGTAGGCTAAATTCGTTTTTGTTTAATAGAATAAAATTCAGTTGCATATTTAACATTCCCTTTCATGTTCTTTTGTTACCCGCCATTTGCTTGGGGAAAGTCCGATATATTAGACCACTTAGGCCTACATATTTCATAGATTTACATGATTGGCATTGATAACTTATCTTTCCTGGATTTGTGACTCGTTGCAGTTACTTGTTTTAAAACGTAGTAGGGCCTAATGTGCTGATGCAATTAAGATTTAATTATCAGCATGTTTCCTAAATGAAATTAATTAAATATATCTTTTTTGTTGTTCATAATATTTTACCTGATGTAAAATGGTTGCTTTTTACCAGCATTATTATATAAAACTTTGGAATATATAAGAGCTTAAGATTTGCGTTATTTAGGCCTAAAAGCATCCCAAAAAGCACAGGTAAGATGTCAATAAACTAACTCAATAGGCCCTTATTGAAATTACAGATTCGGAGATAGGCCTAAATGCTCACCAATGAAAATAGTTATTGTCGCATTTACACATTTATGCATAGCATGCATGCTCTCAACACTTCAGCAAAGATTCTCTAGATGGCACTTAATAACTAGTTCATAATACTCAATTTAATTCAAGGATTTCAGGCCTGAGTGGTTGAAAAAATAGAATGACTTTAGCTGTCATCAATTGTGGCAAATTTTTAGTAGGACGAGATTTTAAATTATTAATATGAGGTCTGATACTTTTCTATGAATTCATGCAAATACTTTAAACTAAAATGTTAATTACTAAACATACTTGTTTACTTCCACCAATTAACCCTGACACGTTTTCTGTAATTGTATAAAGAATTGTTCAATTAAAACAACGGTGTCATCCAATTCGATTTCACACCTTTCAGAACAATAGACTAGCTGGTATTAATACTGTTTTTTTTTTTATTAAAAAAGAAACAAAGGAAAAATTACTGGACTCTTGAAATATGCGATCCAGCAATTAAGCTCTGTAACGTAAAATATAGGCTTATATACAGGCCTAAACGAAAAAATACGTTTTTATTTGATATTGATTCAATGTTCTGTTTTATAAACTTTGGTGCTTGCTGGAAGATAGATAGATGGCTTGCCATTTTAAGTTCTTGATCACACACATCTAATTGGCACAAGTTCTTAATTTAACATGAAATATATTAATGCAATGAAAGTTGATCCAACACTAAGTCTTGCACATTATTATTACTTTAATCTTAGAATTGATATAGAAATTAGGTTCTTTCTGTGGTTACATTACACATCTCTAACAAGTAGGCCTATAACAAGTATTATGAACGTATTACATAAACAACTTGTTATGAAATATTTTATTAAAATCTTTATTAAAATCTTCATTGAATAAACAGAAAAAGACCAAACACAGGGCTATAATAGGTAACCTGGCGGGTTGGGGAACTGGCGGGAAGTCAACTGGCGAGTAGTGGGCCTGGCGAGTTTTCCCCTGGCGGCTTGACCAATCCCCCAACTTACCAACTAGGTGACAATGAATTGACTGCTTGAATACAATTGAAAGTGATCTGTAGCCTGGTTGGTATCTTTACTAAAATATGTGTCACCTAGATGGTATCTGGAAAAAAGGTTGTCACCTGGCTGTCCAAAAAGTGTAGCCTAGTTGGTAGTAGTTTGTCACCTGGTTGGTTGTCGCCTAGTTGGTAGTGTTGTAGCCTAGACTAGTTGTCTGTCGCCTAGTTGACCGACAATCACAGGGGGTGGTGCCCTGTTGTAAAGGGTCCATGTGAACTGATGTTTGGCATTCTCTGAGCATCAATAAGTCATGCAGTAGAAATACACTTGCTCACTAGTACTGAAGTAGATGAGCTTTTTTGCAATTTATATGTTTCATTTTCTGTGCCTATTTTGAGAGCAGCTCATTCATAAAAAACAGGACAAACTTGTAATAGAAGAGATACCTGACAAAAATGTGATATTTCTAGTTCTTCAAGACTTCCGAAGTTCCGTAAGAATTATAATGTCAGTCATCATTTATTTATTCTTATCTACTTGGCTTTAAACACTAAACTAATTGAGTTATAGCCTATAGCCAGAATTTTGCACAACTTTGAATTTAGTAGATCCAATTTTATTTAAAGACATAAAATTCTTACAGTGCAGCTTGTTGTCTTGACTCAATGTTCAGTGTTGTCAGTTAATTGAGGGTTAACAGTCCTGCGTCACTTGAGGCCATGTTTACTTTGGCATCTCATGTTGGCTGTTTGGGCAGGCGGCAGAAAATGAGGCATCGATCTGATTGAAAGTAGCAATGTTAGCGTTCTCTCAATACACAAACTGGATAGAGCTCTAGGATTTTGTCATGGTGTAACACTGGTTCTGTTTCTTACCTGGGATATGAAGGAGGGACTGTCTGGGTTCACATTGTGACAAGTAGCAGCAATGTAGGCCTAATAATCATTTAATTTTGTGATGTTGTTTAGAAATAATTAAGGTGATGTTAGCCTTGTTGACTTTTTTTGCTGCTTGGTTTACAAATGAGTTTAGTTACTTTATTATTGTTTAAATTTTACAGGTACACTCTGGTTTTACTTGGATTGTTTTTCATCATTGCAGCTTGAAATGTTGAAATCATGAGTGGATGGACTTCACAGTCGTCTAACCCTAAAGTGGGTCTGCGCAGTAAAGATAGTGGATTCCCTTACACCGGACTAAGCGGATCAGCTGGTCTGGATGCTGCCTATGAAACAATGGACCGAGCTAAGACAGCTGTAAGTTGCGGCCGTTAAAAATATTTTTATGAATTTATCAATGTTTATTTTGGCTGTGGAATGTGGATACTAATTAATTTATTGGATCTAGCCCAGCAAGGCTAGCCTTGGGTAATGGCGATCCCTTATAACTATTGATGAACACTTTCTTTTGCAGTTGCGACGTGCTGAGCGCCATATTGCCCATGCTGAAAAGCGCAGTGTTGAAGACATCCATCCGTTTGGGCCTGGTGGATTTTCTGTCGCAGTTGACAGAGTGCCAAGCTATAATATTTCTTCTGATGCCTCCAATGTTTCTAATACTGTAAGTTGTGCTGAAGCTACACAATATACCAATTTTATGGAAAGTTCTGTCAGTTTATAACACAAGGGGAAAGGTGGTGCTTGATATTTGAATGCTTAAATCCCATTGGCCGATAGATTTCCCACCCTGGATAAGATTGTATTGATGGACTTGTTTTCCTTTATATAAATGCTAACATTCTTGTTTAATAGCATTTTGTAATGTAATACATGTACATACCAAATATTTTTAACCGGGTTGTTCATTTTCACATCTCCCAGGTGATTTCTGGTTATTGCTTTTTTTTTTTTAACTGTGTGAATAATATCTTGTGTTTTTCTGTAAACAGGTGAAGCTGGATAAGTTTGGACGCTCCAGTTATCTCAGAGCCAACATGGCCAAAGATGCCATGTCCAGAAAAGTCAGCCGCATGGGTGAGTCGACTAGGATTGTCTATTAGATCAATATCTTTTGTATTTTGATGGCTAGGGCTGTAAGATATTCCGAAAGTATCCTTATCGCGATATTACAAGCCCTGCTTTTTTACATCTTTGGTCTGCTGAATGGTTTTTTTACGGTTAAAGTAGTTGTTAAATGTCTGTAGAGGGTGGCGCAGGGTTAAATTAGAAACATTAGGAACTTTATTTGATGAAAATCTTATCCGAATTGGTAAAATTAGCCATAATCATGTCAACGTCCATGTTTTCCATAGTTTGTTTAACCTCACTGATGCGTTCAGCGCCTAGTGAGTTGAGCAGCCCCACTGGGTCATTACGGAGCACTCAGTGATTGAGGGGAGCAGTTCTTTAATTTGTGTAATATTGAGAATTTTTCGTAATCGACAATTGAACCCTAAATATCGATATCGAACATTTTTCCAATATCTTGCCGCCCTAGCAAGGGCCAATGCTCCAGAAAGAATAGGTTGATACAGCTTCAATATTATATTTCTGTTGTTTACCTGACTTAGTCATGTTACAACTAAATGAGACTTAAGTTTTATTGTCTAAGACGGATCATTCATATTTTGCAATAAATTGTACTGAACCGAATGGATGGATAGAATTGCCTTTGCTACTCACTGCCAACATGTCTTCCTTTTTCTAACTAAGTCTTACTCAATAAACACAACCCCTAACCTCTTTCTATCATCAGATCTATTTATTTCTGTGAAAGTGAAATTTTTATTTTTTTGGCAACTTAGTGTGTCTGTGCCATGAGATTTATCAAAAATCAGTAATACAATGTAATTGTGTTTCTTTCAGATGACAAATATAGTGAGGATTCAGACATTGTGGCAGCCAGAAACAAAAGTCCATTGAGAGAGGCGAATGTGAATGTTGGTCAGCTGGACAGTCACTCTAATGTGATGTCTAACAACTCAGCGGGGGCGTATCGCTACAGTGGATCCCGCAATGTGGAGGCCAGTATATCAGAGTCAAAGGCTTCTCGGGAAATGGAGAGACATATCTTGAATGACAAGTCAGACCAGGACATTATGCAAAGGTAAGCCACTGACTTTACTAAACCCATGCTGCCTATGATTGTGGTTGACTAAACATGGTTGGTTAATAGGAATGTCGTCGATATTGATTACTTGTCGATACTATTATTTATATCAGTGTTCCAGCTAGGCCATTTGAGCATGGCGCCGCGCCATGCCCGATCCTCGTCCGCCATGCCCAAAAAAAAACAACAACAAAAAATTGAAAAAAAAATTATTTTTTTTTCCAAAATTTATTTGGAAAAAAAAATTTTTTTTTTTGAAAAGTGCCCTCATTTCTAGAAAAGTGCCCTCATTTCTAGAAAATTGTATGCCCAAATCAAATCCTAGCTGGAACACTGTATATTAACTTCAAAGTTTTAAGTAGTTGTCGAAGAAAGCTCATATATTGTATTGCAGGAGAACAGATACATCTTCTTAATTGCAATTAGACATTTCAATCTATTTCTTTCATCAATACTGTTCCTTGCACTCTTCTCTTATTGATTGGAACAGTGCATAATTGTGAATCCAGAGACATACATTACAGTGCTCAGAAAGTTACAATAACAGCTAAAAATAGTGGAAAAATTAGTATCGATACGTATCTATCGATAAGACTTAGCGATGTCAAACTGTTGTTTTTTTTAACTTGAACAACCAAACATATTGAGAAGAGCTATCCATTCTTTCCAATTTCCATGTTTCCATGTGTTTCCATGACTTGTTGCCAATTTTGTATGGATGTCTGATAATCAGTGATCTGGAATTATTTGTTGCCAGGTTTGAGAAGTCCTACCCCTACCCCACAAGTAAAAGGCTGACCAGTGTTGATGTTACGGTGCCTGGAAATCATCAATTTGGTTCTCAGATGGCCCCTGGACCATGGCAGGGCAACACTTACCCAGGCCCCAGCTCCCACTCTCTTGCTTCTAACAACTCGACTTTCACTGTCAGTGGAAAGTCGTCTTCCTCAAGCCAGAAGGGAAGCTCGGCCAAACTTAACTTGAATTCTGGTGAGTTCAGTAAAATTAACATTCATAGTCGTTTCTTCCTTTGTCGAAATATTTGTAATTTATTTGGTAGGCGCATGACTTGATAAATTTGCCGAAAATGGTGGTTGGCTAATCTTATGCAGCACTATGGACAGCCTACACGTTTCAGAAAGGAATGAAAATATCTTGAGTCTGGTGTCCTATATAAATGCAAATATTCTCTTATTCTACATTCTACAAACATTTTGGAAGGATACACTAATATTGTAGACTTGGTCTCTTTCTATTTGTACAAAATGGCAAATATTTGAATTCTGAATTTGTCTTCATTTCAGAAAAATTGGAAAAACTGAGAGAAAAGATCCGCCTGCAGAGACTCAATACTTTGAAAGGCATCCCAGGTAAGTTGCATTAATTGATGACAGATTTCAAGACTCAGAACAAGATTATTTACAAATGATATCAAAAAGGAAAAAAGTATTCCTGAAATGGTGTATACCGTAGAACGGGGTAAAGTTGGCAATCTGGGGTAAAGTTGGCACGCTATTTTGATGCGCTTAATGGAGGAAATGCCAACTTTCTTCACTGACGCAGGCATCTTTGGCACAGTTGCCATACATGTCTGTGAGGAAAAGTTGGCATTTCTACAATTAAGTGGGTCAAAATAGCGTGCCAACTTTACCCGGGATTGCCAACTTTACCCCATTTTACGGTACTCTGTAGAACAGACAAAAAAACAAATTGAATTCAGGTTCAAATGTTTATTGATGTATTGTAGGCTACCAAATGATAGTGCAGTGTAATAATTATGTAACTGAATTATTCACTTGAAAAGTTAGTAATAAAGATTCAACCTTGATCAGAAATTATTATCACATAGGTATTTGCACATGGGCATCAGTCGGACCCTGGCCCCTAAGTTGAATCATATTTTATCCATGACCAGTAGATTTTGATAATACTGTAATTTGTTCATTATTATTCTTCAGCCTCTGAGCCACCACCTCCCCTGCAGAACAGTACCCCCCATCAAGAGGAGGAGCCGGTTGTTCCCCGAACGTACCCAGAATATGACTCCGCTACTCAGCCGTCCGTGCCCTTGGTCCGCAAAGTTGCCTCTGGACCCCCTATACCAAGATACAAAGGTATGTGCTAAGTGGGATATGACTTTTGCTGTGTTGTTGTTTTTTTTATTTGAATGTTCTTCTGTTTATAAGGACCACAACAATTCTTGTAACTCCAAACTTTTCAAATTTTGATATTACTTGCATATAATTTTACGGGTGTTAGTTTTATTGTCGTTGTATGTAGAATGGAGGCTGCAAGCTCATGGATACTTCCCGTAACGAGGTTTGTTTGCCATTTGCAGGGTTCAGTGAAGCCCACACAAACTGGGAAGAAGCTGATGCTGAGAAGTTGAGCAGGGCGTCCCATGCCAGGAAGAAAGTCAGTTTGCCTCACACTGCTTCATCTGGTAGGTTCACTGCTCTACGTGAGCTGGTGTATAGTTGAACGTACTTTTTGCCCCTGAATCCTACCTTCGCCTCTTGGTCGTGTCATCCTCCTGTCCTAATTAGCCAACCAAGTGCATAAATACAGGACGTAAAGCCCCAATCATTCATCCATCCATCTGAATCCTACATGGATAGAGATTTCAAAACACCACTTGCTGTTTTTGTGTCATGTTTGTGCAGTTAGTCCAGACTAAATTTCAAATTGCAGTGCAGCAACTTAAGTTACTGATTTCATGATCTCTATTTTCTCTAAATAGTCCAATCAGGCACTGATTAGACGAGACGTAAAACACAAACTCACTTATGATCTTTAGTTCATTTTAACACATGTTTTTGGCTTTCCTTTGAAATTCTTTAAAAACTTTTTCTAGACAATCAAATTATTGCATTAATTCTAATCTTGACTTGAAAGATTTAACAAGTCTTCCTGTTATACATGCAGCTGCCCCTGATACCTCGAAGCAGGAGAAACAGCCGCGTGTGATGGCCCCCATGAAATACCCCCAGAGGGCTGAGAAGCAGAGTGAGTACTGTTGGAATTCAATCAATCTACCTTGAACAACAAACAGCACTCCCCGCATATTCCCATAGGGCTTGGCGCTATATTGTTTAAAAACCAAAATCATGATATTGCAACCTGCAACTTGCATTTCGCCAACATTTGGAAAATAGTAGTTGTTAGCTTTGATTCGAGCACATTGAACCTCCTGTGATCTAAACACACATAATGAATGTAAACAAGTAGGCCTATTAATGTGCTTTCCGTTTGTAGAGTATGCTGGACCTTGGGCAGTTGTCTCCAGACAACTAGAGTTTGGGCAGGGGGTTCTCTTCTATTAGATGGTGCTCCCCTGATGGGACATAAGCGGCGTTATGGTTTTGTTCTTATAAATGCTAATTGTCTGGGCGGCAAATTGAATTCAGCATGAAAGATGACTTTCCTTTATATTGCAGAAGATGTTATAACTACGAGGTCATGGAGGGCGGGTGCTAAGGTGGTCAACAAAGCCCTCGGACAAAACAAATTGCCAAGGACAAGTGACAGTCCACCTTCCAAGGACAAACCTAGTTCTAGTGAGTACCTTGATGTTCGTTGTCTTGGACAGGGTTCCCACATATCCGAGAAAACGGGAAAAACCCATGAAAATGGACTAGAAATTTCCCGTCTATGAAAAAGCCATAAAATTTTTGTGGTGATCCAGGGAAAATACGGCAATACACAGGATTTTTACTGTCTTCTATGATCTGGAAATCTGTGGGAACCTTGCATGCAGGGTGACGGCAATCCATAAATGTGGGAATATCTTTGATGTTGCATATCTAATGTACCAGGTTTACAAATGTTTGTTGTTTTGTTTCAGGACTGGAGGAGGAGGAACGGCAAGAGGTGGAGAAAGATGAAAAAAGTCTGAACGAGCAGCAACTGGTGAACCAGGCCACAAAGATGTCGGCTGAGGCGCAGGCCATCTTGGCTGACATGCAGATGGGTGAGATGCTACAATTTGTATAAATTTTATGACAATTTGCAAACATACTCTTCAATATGACTAACTTGCCCATGGAGAAAAGTTTTTCAGCAACTTGCAACTGAGATGTTTCTAATGCAGCATGGATTTGTTGTCAACAGTCATTCTTTAAGCCTCATGGAAAGTGTTAAAAGAATTATGATTTAGATATTTAGCTGTATCTGATGAAATAAAAGCACTTGGTAGTATGCACGGTAACAAGATAAATTTGATAATTAACAAAATAATAAATCTTTGATGAAGTCAAGATTTATCAGAAATAAACCTGAGAAACAGTAAACTTTAAGTAGATTTGTTTGTCATTGTATTAAAAATTTGATAACATTACATGTTGATGTAACGTTTTGTAAAATTATATACTATAATATTCAAAAATGGTCATTTTCAGGACTGGATGACAAGTCGGAAGACCAAGAGAGCCAGGAGGAGGAGAGAGAGTCCACGAAGAAGAGGAGCATGAAAAGACAGCGGATGAAGACGGCAGAACAAGAGGACAGCAAAGCGGCCAAAGTGAGGCATTACGACACAGATGAGGTGAGGAAGTACATCGCAAAGCAGAAGATGCAGAGGAAGAAGCAGTTGCAGACGGAGGCAGAGAGCAGGAAGAAGGCTGAGGAGAAGAAACAGTTGCAACTGCAGGAGTTATATGAGAAGCAACGGGCGGCCGCAAGGTCAAGGTCAGCCTCCAGGAGGAGCCAGTCAAGGTCCAGGGAGGATCTGAGGGACTACAGGCACAAGGTATATATCTTTGTATCTCTACTATAAAACTGGGTTAAGTTGGCCAGCCGGGGGAGACAAAGGTGTCTTTGGGAAATTTGCCATCTGTGTTTGTGAGGAAAAATTGGCATTTCTTACATTAAGTGGGTCAAAAGCTTGCAAACTTTACCCCGTTTTACGGTACTATGAAAAGATCTGCTCACTGTCACAAGTAACAAAAACAGTAAATATGATACAAAATTCAGATACCATGTGGATAAATTTGGCCTCTATTAATAAAGACTATTATTGACTTTCAGAATAACAGTTCAGACAAGGAGAACCACCACGGCATGGATACCAGCAGCTCCGACACTAGCACCCTGACTGGGGAAAATACTCCCGTGGCTAACAATCGACAAAGGTAGCTGCTTGTTTGTTGTTGAATTATTGTTGTCACTGACTGAAGTCAGTTGTCATTGCCAAACTGTTGGTATATTAAGAATTTGCTGAAAATGTTTGTTAGGTAAAGCATGTTGGAATAATTCAAAATCATCTATACTTAAAATTGTTAATCAAGGATCTTTATAAAGTATCAAGCGAGTATCTTTAGTCTTAAAGTGGTTTTGGTAAGGGGGTCCTATGACACACAATATGATGACATTACAGGATTAATGAATGGTGTCGACACTAAATGATGACACTAAATAACACCCTCTGCACTCTCTTTATGCGTGTGAATGCCATATGAAATCAGCATAACGTTGTCTTATTCCTATATCAGCAGACACGAACAGTCTAAACTGCCGGACCAGAGCACGGAGGATGTAGACATGCTGGTGCAGAAGTACAGCAAGAGCCAACAGCCCTCCTCCAGCAAAGACAAGGCTGACGAAGCAAAAGGTCTGCCCGGCACTCAGGACTCTGGCTTCTCCATGACGGCTGATGAGATCATTGCCAAGTATCTGAATGGTCAGACTGCTGATAACATCATCAACCAGTATGCTCAACAGGCGGAGGCAATTAAGGATAACTTCATTGGTAAAGGTAGGTGACTCAGATGCACCTTTCTTACTAGTTGGTGCCGCATATGAAATATGCCGGCAACTATGTTTTTGGTTGCTCGTGTTGTGACTGTACAGTGGGGCCGTGGCATGTTGTCTTGTTGTGTCATTGTTGTGTCAATTTTGTCGTCGCCTCACCTATAGCAATCAATGATAGCAATCAATGATAGCTACTTTTGCTTTACTTTTTTTTGGGAATTATTGGCAATCACTCAATGGCAATCACTCAATGGCAATCACTTAATGGCACTGATGGAGTTCAATAATCAATGCCAATCAATGATCAATGCAGGGAAAGTTGGAGATCATTAAATTGCTTTACTATTTTTTGGGAATTATTGGCAATCACTCAATGGCAATCACTTAATGGCAATCACTCAATGGCAATCACTCAATGGCAATCACTCAATGGCACTCACGGACTTCAATAATCAATGCCAATCAATGATCAATGCAGGGAAAGTTGGAGATCATTAAATGGCAATCATTGAATGCATGGCTGAGGTATATCAATGCAAAAGCGGCACCATTTCGTCCCTGTGGGACAGAATTACGTTGCATTGTGCGACAATTTATCTTATGTTGCCTCTAGTTAATGACAATTGTAGGCACTTCAAGGAACATTTTTGTGATCTTCTATTTTTATTATCACTTATTTTGTTATTTTTCTGCAGAGGGGACCAGCACACAAGTAAGGGGTCGACCGGCCACCTCGGGCAGCCATCGCATGAGTGAATCTCTTCCCCAACATAACCTTAAAGCGCCCGACCCCGTCATTCCGTCCGCGGCTCCCACCCGTCCCTTCTCTGCCTCAGTCACAGGTAAACTCATCAACATTTCTTGCGTTTCTGTTATCTTTCATTGACATTCAAAGTATATATACCCATACATGGTAATGTGAATGAGATATGTGTGAACGACAAAGTGTAATGGAAATTTTCTCCCAACAGTGTGGAGTTCTATTGCCGTGGGAGGAGGAATCAAATCAAAAATCTTATTTATAAATGAATTTTTCGAAATGTAATCCAGGGCATCTTGACAGGATGGCATTGTTTTATACAGTAGTGCATTTCTTGTTAAATTGTGATTGAACATCCATCTCTTCCTTACTTAAACTCTTGCAGGTGGCAGAAGCAGAATGGATCGACTGGAGTCAATCAAACAGACCGCACAATTCCTGCAGTCACGCTTGAATGTTGAAACCAAACGCCTCGCTTGGGAGATCGACAAAGTTCCTGCTCCTGGTAAGTGTCATCAATTACAGTGATCTTGGTGGAGAGGCTGAAGTGTAATGATATCCTGATGTTCTGTATATTCAAAGTTGAGGGACCGATTGATTATTCATGAATGTGCTGTTTTCAGGAGAGAATCAGAAATGGACGGCAGTGGACAACCCTTCTGATGTGTCTGATGACGTTGATAAGGTCTCCACGCGATATGACAGAGTCACCAGATCTGGCTATGATGCTGCTGTGTTTGAGCAGGACTTACCAGGTAACAATCCAAATTCTGCAATTACAGATGTATGAACTTGCAATACTGAAAACATTTTTGATTTGATGTAAAATGTTTCTAATTGCAGAAGTTTGGTGGATTTTAGGTGTTCGTATATTTTAACTGGACATGTTTCGATTTGAGGGATGTGTCTCTTTAGGGGAATAAATTTGGAAGAAGTTACATGAGACAAATAAATGGCATTGTAAAAATGAAACATTTGATTAATTTGTGTTTATTTTTGACAGGAGTGTCCTCTTTGGATGAAGTAGCCCGCGATAAGAAAGCGAAAGAGAATTCAACATCGAACAATGTCCAGACATCTTCCAGGCCATATGGGGTATGATATATACTGTCTATTATGTGGATTTAAATGTCAATTGCAGCTTGCGAACTGGCCTTTAATTGCTATTTCTATTATCACACAATAATTAATTTTGAAAGTTAGAACTTCTGTATTTTGGATTGCAGAAAACTGCTGTTCTTGGAGACTTTTCTGACGTGGATTCAAACTTAAGCGACTCAACTACAAGCAGTGCAGGGAGGAGAAGGGCCAGTAAGGAAAGCGAGGTGACTATGAATACTTTGAAAGATCTCAGAATTAATGCTTTTCATGTTGTTTAGTAACTTCTGCAGAAATGTCTTGATGGTGCTCAATTGTTTGTCTTTGCATTTCAGCGGGCTAAAGAGCCTCTTGCCAACAGAGCTGCAGCAGTGAGCAATTCTGAACCACCAGCCCCTGCCATTGATACTCTCAGGTATTCAATTGATAAGAATGATACTGATATTGAAATTATTCAAGTTTGTTGTTATTTTTGACGGATATTGAATAAACCAATGTTACCAGATTTGATATCTCAATTTGGCTACTTAAACTTGATTTTGGTGCTCACTGAGGTGTATGACCTTTCTGGATTTGCACAGCATGGAACCTCCAAGAAAGATCTGTTGCTTGAGATTTCTTGCAGTCTTGTTCAGCCAATTTGTATGAAAATCATTAAATACTTTGTCTCTTATGTAACAAGGGTTCACCTGCACATAGTTTGATAAAATTTTCTAATTGCTATGTGCTGCACATATTTAATTAATGCTATAACCTTTCTCGAGAGACTGCCCCACATAATTATGTCATTTATGAGGTTAATTGTGAAAGGCCTCCAACATAATTGCCGCTATTGCTACAATAACTGTTATTTCTGATTTTCAGATACAAGCCTTACTCGAGATCTCATCCAGCTGACATTCCCTCCACTGTGACCACCAGGGCCAGCTATGGTTACGACCTGGACAAGCCTGAGGCTGACCCCTACAGCATTTTGAATATTTACTCAAGAAGATCTCAGAAACACAGTGCGTATATAAAGATGAATAAATGGCTTTGTAGTAGATAAGGGGGGAAAAGTTGGTCTAGTCACTCTAGTGGTAGCGTGCTGGACTGCCATCGCTGGGTCTAGGGTTCGAAACCAGCTCTTGCCTGGTCACCTGGGCCTATGTTGGACGGCTGTTTCAATCATTCTTTGCCTCATTGCTGTGTCCTCCTGTCCTAATTAGCCTACCAAGTGTATAAATACAGGACTAAAGCCCCAAACATCCATCCATCTTTGAAGTAGATATTAAATCTCCTTTGCTTGTCTGATTCTTGTATGTAATGCTGAAGAAGGCTCTTTCCTTCTGAATACCAGGTGAATCTCTTCAAGGGGGTTAAGGACTACTGTTGCTGTTTATGATAAGTTGTGAATAGGTTTCTTCTTTGATTTTGTCTGCTATGATATTATGCTGTTTAGTTACATCACAACGCCTATCATCAAGAACTTATGTGCAGCTCATTCTGCAAAAATTGGCTTTGTGCTTGATTCTTGAAATTCTGGAACTGCTAGGTTTTGTTATCCCAAGTCATGATTCTGTGATTTATTTGCTCGCAAAATACTTAGAACTAAGAATGTCCACTGGATATTCTTAGCTTAGAACATATATAATTTTTTTTGTGAATTAATTTTAATCTTCAGAAAATCAGTCAAAACTGCCCTCAAACAAACCCCAGAATGACTTGCCAGCCCAAAGAACTTCCATTGATAGATCTCGCCAAAGTTCTGAGGATGATTTAGAGTCGCTGGATGAACAGTCTTTGCAAAGCAGTATATTGTCAGAACACCCGTACTCTGAGGATTTCAGTGAAGTTTCTGGTGAGAACGCCAAGGTGAGTGCAATCACAGATTGATATAACTAAATGGGTAAATGGGGTAATGAATTTTGAGCATCACAGTCAATGTTGCGGAAATAACTCGCAGATATTATGATCCGTGTTAGTCTGACAGTTCTAGTGCAAGGTTATTTCTCTTTCTCTAATATTCCGAAGTAGATTTGAATTTTGTTGTGGTGTGTATTTCGCTTACCGTATTTTCTCTATTAAAAGCACACCCCCTAATAAAAGCCCACCCCCTCCACAAGGAACTAATTTTCATCAAAATCCCATCCAAATATGACTTTATCCTAAGGACCAATGCCACAAGTTGGTAAAATTTGGAACTTCTGGTGAAATTGACCAAAAAATCAATAATCACTGATATGCTTCCTATGTGTTATTAGATCCCAAATCCAAAAATTAGAGGTTTTATATGCGTTTCTGTGACCTCTATGCCACATTATGCTAGTAAATTTAAACATGATTGTGAAGAAAATACTAACTTGAAATGCAGTTTATTCAAAATGAAACTTTGTTTCTTCAAATACCTCTGCAGCAAAGACTTTTAAAGATATCACTATGAAACTTGCACACATTTTGTTGAATAATATTCTTAAAACAAACAAAAAACAGATTTTTCATTATTTGCCTTCTCATACCTTCTATGGTGTAATTAGCAGGTAATGCCGAAAGCAAGCTTTGCACTTTTTGTCAGCCATAAACACAGGCCCATTATACCATGATAGGTTTGACTAAAAACCATATTGTATATACCAATGGAAAGCCAAGCTCAAGTGTAACAACACAATATCAAATAAGTGAAAATTAAAGCAAAGAGTCTTTATCACAAAGCATTTGAACAAGACATGTCTGAACACACATTTTTACAAAGTGTAAGAGTGCCACATTTGTTGTCAGTGACAAAGACAGGCCACTAATACCATGATAGGTTACATTTACAACCGCGTTCCATAGACCAATAGAAACCTGGGCTCATGAGCAACAAAATCATATCAGAAAAGGTAACTTTCCTCCACTAGCCTTCATCAAGAAGCGTGTAAAGAAGAAAGGTCCTCATAAATATTTCAAAATGTGAGAGCGTCGCATTTTTTGTCAGTCTCAAAGATAGGGCTCTAATGCCATTATGGGTTGGACTTTCTACCCTATTCTATACACTAATACAAAGCCAGGCTCATGAGCATGACAATAATACCAAGAATGCAAGAATTCCAGCAACAATCCTTCATCAGGAAGTACCCGAACAAGAGAAGTCCAACAGAATGTTTGCAGAATATAAGAGCGTCGCGCTGTTGTCAGTCTTACTCAAGCCATCACAGCTCCTGGCAAAACAGCCTCAGCCACTTTAAGTGATATATTCCTGACAGGCAAGGTCATGAGAAATGCATTGGTATATCAAATGTTCAGAAAATGTTTCGATAAGTGGTTTATCTGTGGCATCAAAAATCACATTGCACTTTTAAGCTTCACACCGGAAGCACCAACTGAGGATTACAAAAGGTGTATTAAAAAAATATAGAAACATCCAATTGCCATTTTTCTGGATTCACAAGATGCCCACCTAATAAGGGAACAGTAATGCATTGCAATTTTGATCCTAAATTCATCCCTTTTCCTGTATTTGAAAGTTGTATGCAAAAATTTTACATGCAGTGTCCCGGCGGGACACCAAAAATTTCACACACTGCAATCATTGATCGCTCATTATCTCAAGACCAGTGACATATGGATGCAATTGCTGCTATTTACATCAAAGAAGATATTTGTACCTATCATTCGATCCATCATACCGGCATAAATTCCTTTATGGGGCTGAGATATGACCTAAAATGTAAGTGCATATTGGCCCAAAACTGAAATTTTACCAACTCACGGCACTGGACCCTAAGTTTTTTATGCAAAAAATTATTAATTGACCGTATCATCATTACTTTGATGTAGTGCGCACTGGATTGAAAGAGTTAAAAAATGGCTATGGTTCAACTCAAATGATAAACCGAAAAGTCAAAACAGTTACTGATCATACATATGTGACAAACCAAAGAAATAGATTTCATAATTTTGTAGAAGCAGACTCTCGACATGGCTCGGACAAACCAAGGGAGTCCCGCCCACTGAAAGCTTGTGTATGGAATGCTCAAAGTATACGACAAAAAACACAGGTTGTAAAGGATTTCAGAGATGAATTTGATCTTGATGTTTTTCTTTTCACTGAGACCTGGCTAAAAGCAGATGACAGAGTTGAAATTGGTGAACTGGAAAGAAATGGTGAATGTTTTTACTTGGGTTCATCTCGTGACAGCAGACCAGGAGGTGGAGTAGGATGCATTGTAAAAACTGGCATTAGAGCAATGAAAAAGGAAAGCATGAAAACAAACACTTTTGAGCATATGGAAATTCAGTTACAATTAAATGGAAGAATTGTCACAATTCTTGTGGTATACAGGCCCGAACCCTCCAAAAAGAACAAGTACAGTTTATCGGAATTCTTTAGCGAATTCACAAACTTCTTATCCCACTATCAGACTTATCATAATGAAACTATAGTAATTGGAGACTTCAACTTCCATGTGAATAAACCAGATGATCCTATAGTTATCCAATTTAACAACATTCTTGAAATGTTTGACCTTGTTCAACATGTGTCTTCTCCAACACACAAAGATGGAAACACACTTGATTTGGTAATAACCAATAAAACAACAACTCTCAGAGATTGTGTTGTCAGTGACCTACTGTCAGACCATAACTGTATCCTCTTTAACATTGACATAAACAAGGGCAAGAATCCACAGAAAAAGATTGCCTTCCGAAAGACCCGCAGCATAAATATAGCCAAATTCAAGAAAGACATTGAACAGCATCTGTCACAAAAACTACAGCACCATAATCGATCAGACTACTTGAACCGACTTGTGTCACTCTACAAATCAACTGAAAAGATTTTTGACAGACACGCTCCTGTTAAGACTAAACTTGTGACAGTGCGCAAACCTAACCCATTCACAAATCAAGAAATAAAGCCACTTAAAAAGGAAAAGAGAAAGGCAGAAAAATTATGGAAAAGAACCGGTCTAGAAAAAGACTGGAATATCTTCAAAGAAAAACGAAATGCTCTAAATGATAAGCTTAATCAGCTTAAATCAGATGATCTTAGGTGTAAAATTCAAGCCACAAAGGGAAATTCTAAGGCGATGTTCAAACTTCTAAACTCTCGCCTCAACAGGAAACAAGATCTGCCTCTTCCCTATCACACAAGTGAAACAGAACTAGCAAATGACTTCAACAACTTCTTTGATGAGAAGATCAAAATCATCAGATCTAAATTAGATTCAGGAATGAAGAACACAACTGATGACTCGCAAACGAACCTCAGCCACAACTTACATCAGTTTAAGGCTCTATCAGAAAAAGAAGTTAAGAAATATATCACTGAAATGCCTGTCAAACACTGCCAACTTGATCCAATGCCAACATGGCTACTGCTTGAATGTGTTGATGAATTTCTGCCAATCATAACGAAAATTGTTAATATGTCATTAACACTTGGAGAAATGCCCCTTGAACTGAAGCATGCGCTTGTCAAACCACTTTTGAAGAAAGAGGGTCTTGAACTGATCAAAAAGAATTATCGGCCAGTATCAAACCTTTCTTTTCTGAGTAAAATCATTGAGAGCGCTGTAATCAAACAGTACGTTGAATACCTAACTCAGAACAATCTTGAGGATGAAAAACAATCAGCCTACAAGCAATTTCATAGCACAGAAACTCTCTTAACAAAAATCCATAATGATATTATGCTTAATCTGAGCAACGGTGAGGTGACAATGCTAGTATTGTTAGACTTGTCTGCTGCATTCGACACAATTGATCATGGCATCTTGCTAGATAGACTGCGCAATAGGTATGGTGTGCACAGTGCAGCCTTGAGATGGTTCAAATCTTACATTTCTGAAAGATCACAGTCTGTGATAATAAATGACAAAACATCAAGCAAACTTCCACTCAATTTTGGGGTTCCTCAAGGTTCCAAACTTGGACCAATCTTATTTAACTCCTACGTAGCCCCAGTCAGTGAAGTAGCACAAAGAAATCAAGTTCAAGATCAGAAGTACGCTGATGACGAGCAACTTATCCTCTCATTTAAACCAACCTTTTTGGGTGAACAACATGCAAAAGAGAAAATGGAAAATTGCATTGCTGAAATTCGAAATTTCTTGCATGACAACAAGCTTTGCAATAATGGAGATAAAACTGAACTTCTTCTGATTGGAGCACCAAACCAATTGAAGAAACTTCAAATGACATCTATCAGTGTAGACAATGTTGAAATCAAGACTGCCAGCCATGTCCGCAACTTAGGTGTGCTCTTTGACAAAAATATGACCATGGAGAAGCAGATCAACAAAATGTGTCGTAATGCATATTTCAATTTGAGAAACTTATCGAAACTCCGAAAAAACCTTGACAAGGAAATGGTTAAAACTGCTGTCAATGCACTTGTCACCCCTCATTTGGACTACGGAAATGGGCTGTTGTATGGCACTGCCACTCGATTGTTAAATAAACTTCAGGTTGCTCAAAACTCGGCTGTTCGACTAATTGAGAGATTGAAAAAACATGACAGTGTCAGCCAAAGTAGGAAACAACTGCACTGGTTACCAATCACAGCAAGAATTCAATTCAAATTGATGACGACTACATGGAAGGCAATCAACAATCAGGCCCCGCAATACATCCAAAATCTTCTTCAAGTCAAATCACAACAGAAACATAACCTGAGAAGCAACCACAAGCTGCTGTTAGCAGAACCTGCTCCATGCAACAAAAATAAGTTTGAGGATCGGGCATTTTCCTATACAGCACCAAAACTCTGGAACAGTTTGCCTGAAGAAGTTAGAACAGCAAAAACCTTGGAAAGCTTCAAGAACAATCTGAAAACCCATCTGTTTCAGAATTCCTATAAGTAATTTTATCTGAAAAAGCGCTGATGAGCAGTTTACTGAAATTAGCGCTATATAAATCCATATTATTATTATTATTATTATTATTATTACTTCTGCCCACTGGGAGTTTAATAAAGAAAATACGGTATGTTTATTTTATATTAGGATTCTGGACTTCTGCATTAAAGTTTTCTGGATTTCTGACCTTTTGGTATGTTTTCAGTCGGTCAGCGTAAGCAAGAAGAGTGAAAAGACAGACATCAAAGGCAAATACAACTCCTTTGGCTCTCCTCCCAGGTCCAATAGAAAACCATCGTCACACAAGCCATCTTATTCAGAGGACCAAAATAGGTTTGTATGGCGGGATTTTATTAATTTTGATCATCATTTGATAGAGTAGTCCTTGATGAATTTTGATCATCATCAGATAGAGTAGTCCACTTGAAGTGATACTTTTGTAATGTGCCTTCCTATGATGGTTCAAGAAAGACCATGTCTTGAATTGTTAGTTCAATCGCAAACTTACTCTAAGGCTGGTTGAGAAATCATGTTAAAAAATGAACTTTACAGAGTCGGGATGAGCGATGAAGAAAGAACGCTGGAAGAACTCGGATCTGACAATTCCCTGAATGATACTCTAACTCCTGTCAGGTAATTCCCATGATATGTTGACTGTAGGGCTTCTGGTTGTGAAGTTTTGAATGAGACCCTGAAAAAAACCAATATAAAACTTAGATTATGTTTTGAAAGATATGCAATTGCTGTAGTATCAGTGTAACTAATTTTCTTCATCAGGAACTGTTTCGTTTTCTATGAAATTAAGATAAGTTTTTGAAAGATCTTTTTTCTCTTCATAAAGATTTCTGCAATATATTGAGGTTACAAGAAAAGTCAGACCCATTCCATAATTGTATAAGATATCTTGCGATCGAGATCATTCAGAAGCAGTTAGAAGTGTTTCATGAGTTAAATAATTACTTGCTAATCAGCCATAACTTTCCTTTACAGTGAGAGCAGCCAAGACCTGGAGAAGTCATCGCAAGCAAAAAGGACTTCCAGGTCGAGTGATAATTCTAGTCAGAAGTTGGAGAGTAAGTCTCAGGGGTCTTCTAAGTCCAAGAGGAGACCTGACGGAAACGGATCTGAAACAACTGCTTCCAGTATTATTGATGAAACCAACGCAAGGAGACTCAAGGTGTGCCCAGTGAATGATTACAGCTGGTCCTTGGTTTTTGTGTGATGCCTCGATAAATTTGTAGTTTCAACTCTGTCTTATTTGTGTCTTGTTTTATTTCCAGATGCCAATTATAACTTCACAAAAATGTTGATGCAATGTTACAAAAGTTTCTCCAACTCCCTCACAAGGAATTAAGACTTGGTCAAATGATTGTTAAAATATAACTTACATAAGAATAAAGACCACGAGATTTCACCGCTAACGCTGGCAACATCAACACCCCTAGTGAAAAATAAATAATTGACAAATCTAATGTGACTCCACTTGCTATTGACTCTCCTCGAAATCAGTTAATCCTTTATTCTGATGAAGACATATCTTATCCCCACAATTAGCTGACCTATCTTTAGTGGAGTTCTCTGTGCATTGCTTGTACTATCTGTTATGTGTTATGTTTCAGGAGCCTGTCTACCCCCGAGTGCATGACATCCACGTGAGTGCGCGTGTGGATGCAAGGTATTCCCCTAACACCCTTGAGCGTAGAATGGCGGCCGAACTGAACCTCCTTGAGGGAGTGGATGAAAGCATCAATCAGTTGACGTCTGTGGAGAGAATAAGATCTGTGGGACTGGCCCAGCAGGAGACCGTCTCCCTTGCTCAAATTATCAAGGTCTGTTGGAACCCGTATTCTTCCGTTTCTCTCTGTGTGATGCGGCTAGGCATCACCAAGAGGGGGATTTCTCTGACATTTATGCAATCCAAGAAATGTATGCAGTAGATTTGATATATTTATAATGAAACTTCTTTCATGACCTAGTGGGATTCAATTGAGAGGTTATGGAAATAAGCTGTTGCAAATGCAGCAAACTAGAATATTGTGGTATCCATGCCTCTTTCTGTGAATGGAGTTCTTGCTGATAAATATGGAAGTTATTTTCTCAAGAAATTAATTTGCTCTAATTGTCTATATACAGGTCAAATTTAAGGATGGTGTTAAATAGTTTTAAATTGTTCCAAGGTGACCAGGTCTGAGGTTTTACTGATGGTAGATTTGCGTTTTGTATTTTTGCAGGCTCGGCAGTTGAACCATGAGCAGGAACTGGAGTCAGTGAAATTAAAGATGAGAGAAGATATGCTGGGGTCGTCCAGGCAAGTGGAGGAGGCCCGGAGGAGGGCCTCTGAGGCCACTCAGGAGGCTGCATCCGCTATCTCAGCTGCCAGAAATGAAGCCGCTAATTCACTTCAAGAATCTGCTCAGAAGTTGATCACAACTCAAGCTGAGGCCGCCAGGGCAACTGCTGATGCTGCTAGGCAATTTGCTGAGGTAGGATTGTAAATTTTGATATTATGTTGTGTTCTTTGTCCATTTCGTATTAAGTGTGGTAAACTAATCATGATTGTCCCATTTGGTTTAATTACGCAACCAAATTCATGTTTCAAATGTACTAAGTAGATACGTTCGGAAAGAAAAACTGTTAGCAAAAATCAGCGTCCTTGATGCTCTGTTAATTGTTTAGTTGACAATGAAATACTTTGTGTTGATTGTCAGTTAAAATAATGTTGATCAGTGAAGCTTAACCAAATTTGCTTATATAGATGATAGCATGTATGATGCTGTATCATCTGATATCGCTGGTTAATAATTTGTGTGGCACCAATGTCTATATTTGTGTGGCACTAATGCCTTAATATTATAAATTAACAGTGTGTGTAATAGTTTGCAATGTGTTTATGTTGTCTTCCACTAACCCCCAGGTGTCCAAATCAGCCTCCCAGCAGAACAGAGCGCAATTTGATGTTAGTTCGATTGCCAAGGAGTCTGCCTCGGCTGCTGCTACTGCTGCAGTTAATGCCGCTCTCTCTTCTTATCCTTATTCAAAGGTAACATCACTACTTGATTGGACTTGCTTTGTTTTAATTGATGAGTGATTTTGCTTTTCATGTTGTACTAAGCCTCACCTGAATGATTAGCACTAATCTGTGTGTTATTGAAATATTGCGGCTTGCTTATGTATTTGCACATTGAAGTGGAGTTCCATCAATCAAACTCAAAGGAATTTTAAATATTTGCACATTTTTGACCATGAAATCAAGTTACTTTTGAGTTTAAAAAACATGAAGTAAACCAGCTTTGTCCTACACTAAACTGGGATAAATTGCCAATTCTCCATTCACAGAACTTTATCCCATTTCTGCTTGAATCTGGGGATAAAGAATCTTCACGCAAGACTCAAATTGATTGTTTTCTGTCTGCAGTATTTGGGTCTGCCAACGGTGGACCGCTCTGCCCAGTATTCCCTCAGGTCTCAGGGGTCCTCGGACTACACGCGCTCCGGCACATCTTACAACTCTAGCTTCGAAAGCTCACATTCCATGTCCCAGACGCCAACTGCCTCTCCTGCCCGCAAGACTAGTTACTCTACTCAAAGGTAATCTCTCCTTGAATACTCTCTACAAGTATGCCTTTGTGAATTTGGAACTTGGTGCTTTTGCAATCGATTAATATGCAGCTTCCTAAAGCATAATTGTGATTGTCGCAATATGAATAGGAATGATACTAAAATATTTAGATTTAAGAAATAAGTTGTTAATTTCATTTACTTTGTTGACATTTTCCTGACTGATTATTTTGACTTTATTATTTTGACTACATTAGACAACTGTTTTGTGTTAAAAAATGGTTTGAAGAAAGTACCACCTACATTTCTGTTCTTTCAAATTCCAGAGATCTCAGTGAAAGTGTGGGATCTGATGTGATGACAGCCGCAGAACTGTCCCACGTGCCAGAAGAGAAGCAGTCCTCTTCTAAGTCAGTCACCATCAAGACGGCAAGTGACGCATCTTTGAACAAAACAGGCTCATCAATCAGAGAGGAGTCTGGCGCTGGTGGACAGACGTCTCCTAGCAAGTCTGAAAGTATAGCTGAGGAACTGCCCAGTGATAAGGGTAAGACTGGTATATGTTACATTTCTTGTAAAAAAACGTTGGTGCTATAAAGAAATATATGTGACAACATTATGGTAGTCTACATTGACTGCAATGCAATCTGCATTAAATGAAAACCTAGTGGGTTGTAAGGATTATTTTCTGTGTATTTCTTACTGTACAGAAACTGTTTGTAACCTAAGTTCAAAACTCCCAAGTTTATCAGTGGTATTTCAAGACATTGAAGGCTGAGTGATGCTGTCTCGAAATTTGAAATGCTTTTAGACTGATCTTTTGCTTCCTTGTGATTCACATTGTTCTGTCAATTCATTTTCAGATGATTATTCAATTGAATTTGACACGTCTGTCACTGAAGAAGAACTGGAGAAGTCGATCAGAGAGGTCGTCCCAACAGAGAGCCACCGCAAGACATTCAAGAGGCGTAACAGCCTCTCGGACATTTCTTCAGCGGACGACTCCCAGCTCCACACCAGCATCAGCATGGGAACTTGTGAGTGGTTTTACTTGGTCTTGTCAAAGTCTAGTTATGGACTTCAATTTGTCTAATTTCTTAATCTTGGCTGGGTGGCTGATGCTTAAGGTGCCCACCTGCTCCGCTGAAGGTCTTTGTCTGCGTGGGTTCGAACCCCAGGTCGGGGTGAATTTTGAGTGAACCTTCATGAGCAAAATCCCAGCTGGATGTCTTTCAGATGACACGTAAAATTGTATCAATGTCTTTGCTGGGCAAGTAAAAGATCCCTCACATGGGGTAAATTTGAACATGTTGAGGACGCCCGCTCTCTCTCCCATCTCATCAATCAACCCTCATGAGCACCCAGAACTGGTCTTAGAGTGCTGTTCTTATCATATCTATCTATCTATGACCAAGGCAATGCCTTATTCCACCCACATTCATATTAGTGTATTTGCTTCCGACCTGTTTCTATTCACCTCATGTAATTATGCTTTGCTACTTCAGGGTCAGGGTCGACCGGAAACAAGAGGATGAGTTTTGAGAACGACTCCTTCACTCATTTCACGGTGGAGATGGTTCGGCAGTACATGAGGGAGGAAGAAATCAGGGCCCAGCACCAGGTAAAATGGGATTTTAGAGATGAAAAATACTCGTAAATATGTTTATCTTGTAAAGCCCTTCACTAATTCTAAAACTGAGAAAATCATGATAAGCCCTCAGTAAGCTGAGTTGGAGTTAGCCATTTCCCTATCATGTGTGCAATAACGAAGTTCTACTTATGTAATCCCAGTACATTTAGATTACTATTTGTCTAGGAATTTACTTACAAAAGTCCTAATTTTGAGCCTCAAAAAGTCCTTCATTTCAAGGCGACTTCAGCCATAATGTTGCTAGCAGAATATTCATAAAATTCCATGACATTCTTTCAATCATTTTCTTTTGCAGAATGCGCTGCTTAAGCTGCGAGAGAAAGCCCTGAAGGAGAAGACGAAAGCAGAACTGGCTTGGTTGGAGCAGCAGAAGCAGCATGTGAGGGACAAGGGGGCGGATGACGTCTACCCTCAGCTCAAGAAGAGGAGGAGGGGGCTGTTGCTCAGGCTGCAGCAAGAACAGGTCATTGTCTATGCATTTACAATGATTTATTTATGACAAGTTTCATATTTTTCTTGTGATGAGATTCACTGATTTTTCTGGATGTGGTATGGAAGTCTCAGACATGAAATAAAACCTCTTGGTTACATTGAGGCATACCTAATCTGTAAAGTTAAGGCATACCTAATCTGTAAAGTTTTACATTAGTAATGATTAGATTTTATAAAGACTTGACTTTTAAAATCTATATTCAGAATAAACATTTGAAAATATCTTCTTATTACCATCTTTCTTTCCACAGACTGAAATCAAGCGTCTGAAAGAGGCCAGTAAAGCTGCTGCAAAGGACCGACAACTTTTGTTGCGACATTCTCAGGAAATTGCCAAACTTCAACAGTCCACCCAGCAGGTATGCCTGGTTGCAATTTAACTTTGTGGTTTAGTTTATAAAATGGTCATTCCATTGTGGATGAAAAATAATTTTTGGTCATCAATGCTCAAGTACTAACCTAAGCTCAGTCAGTCTCTTGATAAATCTGTCGCAATGCTTTAATTTATTCCAACACTAACATGTGGTAATTGATGAAATATTTATTAAAAAAACAGATTCAATGAGCAGTTGTTTAATGTAAATTTATTGTGATCGCTGCACGAAGGGTAATGATGAATTAAAATCAGAAGTGGTTGTAGTTTTGAGGTTCTGGGTTTGAGGTTACATGGTTGGTTATGGGTAGAATTGATATTTCACATGTATTTATTGAATTGCCAGCTGTAAATTCCTGTTGCTTTTTGAAGCCTTTTCCCTTGTGTCCTCAACATGCTGTTCATGCTAAGAAATTCTCTGACTGATTCTGTGCAGCCATTGCTCTGTGCTTTGGGTGGTTGTGGTACTTTAATGTGTCGGTTGGGGCGTTGTGTCTCTGCACAGGTCTTGCGTAGAATGAAGGAGCATCAGTCCCGTGCTTCAAAATGGCTGCTTAGCGACGGACCCCCTGCTCCCGTCCAAGATGATAATCAAGATTTAGGTGTCTACCTCAACTCCTCGCAAAATCAGGAGTGGCGAGACACCAGCCCCGATAGTTCTATCCCTTTTGATTCGTCCGAGTCCTCCGATCAGGTAACAAACGAGAGAGTCGCAGATCTTGAATGCTGCAACTGAATGCTGCAACTGAATGCTGCAATATGTGTCACCTCAGCATGCTCCTTCACCCATTCAATTAATTTCTCCTCATTTTCACTTTCATCTAGGCTTCTTTTTAAGGCTTGCTGATTCTTGAATGACCCCTTGTATATACTTCCCTTGTATATATACTTTTCCGCATTTCTGTGTTGTGTTTTTGGTTTGTATTTGTTTGTGGTCTGTTGAAAAAATTGAGAAGATCCATGTACAGGCCCATCTTGCACTTGCTTAGTCTCAATTGATATTCTGTTTATTCACTATGGGTTCAGATAATTCATTACACTGGTTTGCCAATTGCCATGTGATAGAAGGAACTGCTTAGAGAATGAGTACCTGTTTGGCATATGATTGTGTCTTTTTGGTTTGCAGTCCGTACTCTGACACGTCATGCAGATTACTCATATCACTAGAATAGACATTACTGGATGCATTCATATAACAATACCATACATGTACTTTCTCCCTCGTTGAAACTGACATGGCCCCTGTACTTAGTTTTTGACTGTACTTGCCAACAGTGGCAGTGTCTGTTGCTGTCATTAAACCATATTTTTCAATCACAAAGAATTTTGATTAGTTTCATCCTGTGGTCCACCTCACCAGGTAGTTGTGTGTAGTCTTGAATACTCTGAATGATGCTTTTGGATGTCACTTAGCTTTCTTTGTTAGGCACTGAATGACACCTTTTAAAACCTGTACAGAGCTTTTTGCATGACGCAATTTAAGATTATTAATACTATTATGTGTACTTTCATTGGGTTTAGATATTCAGATAACAAATTTTGTGTAAGATATTATTTTATGTTAAATTTATTAAATATTTACGGTGCCGTCTTCTTTTTCATTGGATTTCCTTTACAAGAGATAGAAATTTATGTTAATTTTACTGTCTGTTATTTAATGCATGACTATTAAAGGTATGCATCCTTGCATGCTAGTGCGATAAGTGTCTAGAAGTGTTTGTCTCATATCAGGTGCGAGAGAAGATCAAACGGGCAGTGCCTGGAGAAGATGGAAAATCGGGGGCCCTGGATGAAGTATCTGTCCCTGTAAGATGCATGCTATATAATATATATCCTTATGGTCTCTTATTTATGTACACCCTTGTATCGTTAAGTTCTGTTATAAATACTTCTTCATTTTGAGCCAATTTTCACTTAAGTGAGGCAATAAGTGACTTGGTTCTCAGACTTACAAGTTCCTTAGTTGACTGACATATTTTTGCATTATTTGTTATATTCTATTCTTGATCTTTGAAGACATTTCTTTATTTGGAATTTGACAGTTCATTCGTCAAAAATTTTGCATTTACTTGGTCAAAATTTTTACATTGACTTTATCATTACTTCATTAATCTAATTTGAGTACATATTAGTTGCTGTATTAATTTGATTTCATTGATTTGTTCATGTAAATTTGTTTCTTTGCCAACCAGGACGAGCCTTTGAGTATTACTGATGGCACCAAGACACCCCCAAGAAAAGGTATGTTCCTTTTAAATATTGAACTTTGGTGGCTTCCTTGTTGGTACTATGCTGCCCTTATTATGAAACTAGATGTCCAATAAGAATATGGGTACTACGCAGTGCAATCAGAACGTTTCCATTGTCACATAATTAAGTTTCATAAATATTTCAAGGCCTGTTGTTTACACAAAGCAATGTCAGGACATGTAATCAATGAAAATTGAGAATGTCCATAGTGAACAGAAAATAGAAATGTTTGTAGCCGTATATAAGTAGGAATTGTCGTAGCCCTAAATTTTCAAATCGAAGGTACTACTGTGTAGATATCAGTGCGAGAGAAAGATTGATGTATAACATGCTGTAATCAATGCAGAATTGACGGTGTACATAGCGAACAAAGAAATAGGAATGGTCTATAAAATGTCTGATGAATCTGTTTTTTTGCAGACTCAAATGTCAGCTTGAACCAGAGTCACATGTCTTCTCCCTCGGCAGAGATTGTTCAGAAGTTGAAGATGAAGCTCGACCAGAAGTAAGTTTTCATCACAAGAGAATTATCGTTGAAATACAGTCTATGACACTCAGTTTTCTGAAGACACAAACTGAAGAAAATTTTATCATTTCTTGTAATTAATCTTTACTTTGCGTAGAGTTTGAATCATGAAACAATCTCAAGTTTTTGTTGCCTGTAGATTTCTGCATGAAGAAAATAAGATTTGCTCAAATTTCCATCAACTTCAAAATTTTGTCATTTTAAAAAATAGTGATTTTTAAATGCGATTGCCTTCATGAAAGTTATTTCCTCCTTTCCTAAAAATATAGTTTAGCCTCTCTTGCCCTCTCAGTACTGCCTTTTGCCTCTCAATCAATCATGATGATTTGTAACATATCATTCTTCCACTTTGTGCAGGTATCTGACAGTGCGCGAGCAGAAGCTGCAACAGAGGAGGCAACAGGTGGAAGAATTATTAGCATGGAAGGAAAAGTTGGACGAAGAAGAAGCCATGATCAGAAGAATGGAGAAAGAAGCCTTGCAAACATTCCAAAGAACTCAGAAGTCCAAATTGAAAACAACGCCCCCTTCAGTGAGCAAGGGCAAGGTCTCCACCGGGGAGAAGGAAGTCAGTTTTGCAGAGCCCTCTAGCAGGAAAAGGGAAGACAGTGGTGAGTGGGCAATGTCTGAATGAGAATGCTATTGCATCCTCTGTATAACTTCAGCCTTGAAAAGTAATTGAGATCCTTTTGTGTAGCAAACCTTCTGATAATTTGCCTACTCTTTAATATTTTATCAGTTTTGGCAAGTTTTGTGACATTGTTACTTTTTCATCAGTCAGACGTACGGAAAAAAAAATCAAAATCATCAGAATAAGCCTCTCTTAAATATCCTTTTTCTGTAATGATGACTCTGTTTGATAGATAGATAGATAGATAGATATTTTTGGCTGCTCTGAAACACAGAATTAACTACAATAATCTCTCTTGGCTGCAGCACTCTTACGTGTTTGGAGATATGCTAATAATTTTACCAATTTCTTTACAGAAAAGGAAGATGCAACCAATGGCCAGCAAACTCCTCGCACGCCAAGAGCAGACACCATCGCAGAAGAAACTCTCGCCTCACAAGTGGCCAGCGATGCGGGGTCCATCTCGGAGGACATATCCGTTTCCTTGGCAACAACCTCTGCCTCGGCAACCGGCAGGTCCAAGAGTCGAGTGACAAGCAGTATCCAGGAGAGCATCAAGACGTCCTCTGCTTCTAAAGGAATCGAGACAGAAATCAGCGCTTCCCAGACCAACAAGAGGTCAGTGCTTGTTTATTACCAACTTAAATTTGTCCTGCTGCATGAGCTTATCCACAACCAAGGCTCCTACATCATTGTGCATCTGTTTACCACAGTTTGTCACGTCAAGCATTGGGACAGAAATTTAGCATTGTTTCTACAGTCCATAAAAATCAACACAATGACATTGGTGGTTTGGCTGATACAAACTTGACTAGAACTAAGTCTGGGGTGACGCTGTGGTGCATTGTTGTGACGTCACCACCCACTGTGTCATATTGGCAGCATCACAAATGCCAACATTGTGCGAAATTACACTGCCGGTTTCATAAATTGGCAAATATCGGGAAAAGACTTAACCAAAACATCACAAAAATGTGATATTCATATTGCAAAAGAGCTAAGCTATACATAGGTAGGTGTATTCCTCCTGTTGGGCTTCTGGTTCCTGAGATATTGGGCCAAACGTCTGTCCTCTGCTTGATGTGACAAACTATACATGCCATCTGGTTTGGGAGGTTGATTATGCTGTTCCACGGTATATGGTCAGCATGTCATGCAATTAGATGGCGCTCAAGGGCCAGACTGATAACCAGTCAGAGGACTGAGTTGGCTTCGTATGTTGGCCAAGAGAATCTTCAAGCCATTAAAACTTGAAAGGTCGAAGGCAGGAACAAATAGTGATGGCACTCGGTTTGGTTTCCATGCTCATCATCTTATTAGGGGGCCACCATTTAATCTCAAGGGGGCAGCCCCGGGGGCCTGGAGTTTTTGGAGTTTTCCTCTATGAGAAATTATTTAATTCACAGTAACGGTGGCCGTTATTATTTATTTCCAGCTCGCAAGCTCCAAGGGCCACCTGATTATTAAATGGTCACCCCCTTAGATGATAAATCAATGTTTGATTTATACACTTTGGAAATATCACTGATACACACAAAAAAGACTATCAAGTTTTATGCGCAGTGATGATAAAGCAATGGATCATCAAAATTGCCCCTGAGATTGAGTGATGACAGGCTAGATTGTTGTGCCATTACTAGTAACATGAACTTGAACTGTGAGGTACTTTGCTTTGTGGATAAGCTCTGCTATGGATGTTCTGAAAAGCGTATTCCCTGTGATATGAGTACAACTGCCCCTGCTATGGATTCTTGACATGGCACATAGACGTCCTTTGATAGACCATGTCATTAAGACAGACAGTCTTGTTGAGGAATGGCCTCTGAAGAAATCATGCAAGTGCTCAAATTAGGAATATTGCTTTTTTTGCCTCTTCAATGATTACTGTTTTATTCTGGAACATGATATTGCACTGTATGGGTTTTAGCAATGTTGTGAGTACCATGGCCTGGATTGGCCCACAGATAAGGTGTTTGACTCATATGAGAGCTTTACAAAACTAACTTCCATTACCGGGCGTGGTTGCCAGTTCTAACCTCAGTCGCAGTATGCAGGACCTAAGCAGATCCTCCTCGTACCATTGCTAGGGGAGGGTTGGTCTAGTGGTAGCATGCTAGGCACTGTAGGCAGCCAGTTGCTGGGTCCAGAGTTAAAATCCGACTCCAGCGGGATCGCCCAGGCCTATGTTGGACGGCTGTTTCAATCATCCTTTGCCTCATTGCTGTGTCCTCCTCCTGTCCTAATTAGTTTACCAAGTGCATAAATACCGGACATAAAGCCCCAATCATCCATCCTCAAACCATTTATTGACAATGATCAATGTTTCAATGAGTACAGGCCTAGTACAACAACTGAGCAAGATTTGGGCTTAGTCAGGCCTGCCAAGGATGTAATTGTAATATCGGCCGAGTACATGAGAGCAGAGGTGGCGAAACGCTTCAAATAGTGGTGGGAGGGGGGGGGGAGACCTGGGGCATCTCGTCTGAGGTAATTTATTTAGGTATAAAAAGGGACACTTCACATATTTTTGGGCCCAAAAGTGGGAGGGGGTGGTACTTGCCCCCAGTTCCCCCTCCAACTCCACCGCCTCTGCATGAGAGGACTGCAGACATTAATGTATTGTATATAGTCCATGTATTGTGAGCAGTAAGGACAGACCTTAGAGGCCTGCACTCCCCAGATGTGCTGGTTGAGTGAAAATGAACTGTGAAGTGGCATCAATCATACAATATTGAAAACTTGATATTGCTTGTAAATGATTTACACTATGATGCCAGATCATTGGATGAGCCTGAGGCCTGTGAGGCTGGAGTGTAATTTAACAAATTGAAATAGTAGGGCAGTGAAGTAGCTACTGAGGGGAGCCTGGGGCTATTCACTAGGCAGGCAGGGCTGAGAGGAGATCTGACATGAGATCATACTGGGATTTCCATGGTACCAGTAGTTTAAGCCAATTGAAGGTCATTATTTTCCACTGTAATCTCTCAAATACCCACCCCCCCCCCCAGTTACAGTCTGTCACTTTGATATGGAAAAAATGAGAACCAGTTCACTGTGAAAAATGCATTCTGTGCTTTCAACATGTTAAACATAGAGGCTGTTTGATTAGACATGATCAGCAGAAAGTCATTTGACTTGTCATAACTGATTTAAGAGTGAAAATTAGATTCATAGCACTTTTGTTTGCTGTCACCAATAAGCAGGATAAGTCTCCCTAAATCAAATTAACATTGAAAATATTGTGTGATCATAACAAATCAGCATGATGAGACACAAAGTGCCATTTTCACAGTGCAACAGTCCACTCTTTTTTGTATATCAAAGTGACAGACTGTAATAGCAAATGAGAGATCCCTTTCATTTAGAAATGTTTGATGAATTTATGGCGCTCTTTTGACTACATCTTCATTGACAAGAACAGATATTTGAATATTTAACTTTACAGTGATTCTCAACGTATAAGACCTGATTTACCAAGGAATGTTTTCAAAAATATTAGTTAGAAAAATTCTAACCTTTTGAATAGACCCATCTGAGACCTTCCAAGTTCTATAAAATATAATTGCTCTTTGTAATTGTGATATTCACCATTTAATACTTGGTTATATTTGAGTTTATTGGAAATTTGATTTTTTCATGTTTCCACTTGTAAATTGATTGATTTAATAATCATTTATTTACTGGACATATTGATTGTGATTAGTAGATTGAAGCTCCTGGCTGGTACATTACACATGTGACATCAAAAAAGATATAGTGGTCTTGAAAATGAATGAGATTGAGATAGAAATTTTGATTCCTCTTTTTGAAAAGCGTTATTCTGAATTGCCCAAGTGATAAATTTACCTTTTTCCATTATCCATTTGTACCCTGTGCTGGAGGCTCCTCACTTTTTAGCAAGTGAAATATGCACTTGGGATATGTAGTACCTTTTACTTGATTGAATTTTTTTGACGCCAGGGGGCAGCAGTTATTGAGGAAGAAATATGTCACGGTTGGCTGAGCACATTGTTGTGGAGATCCAAGTGGGATCCAAGATGTGGGTCAGGTGGTGGATCCCTGCCTACCCTCGCGCAGGTCCACCATAGCAGGGGATTTTCCTGGCTGCTTATTTCCATATCAGGTGTTACAGGCTTGCCCAGGTAGCTCGACCTCATGTTCCGCCATAGCATTGACCCAGCTGAGGCCACAGGCAAAAAAGTACATTGTATTACTGAGGGGTGTCCTCTGGAATCATGGTTCCCTTGTGCTTTTAAAAAGTTTTCATTATAAAAAGCATGACATAGATTAGATTAGATTATTCATTTTTGTCTGGGGAAACGTGTCATGTCTTGGAATTTTTAGTTGTCACGTTTCTGTCTTTTCCATGAATTATTAACGGGAAAATAATACAAAATTTAATATTTTATTGACCAATAATACATGTACAATTTATGAAAATTATTTTAAAATTATAATGAATTTCTGCTAACGTGATACCTACTTTGCAAAATTTGATACTTACCAATAGCAGTGAGCATGTATTTTATTTTCTCTTTTTTTTCGTGACTTTGAAGTCTAGCTTTTTATGGTTGTTGAATTCGCAGATAGCCATCAATTAATCATTAATTAGTTATCCCAAAATGTATCTTTTACATTCCTGTTGAATAACACTGTGTCAGTCAAACTCGAGAGTAAGATCCCAAGAAAGGTTATGAATTTATTGTTATACAATGTGCCATAAAATATATGATAGCCAATGCACTCATGACAATTGCTAAGCAAACGAAACAACCATTAATAGTTGTTTGATAGAGCTATTAAGAAATGGTGCCAGATATTTCGTTAGGAGGTCCAAGTGGGAGTGTGACTTGTGTGTGATCAGAATACGGCCTGACTTATCTGGCTGGTGTTAATTGTTCTGTGGTCAGTGGCGGAGCTATTGACTGTTGGGTGGGGGGGGGGGTTGTCATCTTTTCAACTGGCTCAATAGTCACTGCAGTATAACTTAGATCTGCTTATTCCCCAAGATTTTACTAATGAAATCTGAAATCCAGAATTATGAATAGTTGCACACTTCGTATACATTATGAGTAACCCAAGATCCTTGCAAGATGTTAGATGAAAAAGTTGCTCCAACAAAGAAAGTAGCAATCTTCTGTAAACAACATAATTGGATCACTGTTCAATGAAATAGCGAAAAGAAGTAATTGGTTTCACCTAAACTATGATAGATTTAGATAGGTTTACTAAGGCCTGGTGTGGAGTTTTCCCCATGATTATGTCAATCTATACAGGCAATATTGTTGAGCCAATAGTGAGTACCACCATTATGTCAGTGTAATATACTAGTATTTTGTCTGATAGACTACCAGACAATGTTATCCAGTAGACAGCTATCCTTGTATAACTCCTCCCCTGCCTTCCACTGACAGCAGCCAGGTATCGTGCACTGGGCTCTGCACTCCCCTGTACTGATGGACTGCCTCTGCAGAACCTTCGCTGCAGAACTACCACATAGGTATGCAGGCAGGACTGGAGGTGGATGCTGTAGGCAGGCAGGTGAAGAACAGTGCAGGACTATAGCGGATTACAGCACTAAGCCTGTGGAGTGACTATAGCTCTACCATAGCTCTCTCATAGCTCTCTCATAGCATTGGGAATTGGAATACTTACTGGAGTTCTACTATGGATGGTTGAAGTCTTTTCCAAGTTCTGTCATGGTCTTAAAATGCCTCTGCATTTGTTTCCATGGCGACAATCAGTGAGTTTTACTTTTCTTAATTGATGTTTTTTTAATTCTCCATCCTATCTAACTAGTTAATTCAGGTAGCAGTGTTGTTGATTGGTTGATTGATTTTGTAAGATAATTTTAGCATTTATTTGGAAGTAACACGCAAGATTGGATGCCTTCTAGACCTTGTAGATCTCGCTATCTAAATATCTATACAGTGTTCAGAGTATTGATGCAGATTTGTAGTTAATTGGAGTCTGATGATTGCTCCTAATCTGCAGATCTCAGATATCATGTAATGTGGGGAAATCCGTCTTAGATTGGATTGTGTACAGAAGCAGGTGAAATGAATGACATCAGTTTACTGCAACCTTTAGTCAGTTGTGTATATTTACATTCCAAGTAGATCTCTTCTATTCTTTAGCTATTTTCAATTATTTAAATCAGCTCCTCATTTCTATACTGTCTGTGGCCAAGTCTACTTGGATCATTGTATTCGAGTTGTATCTTTTTTCGTTGTTTTTCTCTTGGTTTATATTTTGCATATGGTGATCTGCATAATGTATTTTTAACGCTTTTGGCAGACTGGTCTACTCCTCCAATTATCTCTTTTTTTCGTTCAAAATTAAGTCATTTTGAAATGCTTAAATATTTAGGATTTCCTGGCAGTCCTAATGAGCCAAACAAAAGTTGGCATCCCTCCCTCTGAATCAGGATGACATTAAATTGGGATGAGGGGGAGGATGACATTTCCATTGTTTTGAGTGACACCTATGTCAGGTGGGCACATTAAAAGCATTCCTGCCTCTGGTTTTCAACTGTGGTTCATCTGAATGGTCATCTGGCTAGTCATCACTATGATCATCTCTGTCCTCTGGTTGCCACTGTCATCCTGGAAATCAACTTTTATTACAGTGGCTGTCAGTAAAGTTAGCTGGTTTTATTATGGGTTGTTGTTTTGATGTGAGGTACATCTATCACTTTGATATGATCATGTATTGAGCTGTAATCTGGGGGACTTCGAGGAACTCTGCTAATTGCATTGATTTGTCATACGTTACTTTGTTGCATTGTTTGTTGTGATGTATTTGCTCATGATATGCAATATTATAGATGGAGCCACATGTGGCATGAATTGAAGCAAGACTTGTGATGCATTGGCTGGATAGTAAGTCCCAATCTAACGCATTAGCTTGAGGCAGTGTCTTCATTCTACTGCTCGCCTGCATGGCTGCTAACTTCTGGGACCCGGGTTCTAATCTCAGCCTGGGCAACCCGTGTCAGGCAGATGTTTCATCCTGTGCCTTGAGTGCACAGGTCTCATCTCATTACTCTGGTCCCTGTCTGTCCTGTTAAGCCCAGGCGGTGCATGAATAAAGGATGCAACGCCAAAGCACTCCGGACCAACCATCCTCCAGGTCGACTACCCTGCACAGTCAGTCACTCACAATGCCTAACTGGCAGATGTCTTTGCAACAAAAACATATCTTTGGAGCATTATAAAGACTTCCATCTTATCAGGGGGAAAGTTGGACGGCTGTTTCAGTCATCCTTTGTCTCATTGCGATGTTCTCCTAATTAGCTTACCAAGTGCGTAAATACAAGATGTAAAGGCCAAATCATCCACCCGTCTAACGTCTTATCTTATAATTTGTATCTGCCTTTGAAAGCTAAGCTTCGGCCCTGAAGATGCCAGACAACAATATGACATGTATTGTACTATTCTGGTTGACGTCGCAACACAAAGGCTGGGTGAAGCCATCTTATCCTTGGGATCCTTGTATAGCAGCACCACGACTGGCATCTCTTGACTCTCATCATTATGTCTGCCCTTTATGGCTAAGCTTCTTCTTCTTCTTCTTCCAATTAGGTTCAGCCCGCGTTTGCGTATCCTTGAACCTTGTGCTTGTGCGCGAAGCGGCATGTGTATGTACATAGTAAAAGTCACCACTCCATTGGAATAAAAATAATGCTATGTACAGTCTAAAATCCTGAACGGTTGTTTAAATTGCCGTTCTTAGTATATTTGATTTAAAAACCTCTGTCGAGGTGCAATCCACTGACGATGCCGGTAGGTTGTTCCACAGCCTTATTGTGTCCGGGAAGAAGGACGTTTTGTAGCCTTGTGTTCTTGTGTGCGGTATTAGATATCGCTGACTATGGCCTCTGATGACTGATGGTAAAGGCACGAGGTGATCATGTGGCACTGCGACTTGGTTGTTGATTATTTTGTAGAACATGACCAGTTTGCTGCACTTCCTACGGTCTTGAAGGGTTGGCCATCTCAGTTTAGCTAGCATATCGGTGACGCTGCTGGTTCGCCGGTGGTCGTTGATAACAAATCTCGCTGCTCGCCTCTGGACCATCTCCAGTTTCTTTATGTTAGAGGAGGTGTGTGGGTCCCATACTACGCTAGCATACTCCATCTGCGGTCGTACCAGTGTTTTGTAGCATAGCTGCTTGGTGGAGGTGGGGCAGTGATAAATGTTCCTCTGGAGGAAAGCTCTGCTGTTGTTGGCTTTCTTTGTAACCTGGTTTATATGGATGTTCCAGTTCAGCTTCTTGTCGATGGTGACACCCAAGTACTTGGCTGCATCTACAGTTTCCAGGGTCTGGCTATGAATGGCGTAGTCGTATCTTACTGGGTTCCTCTTGTTTGTAATGTTGATAATTTGGCACTTTTGCGGATGGAAGGCCATCATCCAGTCTCTTTCCCAGCGTTGTAGATCGTTCAGGTCTGTTTGGAGCCTATCGCAGTCTGAGGTGGAATCAATTCTTCTGTAGAGTACGCAATCATCGGCGAAGAGACGCACTTTGCTTCCTTCTGTGAGGTAAGACGGCAGATCATTGATGTAGAGAAGGAACAGTGTGGGACCAAGAACGCTGCCCTGGGGGACGCCTGACTCAACTGGTGCGCTGTCTGATTTACCTCCTTCTAGGACTACTTGTTGCACTCTGTCTTGCAGGAAGTCGGTGATCCATTTGTGCGTGTTCCCTGTAATGCCATATTGATGGAGTTTCTTCATGAGTCTCTTGTGGGGCACTTTGTCAAACGCCTTAGAAAAGTCAAGTAGAATTAGGTCAGTTTGACTTTTGTTATCCATGGTCTCTGCTATTTCGTGGATGGTGGTAATCAGTTGCGTTTCACATGATCTGTTACTTCTGAAGCCATGCTGGAGGTCTGTAAGGATGTTATTTGCTTCTAGGTATCTCATGATGCTGCTTGTAATGATGTGCTCTAGAATTTTACAGGTGACAGAAGTGAGGGATACTGGGCGATAGTTCTCTGGTTTGTTCTTGGCGCCTTTCTTGAATATTGGAACAACATCTGCCTTCTTCCATTCCATTGGAACTCTTCCTTCTTTGATGGAGGTTTGGAAGAACAGGGTGTAGATAGGCGTGATTTCCTCGCTGAGCACTTTAAGCAGTCCATCTGGGCCAGTTGCTTTATGAATCTTCAGATTCCTGAGCAGTTTGTTGACTCCATTCGGGGTTACGTTGATGTCCTCCATGCAGCTGTCTCTTCCTTCTGGGGTTATGATGTTATCTTCTGGCTCGTTTGAATTGAATACAGAGGAGAATTGATGATTCAGGATGTTGGCTTTCTTCATTGGATCTGAGTAAGTTAGTCCGTCTACAGACTTAAGCGATGCCACACCGGAGTTTTCGGTTTTTTTACTGTTAATGAAGCTCCAGAAGCGTTTCGGGTTTGATGTGCTGTCCGGAGAGATGATATTTTCTATGTATTCTCTGTATGCCTTCCTGCATGCTGCTCTTGTTGCTGCCTTTACTTCTTTGTATTTTCGGAAGTCTTCGGTGTCTTGTGTGTTCTTTGCCTTGATGAAGTATTTCTTCTTTTTCCTGGATAGTTGCTTGACCTCTCGGTTGATCCATGGTTGGTTGTAGCTACTGCTGGTGAGTTTTGATGGCACATTGTTGTGAAGCTGCCAGACTACTTATTACACTCTTTACAATATTCTACTTCAATTTGGCCTTCAAAACAACTTTTGTGTTTCCACTTCCATCAGAACGAGAATTATGGAATGGTTGGAACAGAAAGAGAACGCAGAATGGAACGTTATTATGTAATCAATTCCATTATAGAATACCGGAGAAAAGCAGCAAGGGTTGGAGGGGGGGGGGGCAGTGTAGTTGGTACATTAATTGTGTGGCAATTCATAAAACCGGTTGCATGCCACGGTAAGGCAAACGGAGAAATGCATTAGCTAATGCTGGGCTGGATCGATGCAGGGCAGCTGCCTGGCTCACCTGAGAGAGATGGTGGACCTGCGAGGGTATTGATTGTGCAGTTCACCTGCGGCCATGCTAACTCCATTGGCTGCTGGCTACCATACTCCATCACCTCATATAATGACTGACTATCATCCACCTAGCAATCTAAACAACATGGCTGGACTAATTGGGATGTGGCGGTGTGAATTAAATCACTGACAACAAATTATATCATTCACTTGGATGTGCATTAACTGCAGCTAGTGTTTTACCTGTGCAAGTAATTGTGGAATTCCTACAAGTCACAAATGATGACAGGCTGACTCATCAGCAGCTCACCTTACTACAGCTGCAAGACGGTGTTTTGATGCATCACACATTGGGTCAGGAGGAGGTTTCTTTTTGATCATTGTCCTCCTCCTTCTCTGTGGTCTTGCTAAAGGGGTGGCAGGGCATGGTTCTGCTTGAGTGCTTCTACCCTCACGTTTGAGGGGTGTGTCATGGCTGTGTTACGCGTGTCCACTTCCTTCCCACTCGGATCTAAACATGGAAAGAGTTGCCAACTAAACTGATCTAGAACAACATGGATATTAGAACTGCTATGAATAGAAGCATTGGATGTATACACTAACAAACGAGGAGGATTGGATCTTTCATAGTCACCATATCAGTCTATGACCGAACTGTGCACCTACTTGGTATACCTGCTACTGTTTACCATTGAATGGGGTTAAAGGATCCAAATACCTTCCTGTAAATTACCATTGTCATAGCTGTTATACTGGACTTAGCAATATTGGACTCATTGCATTTGGGGTGGTAGTTGAATACTAGCTCACACCATTTCGGATGGTAGTGCATTATAGCAAGGATGGTAGTCACCGCATTAATGGATATTAGACATCTGTTGAGTGACAGCCCACTCAATTATGCAATGCACTGACCTTCATAACATCAACAGTAACATAATGCCCAACAACTTGATGTGGTCATGATGTGATCAGCTGACCTGGAGGGATTCACGTTTTATGGTGCTATCAAAAACTGAATATCTTTGAAACGATCGATTGTCACAGCCTCACAGGACTAAAAGATCCGAATTTATTGAAGAAGTAAAGCAGCTGTCAGATTGTTAGTCAACGGAGCTGTCAGTTCGTCTGGTGTGTCATCTCTCTGTCTGTGAGACTGTCTGTGGATCTGGTCTCTTCACCCTTCTCCCAGTATTTGCAAGTGTATTCAGTACAATTTACCGGGTCAGCATTACATCCACACAGTGGGCCCTTATGCCACAGCACCTAGCAAAGTGCTTATAATTCTTGCATATGCCCCCACATCACGAACATTGGTTATTTAAGTTGATAAATTCCTTCTGCTATTCCTCCTCACGTGTCAACTTGCAGGTGTTGCCAGCTAAGGTTAGAAGGGGAAAGGATCCAAAATAGGGCTCAGCTTTTAAAGACCTTTGTTTTGTCAACAGATCGACTGGAACAGCACCACTAATTCTACAATAGAGATTGTATTGATATGAAGAGAGTATTATTAGCACAACACAACTTACACAAGTATTTATATTGTATTTATGTACACAAGATTAAACACAACAGTGCCATTTACAACCGGAGATTACCATTACTCTGTGGCCAGGAATAAATAATATATTTAGCAGTGATTCATGTTTCCTGGCAGCCGATATAATATATTGTGACCCTGGAAGAGCCCTCGATCCAGTTGTTGTTGAGATTGTTGGTTTAATGAGGAAACATACACCTGGCAGCTGTGTGGGCCATAGTGAAAGTATTGTGCAACAGCTAAAGGCCCTATAATAGGAGACTCAATACACTCTACACCTGGCTCGAGAGAGTGACATTGAAATCTCTCAGCATAATAATGCATTGACTCAGTTCGGCTAAAAAGTGAAGAAAAAAATCAACAACACCCCAGTCAGAATAGCAAGGGATAAATGGAGTGGAGCTGGAGTCAATGAGAAGTCTATGATGCCAGGACATTTAAAGGGAGTGCTCATGAAGGATGTCAACAACAGTTTTACTCAATGAGCATTTGAAGGAGTATACAGTTTTAGAAAGAAGTATATAGCTGCTGAAAAGGAGTATACTGCACTGAAAAGGAACACTGGACATAAAAAAGCAGTTAAACTGCTGGAGAAGAAAACCCTGTATGGTATATTATGAATTTGAGGTCAGAGGTGAAATAATCATATGTGCAGCATGCCATATGTGACTGACTGAGGTATCAAGACCAACTGTGGCCAGGGGAGATCTGCCAGAGTGCTTCATACTACACAACATATTGGCCAAGAGAGTTGTATTGGATTGGATATTTGATATGATATTGTATTGGTGAAAAGGATATCGCATATAGTTTTTATATCACATGCATGGAGTATATTGGAGTATATTTTTTCAAAGGATCCAAGGTAACATTCAGTGGAAGTGGAGGCACAGGGTCGTAAAAAATTAAGTGCTTGTGAAATGGACATGATCGGTTTATTGTAGTGTTCACTTGCATGTCAGCTATTGACAGTCGAGGGATAGGTCCTATCTGATTTGTTAGAAGACAGCCCTTGAAATTGCAGATTGACTGAGATTGTCAAGATAAATGTTGATAATTGAGCGAGAACATTCAAGACAATCGTAAGGAGATTGTATTGATAAGGACAAGAAGTTGGACCAAGTTGCTGACCTATTTATTGATCAATCGTGACCTACTTTGAGGATTTATCTGTGTTATCAGCCAGATTCTATCAATGTTGTAATGCGATTTGTCCAGGATTGGTACCAAGGCTGATAGAGGACTGATACTATGCCTGTTGAGTTGCTCTTGACTTGGATCCAGCTCTGCCAATGACCAGCAAACCTTGTTGTGTGTTTGATGTTGGATGAACATTGGATCTGCTGTGTCAGAAGCCTCAAGGAAATCTATTAACATTGTCAGGAGACCTGTTTAAGTCAAGAAATCTACAATTTTACAATTTCGTTGGCAGAATCGTCACAGATCTGCCTAATTGCTCCCAAAATGGGGAGACTTTCGCCCAAGGATCCTCTTTACCTAGAGGTGGAGTTAAAGCAAGCAACATGAACGGGACAGGGAGCCCTAAGAAGAAGATAGTCCCTGACACAGGGGGCTTCCTGAGGATGCTCTTTGGCCTCCTGCCATCCAGTAGGTGCTGCCACTGCCTGTGTCTTGCTGATGAGGAGCAGACTCCTTTCTGGTGAGTTGGTCAAGGAGATTAGTGGGTCAGACAGATATTGCCATAATATTTTATGTGCTGACTGCTAGGTGGGGTTCGTTGTCCTCTTGCAAACGCAGAAATACTTATAGAATTTGGAGATATTGAGCTTTTTGCACCGGCTACATGCTAAATTGACTGATGTAATAGTCTCTAAACAAAATGCTGAATTTTTAAAGGCTTTGCTGAATTGTCACTTGTTTCCTATGGGGCCCCGGAATTGTATCTATTTGGCTGTTAGTATACCTCCAATTGTGAGACTTGGGGATTCTACGAAGGGTCCTATGGAAGTTACCAAGCCAGGGTTGAGCTGGAGTGCTGGACCTATATTTCATTAAAAAGGTATTCATGTCTCCTTTAGCCTCCTTATATCAGTGAATCATATACATGCCAAATTGAGAAGTTGTGTATATCATTGTCATGTGACCAAGTTTGCTAGTGTGCGTCATGAGTTGATGTGATAACCAAGAAAAAAGATTAGAAAAAGAGCATTTTCGAAATCAAGTATACTGGAAAAAATACCTAGCCATATCTAATTAAAATCTAATGTATGCCTCTGTACACTATACTGTACATTTGTTATGATCCAAATAGCTACATGACCTTCCATTGATCACATGACCTCAGGCAGAAGATCACATGACCTGGGGTCACTTTGGCAGTCCCATGGGAAAAGGTTTCGTCATGATAATTCATTGAATTTCATGAGAATATCAAGTATGATATTCATGGACAGGATAGGGGCTGTTTTATTGTGGTGCCTTTGGCCTGGCGTTATAGGAAGTAAAAAATCTTAGTTCACTATGTTGAACATGATCTACTCTATATGATTATTTCATGCACATTTATATGTACGTGTCTATAATGGCCATATGTATTTGTTAATTGGTGGGCAATTAGGCGACAGGTGTTTAGAAGTGAGTAGGCAGTCTTTCCTCAGGGGCTGCTCACTGTCAAAACAATAATAGTCACACTGGATCTAGATCTATACTGTTATTCTCTGTTTTGCATTTTGTAATTGGTTTATCCCCGCGAAAGACCATTGTCTTTCAAACAATACTTTGTAGGTGGTCTTACAGCACAGGGACCACGGTAGTATAGAGAGAGATAGCTATAGATAGATACCTGGTAGACAGATAGATAAGGTAGATGTCTAGATCGTTAGTATATTTATTCAATGAGTCATTCATGATATCATAGAGTTAGAATACCTCTATTATGATATGAAAAGTTCTCAGTGACCACTGAGACAAGTTCTTGAGTTCATGGTTAGCATGTATTCAGAATGCTGAACTGATGATAATATAGAGGCAGATGTGCAGACAGTTATGTCGTGGAGGCCTCTTAAGTCTTCAAATATTATGTCTGTCCTTTCTAAAGGGAGAAGATTCATGGAAAAAAAGGAAAAAAAATCCAATCCTGCAGCTATTGATCATCTGATTTCCTGACTTATTGTATGTCATCAGTCATGTATATTGTAATATTGTGGGCGCACACATAATGGACCAACATCTGTCCACCAGATACACAGTGGTCTGATTTCATGAATAATCGTTGGATATTGTTGTTTTCATGTTTTCATATTTTGATTCACCTTAACTTGGTCATTTCCTGAAGTTGAACTTGCTAGCCTTGTTGCTTGGCCTTGTTGCTTGGCCTTGTTGCTTCTCATGAATGAAACTTGTGGTTTCTTATTGCTGTTTTGTGTATTTTCACTATTTGCTATTTCTCTTGGTGGTCAGATGGTTGGTTAGACTTTAACTACCAGGCTAAAGTAACGGTGACATGATATAGATTTTAAGTCCTGCTCTGTTCCGAGTTCTTCAGTCATTTTTTTGCCTCGACACAATGTGTTACTGTCATCATGTGTCATGACTTTCCCCACAAAAGCAATGTCTTGGTGTTACTGTCATCATGTGTCATGACTTTCCCCACAAAAGCAATGTCTTGGTGTTACTGTCTTGTGTCATGACTTTCAAATGTGCACAATGTCGTGGCGTTGCTTTCATCTTGTGTCATGACTTTCAAATGTGCACAAGGTCTTGGTGTTACTTTCATCTTGTGTCATGACCGTTCACTGAGATATCCTTGAAAATTGTACTTTCTGTTTAGTAAACAAGCCTGAAACACTTATGCTGAGGACCTATTATGGTTGTAGGTACCTTTTCAGTGCCTAAGAATATAGAATTATAGATTCATCTCCTTGGTAAATAATAGATTTCACTTATGCGAAAATCAAAATTATATTTGAGTTTAGTTATTGAGCTTCATCTTGAAGCTAAGCTTTTGAGGATTATACTTTTTTGTGCTATTTCGATGTTATTGATATTTAAGGTGGTTGCTATATTGGGCATGTATTGGCCAACTAAGCTGATGTATAATAGCAGCCTATAAGTCCTATGAATGAGACCAATCAATTCACTTGATTGCATTTATGTCCACCTGTGTCACGTATTACCAATGGCCTTTCATATTAAGTGGGTGTAGTTTAACTTAAAAGAAATTAAGAAGGGAATTTGGAGAGAGAGAAAAAAGGCTGTCCCTTCCTACACTGCATTATAATTATACTACTTGGACCATGGTAATGTCTTGAAAAGTCGAAAAAGTGATATTTCCCTTATTGTTTTGCATGTACATTATATTGGATCAATGTAGATAGTGTGAGATAGATAGGTATAGATAGATAGATAGGTATAGATAGATAGATAGATAGATAGATAGAACTGGGTTGGTTGATGAGATGGGAGAGAAGATTCGTGCAATGTATACCCCCTGAATGTTTGGCCTAAAATCTCTCACCTCCTGCTGGTCAAAGAAGTGGAAAAAGAAAAGAGTTTCAGAAAACAAAAGGGCAAAAACAAATCAACAACTGGGAAGTAAACAGGCAGTTTTGAAAATGAAAATATGTAGTAGCATTTGTAGTTGTCTGCCTCTACGTGCTTTACGTACATGTGTAGGCTTAATGATGTCATGTAATGACAGGAATAGCACTTGTAAGCACAGGGGCCGATCAATAGGTACACAGTAGGCCTACACACTACACATGGACTAGCTATTGTATCATGCAGCAGGCCACAGGAAATAGTAGGCTGTTTTGAAAATTTTAGAATTCAGGAAGAACATTCAAATAAGGACTTAGTCTTGCATCGGGGGGGGGGGTAGCCATTGAATCTTAGGGGGGGGGGACTTGTTATCTTATAGTTGGCTTAATCTATTCTTTTTAAAAAGTGAAAATATGAACAGAGGGATGGGGTCATTTTCTTGAAGGAATTAAATTTAATTCCATATTCGGGAAAAAGCAAGAAATTAATTTCATCATCAACTTTCCTCAGTTCCCTGCAACTGCAGATCTTTACACTTCTTTGATCACCGGGACCAGCTTCAGGACAATGCCCCCCATAAACCCATACCTGCTGCTGCACTGCTGCTTGGTACCATTCACTGTTGGTCAATAGAGGCAGTGCACTAAATGACCTTAGACAGATGCTGGTGGCGTCACCTGTATTGATTTGCTATTCGAACCTTTTTCACTAATTCCCATTTGGTCCCCAAACTTTCTTCAGGTTTCTTGTGACTTGAAACTTTGTAGTCCAAGCATTACATCTGGCTCTTTTTTATGGTCACTTCAGATATAATCTTGAGCCCCACTCTTCAATAAATACATGTATATTAACCTGTGAGACCATTCAAAATGACTACCCAACTATAACAAATTGTAAATCAAGTTTGTTCACATATACCAAATAATTGTCAATAAAACGAAATCATGCCAGAAAGGAGTATTTTCTTTGCACGTAGGCCTATACTTATGATAAGCTTATAAATGCCAATATATGATAGATGTTGGGTGTTTCTTAATTTCACAAAACAAAGAAAATACCCTTAAGTACAACTTCCAAGTAATTTATTTAATTTTAGATCAAGGGATATTTTGATGAGATGCACTGGGGTGTCTGCACACTTTAATGTGAAGGAGCCAATGTCAAATTTGAAAAGTTTTATCAGTAAAATTGAAACAAAGAGGAGGACTTTGGTTGTGTGACATTGTCACGATGCCAAGAAATCACCCATGCGTCAAGGTTGCATGTCAGTCTGTGTTCAGCAAAAAAATCTAACAAAGGTGCTTTTATTCTAGGCCTCATGAGTCAGGGGCACACTCTTTGCTGGCTGTGCTTGTCTTTGTGGGCTCTTTCCATTAGGGGCTACCATTTAGTTATTGGGGAGGGGGGCTTGGAGTTTTCCTCAGCGGGAAATTATTTATTTCACGGTAACGGCGGCCATATTTTTTATTTCAAGCGCGCAAAGTCCCCGAATATTCATTCCTAAATCAAGCATCGTCTTCTTGAGAAAAGCCCCCACCAGAACTTATTTCTTTAAAAAAAAAATCCAACCCCCCCCCCCCCCAGAGAAGAAATGATGGCCCCGTTATGGCTCCTCTTGGCTCTCATGTTGTGGTTTTCTTTGTGGTCTGGTGGGATCCAAGGGACTTGTGTCCCTCCTGGAGGCTCCAATCTGATGTGGCGATGGTTTCAATATGAAGTCCCAGTAGCTATCTACACTGTATTTCCAGTTTATAGTCATCTATATCTATGAATCTGTCTATGTATCTATCTTTCTATCTATCTTTCTTTATATGAAGGTATCTGTCTATTCATCAGGTTCTATTGATCCATACACCTGTTGATATGCATAATTTGCATATATACATGTATACTTAGCCTCAAAGTACAGATGAATTTCCATTTTTCCATCTCGGGAAGTGGTTTATAAAATGGAGATTTGTAGTAATTTGGCCGTGTGCTGTAGCCTGTAAACACAACAGCCATTAGTTTCTGTCCAGGGATCATGTAGAATGCAGCAAATGTATGGGGCAATTGCATGACCAGCTGTGATTAGGCCTGAGCTGGCCCATTCATTCACAGGTTATTAGTCAAAGGCTTGCTGGACTCATTCATACCTTGCTTCAGTTGTCTGCTTTTCTGATGACAGGTCATTGATTGGGTTGGCCATCACTTCCCTTGGTCAATCAATGTGTGGTATTGTCTTGTGCTACTGGCCTCAAGTGTGGTCAGCTCCAGGAGCATTGAGCATCGCCTCCACTAGTTGAATGCAAAATAGATGTAATGGTCCATTGACAAGACTCTTGCTGGGTCACCTGGGCCCATGTTGGACGGCAGTTTCAATCATCCTTTGCGTCATTGCCGTGTCCTCCTCCTGTCCTAATTAGCCTACCAAGTCCATAAATCCAGGACGTGAAGCCCCAGTCATCCATCCATCATCCGTTGACAAGACCCTGGCTAAAAGGTTGTGTCCACTATCTTCTACTAGAGCCAAGAATGTAAATTCATTCTTGAATAGATATATAGATTGGAACATGAAAAGGCCAGTTCTGGCGACTCACGAGGCTTGATTGGTGACAATTATGACTTGGGACAGAAAACTGGTCAGGAGTCATCTATATTTAAACCTCATAAGACCCTGAAATGATGTCTGAGTCTCTGATCAGAAACACATACAGTTTATGCTCTGAGATATGACTAGATAACCAGACAGATCCACAATTGTGCTGCAATTGATTTTTGACATAGCGAGGTATCTCGCTCTGTCTTTCTAATCAGGTAAGAGAACATAAGGGAGTTGAGCCCAAAATGAAAAAACATGGATTCCGGCCAAATAACACTGTATCAACTGTGATTTTTCTAGCTGGAGAACTGGAAATTGCTTTTTAGACAATGATTTTTCATATGGATAATTCTAAACTAGTAGAATTTCTGTATGAAGCTGAAACTTGGAAAAACTCTTGCAGACATCTCAAACTGGTTGCCTGCTGAAACAGATGCTCTTTTGTATTTTTGTTTTTCTCTCTCCAAAAAAAATGCAAATAACTTTATTTCCATACTCTTATTTTATACCACAAGGCAAAAAGTAGTTTTGGGTTGATACATGATTCTAGATTTATTTTTTAAATTTTTTACATTGTCCTCATTAAACAGATGCTAAAAGTTTCTTGAACATTTTTGTGACAAAAACCCAGAACCCAATTACATTGTATCAATTGAAATTTCTTTGGGTGGGTGATATTTAGTTTTTTCCAAAAAATTGCAAATAAATAACAATGCTTTTTCATATGGATAATTCTAAAGTAATAGAATTTCTGTATGAAGCTGAAACTTGGAAAAACTCTTGCAGACATCTCAAACTTTCAATGTTTTGGTTGCCTGCTGAAACAGATGCTCTTTTGTATTTTTGTTTTTCTCTCTCCAAAAAAAATGCAAATATACTTATTTCCATACTCTTATTTTATACCACAAGGCAAAAAGTAGTTTTGGGTTGATACATGATTCTACATTTATTTTTTTACATTTTTACATTGTCCTCCTCAAACAGATGCTAAAAGTTTCTTGAACATTTTTGCGAAAAAACCCAGAACCCAATTACATTGTATCAATTGAAATTTCTTTTGGCCAGTGATATTTTGTTTTTTTCCAAAAAATTGCAAATAAATCTATTTCCATCCTGACCTCTCGTCATCTCCTGCCAGAAAAAAGTAGTTTTAGGTTGGTACATTCTTCTATATATATTTTTCTTAAAACTTTTGTGACGAAGACCCACAACCCAATTACATTGTATCAATTGAAATTTCTTATGTCCAATTGGTGTAATTGGGGCTAAGCTGTTCTGTCGGACTAAAATCAATTGAAATGTCCATAAATAAATTTAATTTACTGTTTGTATAACTCAGATGATTGTAATCACAAAAAAAAAAAGTTAGTTCACAAAGTGCCTTTTGGAAAAGTAATTACATCTTATAAATTAAAAAAATTATTCTAAGCTATGTCATAGAGTCCATGGATTCTTGTTCCCCTTGCCAACTCTCTTTGTTCATCTGTTTCTTTTGGATACCTGCTTTCTTGGAACAGCTGCCTGCAACAGGTAATGCTTAAATGAGGACTGCTTTAGAGGACTTATGATAGAAAGATAGATAGATTGATTTGATTGATCAAATGGATTGATCTACTGGTAGCTTGATTGATTGATTCATAGGATTGACTGACTGAATTCATTAGTTAATTACTAATAATTAGACATTATGGGAAGTGAAACAAGGTGCCTGCACAATCTGTTACACAAATTCTATTTTGCCAAACTTGAAAAAAAAAATAGGTATATGTTTAGTGTGCCGGAAATTCATGAAAAGAACCTTTCAAATGGAGATTAATATATATATATATATACTAGTAGTGATATATCCAATGTACATTGTGTATTGTTTACTTTGCTGTTTGCACAGTAAATTATTATTAAACAAACCTCATTAGATCCTGTGTTGTACCAACATGCCTTTGGGTTCAAGTCTGTTGATCTTGACTGTCTGGTGCTGTCTATTGTCTGTCAGTCTGTCTGTCTTACTCCTTAGTACTTAGTTATAAAGAACCATGCCAGACGGATAGAGAGTAGATAGATTGGACTGTGGACCAAATCCCCATCTCCTATCTCTATGTCAGGGATTATTCAGATAAAGTTGTTGTTTTGGGTTGGGGATTATGGACTCATTTAACTTCTGTATTTCATATCTAGCAATAGCCATGGCTAGAGAGGATGTATTTTCCTACTATGGGTCTGAACTTGTCTCTGGATATGTTCTTCTGTTGCTCTGCGATACTTGAGAATTCGAGATGGTGTCATGATGATACACATTGACCAGATTCTGGTTTTTGACTGGTATTGTGCAACTGGCCTCTGGTGTTTCGCTGCTTTAAGGTGATGAATGATGATATATATCACATTGACTATGACTATTACTTGCCATTGTCATGATTAGGAGTGGGGTTATTAGTTCATTACACAGTGCAACTGTGCTACAACTTGGCAATTACATTCTCACAGATTTATCAAGTCAAAGCAAAAACATTTTGATCATCAAAAAACTGACAGTGCCGCGTTTTGTTGCATTCGGCTGTCAGCCTACTGCATTTTTGTTGGCTTATTCTTCAAAGCTTAAACATCAAAGCCTATGCTGCTTGTGTGGTATCATCTACATAGAACTTGAAGATTATGGTCTGTTTATACTGTAACCACTTGCATAAATTAAATACTATGTCTCCTTTGTGTTGCAGGACGCGTGACTCAGAAGTAGAGACGCCCACGACCTCCATCCAGGACTACACGAACGATGCCTTTGAGACGGAAGGACAGACGTCGGAGGTCATCTCTGCGTCCAAGAAGTCCTCTCCATCGAGAGATCAACCCTCGAGAGACATTGCCACCATCAGCAATGGCAAGGTCATCACACGGCCCCCAAGGTCACCCTTGCGCAAGAACTCGGAGAGCGAGAGTGAGGACTCCTTCACCTTGCCCTACTCTGGTCAGTTTAATTTCCTTCTTATCATTATAATGCCTGTGGCTGTCTTCTGGCAAATTCAATTGCACTGCTCAGGCTTTCTGATTTTGCCTCAAATCCGTTAACATTTATCCTGAAACATCTCACTTGCACTGGATACAAGCTGCTTCCATTTAATGTCCCTGCCTAAATTTGGAGCAGAGGTTGGTTCTTTGGAAGGTTGCAATTCAGTCTGCTCAGCAAATGAAATGTGATAGGATGCCTGTAATATTAATAACCCCCTTCTATTCGGGTTTTGACAGTATATAACATTGGATCAGAAGATGGGAGTTCCAATAATCACTGACCCAAGAGTGCTGCTCTCATACCTCTTGCTTGTCTTCTTTGTTATAATATTTTGAATAGCAGAAGTAATCTTGATTTCTTTTCCCGCAGCTGAGTACACTTCTGACCAGAGTGATGTGGAGGGGCGCATCAGAGCTCTGACGGAGGAGTTGAAGAAGAAGAAGGCGGAGGCGGACCTCATCAAGAGAGAGGAGAAGAAGAAGCAAAAGCAGAGATTAAAAGAGCAAGAGGTCACGCTGCGCAAGCAGATAGAGGTCTACGAGAATTACATCGAGCAACTGAAGGGAGATGAGGAGAGGAAACAAGCTCAGAATGTGTCCAAAGCCAAGAAGCAGACGGACGCCCTCCAACTCAAGGAGCCCACCACCAGCCCCGGCAAGGCAGTGCCCATTACGGACATTGAATTGTCTATCGCTGAGGACTCCAATGCAAGTCTGCAGAGCAGCCTCACTTCTGAAAGTAAGTTTTGAAACTTAATTCTGAATATTTGCTCATGCTATTTGGTCGAGCATCTTGTCACTATGGAGCCTGTATAATAACTCTGTATTTTCGTCAATAGTAAAAGTTAAGAGGGATATTGATTATTAACAATTGCTGAAGGGTAACTGCATATTTTTATTCTTGAGAAGTATAAGTAATTAAATCATTGATTAGTTATTCTCAAATATCCACCTATTCATATGTAATAAGAGTACAGAGTTCCTGCTTACTAGAATTTCGAATGTTTTATAGCAATTTCTACAAATAGAAAGATGGAGTAACATGCTTGTTTCTGTTTCAGTCTCCTCCAAGCACAACAAAGTCAGTTCGTCCACCCCCAGCAAACCTGTGTCATTGAAAGAGAGCTCAGTTGAGCTTGATCTCACGCCTGTCCATGGCGTCCATTCTTCCAAGTCTTCCACGCCTCAGCGCACCGAGGAACCCTCCTCGCCAAGAAAGTCTTCTCGCTCCCAAGTCCAGGAGGACGACGTTCGGGAGGATTCTATCTTAGAGGAGTCTGTTACCGAAAAGTCTACGGACAAATCCTCCACTGACAAGTCCACGGATAAGTCTTCTGTAGCCTTGTTGGATATCAATAAAGACACTGAGAAGAAACTTGATATCATCCAAGATAGCAAGCAAGATAGCAAAGACAGTAAAGCAGACAGCAATTTAAGCAAGTCTGAAAGTGTGCCAGAGAGTATACAGGACAGTCTGCCAGAAAGCAGCGATGCTGAAATTAAGAGGACTAGCAGCGAAAGTGCCAAAGTTAGTGATACTGCAAAAGAAATCAAAGACTCTAAATCTGGACTACAAATAGATTTACAAACAGATTTGAATACAGATTTACATAAAGATTTACATAAAGACATTAGTGAGGATGTGCATAAAGATGACAAAGAAAGTGACGGTTTGTCAGAAAGACTCTTATCGCAAGGTGAATCAGAGAGCAAGGAGGAGAGGGAAGAAGCTAAGAAAGACTTAGAGAAAGATTCAGAGAAGGACTTAGAGAGAGACTTAGATAAAGAAGAAGTCACCAGTGAGATCTCGGAACAGATCTCTGAACACGTAGACCAAGATGTCTCTCTGTCGCAACAGAGCAACGAGTCTTTCCACTACTCTTCTCAGAAGTCTTATTCTTCTTCTTCTTCCCACTCTCAGTCCGAGTCTCATTCGCAAACTCACTCTCAGTCGTCTCAGAGCCAGAGTGACTCCACTCAAAAGGACAAAACAGGCAGCGCCTCCAGAAACGTCTACACTGAACTGGACGAAGAGATCAGTGACCATGTCTCGGTGGAAAAGACTGATGCTTCCGAGTCTCCGCAACTTAAGCTTGATCTGGGTCTTCTCAAAGATGACTCAGAGAAGGAGAAAGATGAGAAGGAAGAGAAGAAGGAGGAGGAGAAGGAAGAGGAGAAGGAAGAGGAGGTCATGGACACTCCCAGAATGACGGAAGACTTAGATTTAGAAAAGATTGGAGAGGAGATGGATGAGCCTTTGTCACAATTCAGTATTGGTAAGAATTGGCCTTTGCTTTTGAATGTTGTAAATGATCTGATTGATGCTTTCATTGAGTTACTTAATAGAGGAATAGTAGGAAATTTATTTATAACATTACAGAGAGGTAGTAATATGGTGTATGTTGGTAATTTTGTAATAGGAGTATATTTTGCACTCTCTGATCAGACTCAGATGCAGACTCATTTATTTTCAATAGAGAACAAACAAGAAAGGAAAGTTATTGATACATAATAATTACAATATTTTAGTTTGACAATAATTCTCTATTGAGAGTGACGCCTTTAAGGGCTATTCCATTTAAAAATCTGGGGGGGGGGGTGGTCAGGTTACATTTTTGACCCCCCCCATGCATCTAAAGTGAATTAAGTTCGACCCCTCCATGCATTAACTGCGATATTTTTGGAGACCCTACATGCACCAAATGCGAATTTTTTACCCACCCTACATGCATCAAATCCGAATTTTTTTAGCCCCCCCTCCCACAACAAACATTTTTTGACCCCCTCCCCCCAAAAAAAAATCTCAACCCTACATACATCTGAATTTTTTTTAATTTTTAGACCGAAAAAAAAAAAATCTCAACCCTACATATGAATTTTTGAAAGAATCTCCATCAATGTGTTGAATATGTCTTTGGCTGCACTGTATGACATATCAACTTCAGATCCAACCTATCTCGGATGGCTGGATGGATGCTTGGGGCTTACGTCCTGTATTTATGCACTTGGTAGGCTAATCAGGACAGCAGGGGAAGGACACGGCAATGAGGATTTGCATATTAAAGTTGGACTATGTTCATTGGAAAACTTGCTTCATATTTAACTGAGAGTTCTTTGTCCAGGCCTGACAGCTAGATATTCTCTTAACTTGGACAGAATAGTGCAGTCTATTTTACCCCGACTTAAGCAAGGTTTGCTGTTCTCCGTGATATGACAGAGGTGAAGCGAGACTTTCCAAAATTCTTGAATTTATTCCTTATTTTCCAAAAGGTTCTCTGTGAGCTTCTGTGATATGATGGAGGCGGAGGCAGTTCTCCATGATATGATGGAGGAGGAAGTCAAATCCTCCAAAATTCTTAAAATTAATATTTATTTTTAGAAGGGACTTAGTTTTTCCATTTTTAACCGGCCAAAGGCAGGTTATTAGAGGAGGTAATTTTTGGTGAAATGGGACTCTTGTCCACTTGTCCATGTGTAAATGTGTCCATGTCCATGTCCATGTCCACTTTTCTTTTCAACATATTTTGAATTGCCCATTGCAACTTAAGTATTTCACTTGGATTTACGAAATTTGGTATAGGGATTCACTTTAGGGTCTCCCTCAGAATTTTTTGGAAAAATCCAAGATGGCTGCCAAAATGGCTGCCCTATTTTGAATTGCCCACTGTGACCTTAGTATTTCACTTAGATTTATGAAATTTGAAATAGGGATTCACTTAGGGGTCCCCCTCAGAATTTTTTGGAAAAATCCAAGATGGCTGCCAAAATGGCCGCCCTATTTTTGAATTACCCATTGTGACCTTAGTATTTCACTTAGATTTATGAAATTTGGTACAGGGATTCACTTGGGGGTCCCCCTCAGAAATTTTTGGAAAAATCCAAGATGGCTGCCAAAATGGCCGCCATATTTTGAATTACCCATTGTGACCTTAGTATTTCACTTAGATTTATGAAATTTGGTACAGGGATTCACTTGGAGATTCCCCTCAGAAATTTTTGGAAAAATCCAAGATGGCTGCCAAAATGACAGCCATATTTTGAAATGCCAACAGTGACTTAAGTATTTCACTGGGATTTATGAAATTTGGGGTTCCCCTCAAAAACTTTTGGAAAAATCCAAGATGGCTGCCAAAATGGCCACCATGTTTTGAATTGCCCACTGCGATTTTATTATTTCAATTATATTTAGGAAGTTTGGTCTGGGGAATCGCTTAGGGGTTCCCTCATAAATTATGAGAAAATTTCCAAGATGTTTGCCAAAATGGACACCATATTTTGAATTGCCACTGTGACTTTAGTAGTTCACTTACAGTTTGAAATTTGGTTTAGGCATTTAATAAGGGGTTTCCCACAACGTTTTTATGGCTTTCAGCAAACACTATCAGTCAGGCAATCACTGCTCAATACAAAGCAATCCATGTAATATGTATAAATAACCCTCTTCATGATTTCAATCCTGAATATACAATCGCCAAAGGCCGGTTTTGAATCCATGGATTCTTGTTCTAAGCATATTTTTTGTAGCGTCTCGATGACTCCATACTGAGGCAGATTCTTCTCCGTGCGGAGGCGGAGGCCTCTCTGTGATATGACGGAAGCCTCTCCCTGATATGACGGAGGCCTTTCTGTGATATGACGGAATCAGACGGAGGCAGCAGGGAAAACTCTTAAATTTCACTAGATAGTTAAAATTTCCCCGTTTAGTTTCCAGTCAAATTATTCCAGGGAGCTCCATTGATCCAATAGATGATTTTCTCAATTCTGTATCAGTGTAACTTGTCTTGAGGCAGAGCTCCTTCTCTTTCAAGTACAGGTTGTAAGATCACATGTGAAACATCCATTACATAATATGCATTTCCTCCTAAGATCAGGCACAAGATCAATAGCTGAGAACTGTCAGATATATTATGTGTCTTACAAAATAATTCCTAACATATTGAAGAGGATATATAATTATATACACCCAGGAAATACCTATTAATAATAGAAGAAAGGAATATAGAATAATATGAGTTGTCAGATTTATATTCAACAGAAAGGACCCACTGCAATGGTAGAGGTATTGCTGAATGTATGCAGAAGCCCTTGCATCTTCAAATCTTCAATCTTCAATGTGTAATCCCTAAGTGGCTTGTAGCCGTCCTGGGAATTTATGTGATAGTGGCGACAACAGGTGCGTTAGAGGGGTCTTCTTTTTTTTTTCTTTTTCTTTTTTTTTTTAACAAATGGAAATAAAAAGAAACCAAAGAAAAAGTGTATAACTGTCTTTTCAGCACAATGACCAGGTATTGTCATGATCTGGTATAGGAATAAAGAGGTTTGATTGAAAGTGGCAGCATCGGATGAAGGCATGACAGGGAATCAGTGTTTTTTATTTATAAAAGTGTTTTGCACATGTCTGAATAGTTTTTTAGTGGTTTGGTCAAGAAAACAACGGTATTTTCATTTCTCTTAGCCAGATTTGGATTCAATTTAACGTTTTGCTAACTGGCTAATGGCCAGCTAAGCCTATTCCATACACTGATTGGCAGTGATTGCCCAGTGGTTCGCCTGTGGAGAGGCGGTATATACATAAGAAGAAGAAGAAGCCTAGTCAGCCAAAAAAAAAAGGGCTAAGTTATTTTCCTGGTAAAAGTAAACACTTTAGTAACCTTTGATACAATCTGGCACAGCTCTCCATCCTCCAGCACCTGTCCAGCACTAACTGCAGGAGGGCAGAGCTGTCCACTGAGACAAGAAGCGACGTCCGGCGTCCAGGGAAAACCACCAACTACTACTCGCGATCATGAAAGATGGCAAAAACGTGGTGCAGAATTCGTCCGAAATGATGGTTTATTTAATTTCTTGTAGCAAGTATGTAGCAATAATTTATTTATTAGGTGTCTGGGGGGTCGGAGGACCCCCTCCATGCATCTAAATCGATTTTTTCGGGTCCCCTACGTACATCTAAATCGATTTCTTTGGCATCCCACCATACATCTACAGTGAATTTTCGCCGACCCCCCCATCCATCTTACGAAAAATAAATCAACCCGACCACCCCCCTCCCAGAGTTTTAAATGGAATAGCCCTAAGGCTATTAAGCCTCATCTACCAATCATTATGATTAAACAGTCATTGTGCAGCATGGGATTAATGCTTGCCTCGATAGAATGTGCAATTTTAACTGTTGCCGATCGCTTCTAATCTCATCTTCTCCTTGATCTTCCCAGGTGATCGCGTGTTGGTGGGAGGCTCGGAGGCTGGCACTCTGAGGTTCAAGGGACGGACGTCTTTCGCAGATGGATTCTTCGGAGGAGTGGAGTTGGACAGAGCGGAGGGGACTTGCGATGGATCACGACAAGGAGTGCGCTACTTCACATGCGAGAAAGACCATGGTGAGTTAATAGCAGGTGGCAGAGCAATGAAAGGACTTTCTTCTAAATGATACACTTTTCATCTTTTCCGTAATCTGTAATGAGGTAAACTTGCTGTTATTAGGTATTTGTGAAAAGTGAAATAGGATGGTGATTTAGGGTTCTGACTTGTAGCTTGTATGTTAAGGTGCTCGCCACACAGTTGGGCGTGCACACAGATCTCGCCGTAACTAACCTCAATTTATATTCTCTTATTATATTTCCAGTTTCAAACTTTCCAGACTTCATTACTAGTCAGGCTGTCCACAAAGTTGAAATTTTGACTAACCTTTTTCCCCCTCCTTATTTCAGGAATTTTTGCACCTCCTGAGAAACTGCAGCACTTGGACGCAGAGAGTGAACAGAAGTCGCTGCTGGAAGACAAATCTTCACTGGATTCCAAACAGGACCTTATCCCTCTCGAGTCTGGTAAGCAGCATTTCAATTTTCATGTCGTCTTTAGACTTGAATCCTAAATGTTAGAAAGAGCTGCTGGTAATATGAACTAAGTCAATTTACAAATGTGATTGGCTGGGGCCTTCCTTGGTCAAGTTATGACTAATTCTGGTCTGTGCTTCAACCGACAAGCAGTGAGTACTAAATTCGGCAATCCCATTGGCAGAGAAAACAATGAAAGTCACATAACTGATTGACAAAAAATTGTCTTGTCACTCAGTAGCTGCTGGTCTACTGAATGTGACCGAGAAATAGTCTGGGTCTCTCTATGCTTCTTTGTGATTAGTACTCCTGAATATTAAAAGGTGGCTGGAATTCATATTAGTGCGCAATCAACAATGATAGTAATTTAGAAATTCCTACATTAACCCAACCTCACATGACTCAGGACTGTCCTTCTAAGACCTCATAATTCAATAAAAAAGAAAATCTGCAAATGTGAAAGATACGTTTCTGAATGTCAACATGAGAGGTAAAAGGGGTTGTGATTTTAATCATTTCGTTTAAATTTGCAGAAGATTCAGTCAAAGATGCAGAATCATCCATCGCAGAAGACGTGTCCATATCCAGTGAATTGGAAAGGGCCATCAGCTCAGCTGCTGCCGCCGTGGAGGAATTCGGACAAGAGGAGCCAGAACCACTGGAGGCGGCTGAAGACAGACAGGCAGAGGAGAAACAGACAGAGGAGAGACAGACAGAGGAGAGGCAGACAGAGGTGGAGGAGAGACAGACGGAGGTGGATGAGAGACAGACGGAGGTGGAGGACAGACAGACAGAGGAGGTCAAGAAACAGGTATGTGTTTGCTGGTTTTCAGGGTTTTATTCTTCAGTTATAAACATGTTTTAATGTGTGATCAGTATGTTGTCAAATGAGCCTCACACTGTGCAATTTATAAATTTATGTTTCTGTCTCTACATTAAATCCGTCTGTGAAACTGATGCTTTTGATTATTAATAAATTTCATATTTGCCTTCTTTAAAACTAAACATTCATGTAGGCCTACCTGCATGTATAAATATTGTAGTCATTTAAGATTTGTCCGGGATCTAAGCGCTACCTTGTAGATATAAGGCTATTAAAATCTTATGCATCATTGTCTATGTGTATGTTGTGCCTTGAAGTATTGTAAATATGCCATTGTTAATTTGCAGGCCATGGAAGCGCTGGTTGACACAGTGACGGACAGCATCTTGGAGAAGGTGGTCAAAGTGGACGGCAACGGCAGCCACAGCACTCCCCTGGATGTAGCAACTCGCAACTTGCTCAACGAGTCCATCAGCCAGATGATGGACATCTACCATCGAAGGAAGTCTTCCGGATCTTCTGGATCCACCGAAGACGAGCCTGAAATCATCGACACTGCCTCCCCTGTGATCAGCCAAGAGTTGAATGACCTGCAGGTCAGTGACCTCCAGCAAGGCAGTGACGAGGACTCAGACAGGTGGGCGGGTGACCTTGGAGAGAAGGTCAAGGTCGCTCAGGATGACGAGGAGTTCCTCACACGCGTTCCTTCCTCATTCCCCGAATTCTCGGCGGGACTCACTGCAGAAAAGGTAATTGCATTGTCTAACTTGTCTTACAATTTTCTAATTGTCTAGTAACTTTCATTTTGGGTAATTCAAAGATGAGGATTTTTTCATCAGAGTAAATGATCAACTATAGAAATGTGGGATTGCTTTGATTTGAACATTTCAATTTTCAATCATTTGGAATCAATGAATTTCTTAGTAGAGATGAGAAAATAATTTGCACTTTCATTGATTATAAAATAAGATCTATGTAAAGCCTCCTGCTGTACACATAACTGTATGGTAGATTTAAGTTTCCTCATGATAACTAAAAAGTGCATCGATGTCAAGGTGGTTTTTTGAGAGTGACTCAAAAATTGATTAAACATATTTATTTGAATTTTCAGGATGACCTTGCGTTGATGTACCATGAGCTGGAGGCACTCACAGGGGAGGAGTGGATGGATGATGACTTCGGTCTTGGCATCCAGCCCAAGGCTCCACCGCCCTACCCTGAGAACAGAGGTACGCACAGATATAGTATTCATGTTGTATTGATAGGAGAGTTTAATAAGTTTCTATGATAACAATAGCTGTAACTCTACCAGTATGATGATAAATTCTCTGATGATGAATGTTAATGCTATTGATATTAAATGTATATTTTATGTTTTATTAGACAATTGTGTGAGGCTCATTCTTTGCAAAGTTTTAGATTTACCGTTACTTTATTTTAAGCTAATCTTCATTCTTGGATAGGGTTCAGTCACTGCAGAACTTCTATTGATTGATATTTAACTCTTTCATCTCTGTATTGCAGGTCGACCAGACATTTCGGCAGCTCTGGCCAAGTTGGCTAAAGAGCCATTGTACTTCATTCCTCACAAGAAGGAGGAGATAGAGGACGTGGTTAAATCTTGCGTTGATCTCTTTTGGGAGCGACGGCGTTACGGAGAGCCTTGGGAAGACTTCACTGCCCCTCCAGAACTGTTTGAGCCATCAGAGTCCAACGGTGACATGGAGGGCAAGAGCAGACGAGCTTTCAAGAGCTTCGTCTTTGACTTAACGGGTGATATATTGAGAGACACTTATCGCGAAGAGGAGGTGGACAGTGATGACGACCTTGTCTGGCAAAAGACAAGGCGCCTCGTCAAGAGGAGGTTTTACAGGGGCAGCAGTCCCCCTCTGACTGTGGACGCTGTGCGACCTATCGTTGAGGAGAATGTGCTACGATTATTAGGTCATACGGAAGAACAGCCGAGCAAATCTCGGTTCAATAAATGGTCGAGTAGAAAGAAACGAGACCACGTGGACAAAGTGCTATTGAAAGAGTTACGAGAGGAAGAGCCCGAGTGGGTTAATTATGCCGAGGATGAGTTGACTGTTAAATACCAAATAGCCGACAGTATTTTTGAATCCCTGCTGAGCGAAACTGCCCAAATGATGACTGATATAATGGCGGTAAAGAGTGGTGAGTCAGAGTGCTGACCCTTGCTTTAACCACTTCATACTGACTGGTCTTAACATGAACTATAGCTCAAGTGCTTTGCCTTGTGACAAACATGAACAGAACGGGCAAGACTTATGGTATAAGTTATGTGGCTCAGCTTAAAATCAAAGTTTCAAGCAATTTGTCATAATTATTTTCCTCTGAACTGACCAATTTGTTATTTGCATTCATCCGCCTCCATGATAATTTATATTCTGCCCTGAACATTGTTCTGTACATAGTTATGTATGGTTTCTACTTCAAGATATTTTCTGTTGTGATACACAAACTAGTTTGCTGTGATTTATTTTTAACAATAAGCCTGAAACCAAATGTGTAATTCTCTCCTGTTTGTCTTTTATTTATTACTTTTTCATTTGGGTTGTTAATTCTACAGCTCTCGATTAACCATCACGACAGGATCATACTGATATTTATTCATGGATGCAAGTGCACTTAAGTTTAATTTAAATTTGAAAGTGCCACAATTTTCTAGACTGCTCCTGTGTTAGCAGTGGGCATTGATTAACGTCAGAAATGAAATTTTGTTCATTCAATTAAGTTTATAGCTGAAGTTGGTTCAGCTGGTATTGTATAATAAAAACGTTATAAATTGTTAGCTGTGTGTTCCTGGTTCATAAATATCTCTACCTCTTGCATGTCAGGATGAGCACCCTTAGATTTTGAATGTAGATTCACTATGTCTGGATTTATATAGATCGATGAATTAACCTTCTGGAGATTGGATGAAATTCAGTGCCAGAATTCAATATGAAAACGCCAAGAAGATATCGAAAATTCTGGCATTGAATTTCATCCTATCTACAGGCGGTAAATACATCAAAATATTTTGAGGCGAGTGAGCCTCAGTCAACTACATAAAGTTTTTCACAAGCAACTAGAGGTAACAATGAGGGAAGAATTCAGGGTCCCCAATGGACAGGGAAAAATGGAGAAAAAACATTCCCTGCAGGGAAAAATCATGTAATTTGAAATTTGGCCTCAAATCCAGGGAAAACACGGGAGAATTTGCTTTTACAATTGTTGAATTGTGAATCCAGCCCTCAATTTGGCCTAGAAATTAAGTCTTAACCCAAGACACGATTTCTTCTCCACATTTAATAGAGCTCCATCGAGACCTAAAGGGTACTTTTTATCTGCCCTGCATTGTCAAACATTTAGATTCAGTTCCAGCATGTCCAGGTCTCCAGGATAGCTTAAAATACTGGAAAATGCATCCATCTTCTGGGACTGGGTGTGAAACTTATACATTTGTCCAAATGCTATTGGCTCTGAAGCTTATTCAGCTTAGGTCTTTGCCCAGATGAGCCGTTTCAGGCAGACCACGAGGCAGGCGTAATAGGACTATAAGGGTTGAGACCAGATGAAGGTATTCCTGGTTCCCGCAGGTGGTTCCCATTTGCCTTTGCATATATATATATGATATACAGCTGTAAGTTAATAAACATGGGACAAGGCTCCCTGCACTGGCCTGCAGTGATTGACCAAATCCCTAAATTTCTCCCATAAGATTGACTGATTTCCCCCTTGGCTTGTAGTTGTAATGTAAGAATTCTAAGCTGCGCCTTCAGTCTTTAAAGACTAATTGGTTGCACGAACGGTGAACTTAACCATTAGGCCACCGGAAACTAAAAACTATCAATATGCCGGAGACTGCCGGTTTTTAGCCACTCCCTCATTTGAGGGGATTAAGTTGCAAAATGATTGTGCAAGTAATTGATGCCATTGGATGCCATTGTAGTACAGGCCACTCCCATGAAAGAAAATTGTTGACACATCCTGCCCTAACCAGAGTTACCAGACAAGCCGTTCTGAAATGGTTGGGCCTTTTGCGGCAGTCTTGTTCAGCAGAATCAGCACTGGGCTAACCTGTCCGATATGGACTCAACTTCAAGAATGGGCAAAAAATGGACGCAAAGCTGTATCACCCAGAAACACCTTCCTTAGTGACTCAAAAATGTTTATGGGATGAAAAGATCAGTCTGACAGCAGTTCATGCCAATACAACTTCACATGTAAATATATGCAGCGAACGAACTTGTGGTTCTAATGCTGCCAAAATAGCAAACCCAAGCATCTTCTGATGAATTGCTAAATGCTAATTCTGAGTTAACTAATTAGTCTGACAGGAATCACAAAAATTGCACATTTACAGTGTCATAAAAGCACTTTCTTTATACATCACAGGTAACAATGCCATTTACAAAGATCACAATGGGTAGACATGATATACAAATGGAAACAATTGATTTAACAACTGTCGAGAATAAAATAAGGCATAAAGTATGTCATCAATGCAGCAATGTTATGGACACAGCACATAAAATAACATCATTCGAGGACTTTATAAAATATGTTAAACAACCAACATAATTACTGAAACGAGATATTATACATGTGATAATAATCATTATCAGAATTTATACATGATAAGTTGAATATTAATAAATTATGATTAATTGAAACCAGCTAATTATATCATAATAATTGTAATGTATAATATGGGGATCAAGTGATAATATATACAGGGAAGTTTGAACTATTGTCCTGTCAGCAGTAACATCATTCAATATTATGAATTCATTCGCAACATTTGCAGAATTGATCCGTAGCACAAATTAACATGATTAACATACATGGCATTAAGACAACAATGTAGCCGCTTTCGATTGCCTCCATAATTACCCAACAGTGAGTTTCACTGACGGCAAAACTACTTAAGAAGAATATGTCAACCAAAGCAACCAAGGTCTCTTGGCAATGGAGACATGACAGTTCTCTGAAGACCATGAGTTTTGAGACAAGAACAAGATAGATCTGAATTCCTTAATTGTTAATTTTAAATAAGTTCTACCCAAAGGTATTGAAACAATTAGTAATCCAATGACTAATTAGCCTATCCTGTAACCTCTTATATTCTAAAACATCCATTTCCCCTCCAGGTCAAAGGCACGGTCTTCATCATCAATTGTCTCATGTCCAAACAGTCATGCGATTCTGTGTTACTCCCTACCCAGGGGGTAAAGACAATCAGGCCTATAAACTTTAGTTCAGACAAACTTACCCTAGCCAAACATACATATAGCTACATATCTCTTTTTTTACCAAGGAGAAACCAGTTTCATTTAAATAGTTTTTTCACCCAGAATTATCTAATCAAAATGAACATGTACCAAGTTCAGCAATTGCCAATTGCCTTTACTGATTTTACATAAACTTACATAAGTATGATAACAGTGGCCACTTGATGTGATTATGAAATGGGCATGCTGGCAAATGATCAGTCGCTGAAGCTAAGAGGATTATAACTTATATATTTAAAATTTAAATCTCATATCAACAATTTGCAAGGCACTAAGTTACAGGCACACTTGGTTTGCTCGCTACTTTGTCTTTTTTTTTTTCTACTTCAATATGAATCTCTCTTATAAAGGAAAAGCAGTAAATTCAATGGGACTCACAAGCATATACATATATTTCATGTAGAAATACAGTAAATTAAATGTCATATCAGTAAAATCGATGACCCTGTACAAAGTAGAATATACATATATCTTAAACAAGATACAAGAAACCAAAACATGAATAAACATTTAACAACTTTTACACATTGCACTCTGCCGGGGCAGTAAATGTAGGCAGCCATCAATAGCATTAATAAACATATTTGTTTGAGTTGCAATTAAGGAGCTTAAGAACATTTCTCAGTATTTTTGGCACCGTTACAGCTAAATATAGGCCTAACTTGAAATTTAATATTATGCCCAAAAATCCAAGAAGGAAGTGATTTTCATTTAAACTTATGCTACACCGCTATAGATTATCAAGCAGGGTTCCCACAAAATTTTACGACGGGAATTCCATGACTTTTCCATGACTTTCCATGACCAAATTTCGGATTTTCCATGACCAATGTTTTACTCGTTGAGGTCGAGATTCTCCCCGAAACGAATTCACGCGATGACCATCGTTCAATGTCTGGCCATCCGATCAACCATCCGACTACCATAAGCTCCCAAACGTGTTAAATTTTAGCGCGAATCGTAGTCAAAATGTGAATTTTCCATGACTTTTCAAAATATTTTGAATTTCCATGACTTTTCCATGACTTTCCATGACCACTATTTTTTCCATGACTTTCCCTGACTTTCCATGACTGTGGGAACCCTGATCAAGGTAAAAATTTACATAATGTTTTATCATCCTCTATAGCATGTATAGGTTTACAAACAATTTCATCTTGTCAATTCATACTTTCTCACAAATTTGAACAACTGATGAGCAAACTAATTAACATCAAATTATCAATTAAGTGTGGTCCTCTCAAAGATATCACGTAGCCTTGTATTTTAGTTTTAGTTATCAAAAAGTTGTTTAAGTAATCATTGCTGCTGCTCTTATTAGACTGAAGCAGAATTACACAAACATTGTCAACATATACAATTATAAGCAATTTACAAGTGAATTATGGTTTCCCACTGCACTGACAGCAGACAGAGTCTCCTCCACACACGGCTCCTGCTGACAGGGCTCCTGGTGACAGGGCTCCTGGTGATAGTATTGATGGAAAGGCCTCTCCGAAGCACAAATGTCCATGGCCCTGTACGTGTGAAGTAGCAAATGAGGGAACCGTGAGGTGAAGTAAGTCACATACTGCTCGGGAATTGCACCCAGGGAGTCTCTCACTTCTTGGGGCAGTTCTCTGTAGTGGTGCTTCTTGTTTCTCATGGCCCGAAGGAGATCACGCACTGAGTTTCCTTTGTACGTCCTGAATTTCCTTAAGTCTTGCTGTAGTTCTGCCGTGATGTTCCTCTTCCAGTCTCCCTTGACCACTTTGTAGCCTCCTCTTTCGAGAGACATGACCACCCTGTCTTCGGGAGACTCCTTCTCAATGCGGTCACTCACGTCTTGGAAAAACATGAGTTGCTTTTCCTTATTCCAGAAGAAAGGATGCTTCAGCAGACTTGGGGCTGTCGGACGGTCCCCAGCCTCAAACTCGATCATGTGAGCAATAATGTTTTTAGCAAGTACATGTTCAGAGACGTCCCACTTCAGCCTATCCAGGTTGAATTCACCGTTCATAATATTAGCCTGTCTGCGTAATGAGTCACCAAAAGGGTGTTTACCATCTGATATAACGTAATAGAACACACAGCCAAGAGAGAAAATGTCCACAGAACATGTGGTGCGTGATTCCGGCTCTAACATCTCAGGGGCAATCCAACCTTCTGTGCCAGCTGCACCCGACCTGCGCGAAAAAGACACCCGACCAGCAGCGAGCTTCTTGCAGAGACCAAAGTCAGAAATCATGACCCTCACTCTGCCAAGTCCGTCAGGGTAAGAAATGAGAACATTGTGGGGTTTGATGTCACGGTGGACAATGTCAAGAGAATGCAAATGAGCAATGCCCGACAGAGACTGATAGAGAAGGGTGAGGGGATCCAGGCCACCAAGGTCGATCACTTTCTTCTCCACATATTCCTGCACAGTCGCTTGACACAGCTCCAGAGCTATGTAACGAAACTGGCTGTCTTTCTCCATGCAGAAATACCTGATCACATTGGGATGCTGATCAGACTCCCTCAACAGCTCAACCTCCCTGTCTGCGAAACTGAAACACTCAGGCAGTAATCTTTTAACAGCCACATCCCTGCCGTCAAACCTGCCCTTGTAGACGAACGTGCCTTCACAACCATGACCTAAAACACTCCCAGGGTCAAAAGCAATCTTCCCTACTTGGTGGAACCCTTCGGGAGTGTGGTCAGAATCACTGAACGACTTGCCTCCCATGGAGGTCTGGGCTGATTGTTTTTGGCGATCGCTAAGTTGTTCCTCTAGCATCTTCTTGATCGACTGTTCTGTCTTTCTGGGAATTAAATATGCCAAAAGCACAATCGTGGACACCGCCACAACCACTATTGTCACAAACTTGACATCTCCGGAAAAGAAATCTTTCTGTCCCTGCGGATTGGGAGGGACGTATCGATTGGAAGTGACATCCGAGTCGTTTGAGTGGTTCTCCAGCCCAGGATGTGAGGGTTTGTCACCATTATTTTGTCTATTCAAGTACAAGTTGTTGTTGGTCTCATCCGGGACTTCATGGTAACCCAGCAAAAGTACAGAAGAACCCCTCCGCACTGTTTTCCCCGTGGCACTAGTTGTGCGCTTCTTTTTCTTGCCTTTACTTTTTTTCTTTGTTTCTTTTGGACCCTCAATAAGTTTCATCTTTGAATCTCTGGGTGCGATGGTAACAGTGGTCGCGTCTACCAATGAGGGCAAAGCATAAAGACCGTGCTTGTACTCCCCAATGTACAATGTTGGATAAAAGGTCTGCTCGTTGCTCTGATCAAGGAACTTCTGCTTCCAGAGGTTCGATGTTACATCTTCATAGAGACGGTCGAGGGTCTCTGCAGCCATAGAGGTGAAAGGAATCTGGTGCAGGCCTTCAGGGTCACTGCCATACATGGCCACAACGGGAGAGCCATAGTCTTCCATCCACAGAATGCTTCCTGAATCAGAGTCCAGAGTCACAACATTCCCATCGGAACTCGAAGCAAAATGACGCAGATTGTAATCCTTGATATCAGAACTGACGTGTGATGAGTAGTCCATGAACGTAGCATTCCATCGTTTCTCCCTGGTTTTACCATCGTACATGGCGATGGTGTACTCCGTGCGACCGATAAACAGATTTCTCTTCCTGGGGGTTGGGCAAACTTTCTGCGTGCTGTCAGTACTCAGTGTTTGCAATTTAGCACCAGTTCTTGGATCCACTGTGTACCACATGTCTTTCTTGGATCCTGCATACAATATGCCATCGCTACTTTTGCACGGGGATGCCGTCACGAGTTCCGGGATGGTAAACGGCAGTTTCTTCAATCCAAGTGACGAAGGTCCGAACGCATACAAGCTACCATCCTTTGGATCCGGGAGAAAAGCCGGGCCATTCTTCATGTCAACAGGGACTTTGACCACAGGTTCATCCTGCAGGGACCATATTACCTTGCCTGTATTTTTGGATATTGCATGGAAAACCCCATCAATTGTAGACACAAACACTACAGGATCTGGTGATGTTAGTGACGTAGTCTTGCCATCAAATACACTTGCCTGACATGGAGCAAGGGCAATTAAATGAAGCAACAAATATGACAGCATGAGTCTTATGAGACAGGGAAGCCATCTGAAATCCCAATGTCGCCGGAGTTTCATTTTCGCGCACCTGCTGTCAGTCGATCCAGAGCACTACAAGTCATTGATTGTCACAAGTAAAGTCATTACACTTCGGTGAATTCTTAACGACGCATTCTGGCACTCTTCCAAAGTAAATCAGGCTTCATTTCATCTTGATTTGTCGACAGCAATTATGATGTTTTGGTGAATCACTCTCCATTGCGTGTACTTGTGTTTTGCAGGAGATTCGCCGCACAAAAAAATTGTCGACAATCGGTAAGGCGGCGCCACAAACTCGACAGCGCCCTCTGGGTTTATTGCTATCGATGGTGAAATATTCCTGATTTATCGCCCACTGCATCCAAGAAGAAAACATCGTAGCATGGCGAGTAAAATAGAAGAATTGGACTTCCCATATTGCCGAGATGTGAACAATATCTACGAGAAACTGACCAAGATTGGTCAGGGAACATTTGGGTAGGTACGTGACAGAAAATCTGAATATTCAAATATCGTTAAGAAAGCCTACAGATTAGTTTAGACATGTACCGAGGAACATTTAAACACAAGTTTTGCAGTGATAGCACAATGATTGGCGAAATGACAGAACTTTAATTGATAATAATTTTCCAAGCATTTCTCCCTGCAAATACATGTTAATTACAGGAAAAAGTGTGACCAATTAAGATTATTATTGATTAAGCATGTCTAGGACAGAGTTTACCCTATATAATATATACATGATGAAAGACTCCCTTTGAATAGATTTCGATCTTGAATAGATGTGGTGGGGAGGAGGGATTCTATTCGAGGCGGGCCTCTATTCGAGGTGGGCCTCTATTGTTTGTTTTCATGACAAGAAATGAAGAAGTTAAGGAACCTACACAAGTAAAATTTGACATTGTTGCTAATTTCGCTAACACAATGGATCCAATGCGGTTTTTATTCGAAGGACCCTTAATTTATTTGTATCTATTTATAAGTATGTGTCCCAGGGTTTGAAGCTCTTCTATAAAATATAAGGGGTAAATATGACATTGTCCCATGTGTTAAGCTTGGGTGAGGACTGAGCAAGCTGCCACCACCAACAATCACACTGGCCAAAGAGGGAGCCACTGCACTGCATGCAGTATCATTTTTCTCACTGTGGGCCGGGACTGATGTTTCTTTGGATGAAGATACAAGGATCGACACCAATTCAGCTGCACAACCTGTGCCTCAAAATACTACTAGTAGATATTATATGCACATACTAATCACCGGTTTGACATCATACCCTCAATGTCATCCTCACAAGCCATTTGATTAAAAATTCAACTGCTATAACAAATAGGCAATGGACAACTCATGATAGACTATATGATGTGTCAAGCATTTGACACTCAAAAAGCATAGGCCTATCTAGGATACTTGACGCATTCTATAGTACTTAAATTTTCATGTCCATATGTATGATTGTTTCCGAGTTCTTTTCTTTTTTTAGATCTGATAAAGCTTTATGAGATCTAATACATTTCAGACGTTCTCTGTGCTAATCTGCATCTAGTTATCAATGAGGTCACTATGACCTAGATATCGCAAAGGGGGTGGAAAAGCTATCTGCTCAATTCTTATTTTGGGATGGAGGGAAGTTGGATCGGAGTTTCTCTTAGTTGGATTAACAAAGGACCATCTTAGCATCACTAAACAAAGACCAGGAAATTTTAGTTTTATAACATTTGAGAGCTGTTAAGTTGAAATTTTGCAGCACTTGTCGAGCATGCTAAATATATACAGCAAAATGGCCTTCACTTTTAAGTAGGTCACTAGCGAGAGGCAATGAACCATGACATCATCCACCTGAAATTGGTCAGTAAATCTCTGTCTTTCGGCCATCAAATACTTGGATATGTTATGTCCCTGTATTTATCTCATATTTCAATCCCTCCGGGTATTGCAGTTAAATCTTGCCTCATGTGATCACTAATGGGCCAGCTGAAAACACCTTCCCTGGCAATCCCACTCAACATGATATGTCCCCACCCATGCTCCTCTATGCAACAAGACTTAGTATGCAGTGTATATTCTCTCTCTCAAGATTGCCACTGAACTTCTATATATGTTAGGCCTCCCAGCCGAACCAAAGTTGTTCCTAACAACTGCTGCCTTTATGAGATCATTAAAACCAAAAGGTTCTAGTTTTGTAAAAAATGTTTTCTTACAAAAACTGCAGTGATTGCATAAATATAAACCTCTTTAGAAAGGTACTAGCACGCTACAAGACTTATTTGAGTCCCAAATATAATATAATTATACAAGTGGAATAGTTATGCGCAGTGGCCAATACACGTCATGTTCGACACCCAACGTCTGCCGCTGCACATAACATTTTTGCCCTGGGTGATTCACCCAGGGTACTTTTTTTTGAAAAACCAGTCTGAGAGGTTTTCTGAGTAGTGTTCTCCTGGCATTAATAGGGGTGTTGGTACAGCCAATATGGCCACTTCATGTTCTAATGATGTCATAGTAAAATGCGTTTCAGGTTTGGGTTGAGTTGGGTTGAGTTGATTTTTTTTTTATTGAAAAAAAAAAAAAAAAAAATTTATTAAATTTTTTTTTTTTTTTTTTACGGTTTCTTGATAGATTGTTTGAGTCTTGAGGGACTGTTTTCAAGCTGACTTTGCAATCGTCCATGCGTTTCAAGGAAGGCCAATAATGCATTTAGCATTTGCTTTTTGCAGTGCATCTATTCTCAAAGCAGTCTAACAATGCTAATTGCAATTCTGCAAGTTCTAAAGCCTATTTTCATCCTCAGTTTACCAAATTGCCATTGAGGAAAAGCACTTGAAGGCAATCTGACAGGTGTCAAAGCTGATTGCACTTAGCAGTGCAGTGCTACTTTGATGTTATATCCATGGATCTTATGCTTAGGCCTATTACTCATTCCCAACAGAACCCAGGGTTAGAATCCTCGGATTCTTGTCTAATTAATACAATACTCGATGGCAAAATACAATGCCGAGGGCAAAAAGAAGTTTTTTATATGATTATTTGTTTCATCACAAAGTAAGACTTGTTGGGTACATGAAATCAAGGTTGGTCATGACCCCGTTCCAAATGGAACAAGACACAGGGTAAATTTCTTTGAGTCAGACACTTAGGGAGGGTAACCTTGAATCGGACACCTTTAATGAGGCTGACCTGGACACCTGGCCAGTTGAGAGCTTGCCTACCCATGTATTTGGTACCAAACTCTGTCCTAGGACTTCATTTATCTACTCAAAAAGTATCAGCATGATATGAGCAATTTAAGTTTGTTTTTCGTGGCTGCAAAGATGGGGTAAAAAGTGCTTTTTTGTCCTTATTTTTTTTTCAGACATTTGTGAATTTTAGTTGAATTTAGTCAAATTGAAGGCATCTTGTGTGGGCTTATAGCATTGATTGTACTCCCATTTGTCAATCTTCTAGTTGGAGATGGGCTTCATCAGTTTTTTGCTATAATGAAGGCCTTTTCAAAGGACTGGGAAGTTGTTAACTGGTTTTATATATAGGGTATTGTTTGAAGGAGTTAACTGTCCGACTCAAAGAACCCCCCCACCCCCTTCCATTTTTTGTTTCAGAAAATTAACCCAGTATTCAGGGATTTTGCGGCACCAGAGAGCAATCTCCTATTACAGTTTGTGAAAATGTTTAATTTGAGGCCCTGTATGCTAACCTAGAGACCATAGGCCCATCAAAATTATCACTTCCTAAAATGTCTAGAAACCCGGTGTCCGACTCAAGGAACATTACCCAAGTCTAAACCTCACACATTGACAAATTTCTATATTCTGTGTCAATCTTTCTTTTACACTGTTTATCTTAATTTTTTTCCTATAAAGCATCAGAGAATTGATATTGTGAAAATATTTTCTACAAGAACCAGAATGAGGCTCATTTGTCTCAAAAAGAGGCACAGGTTCAATTTCCAGACAAACTACAGACATAATGTTGCTACATTTGTTGATCTGTCTAGAAAAGTAACAAAGTGTAACTGTTTGGTCGGCAATTTTGCGGATTGAAAACGAAGCATTGCGTAACCATAGATTTTGATGAAACTGAATAACTAGATAGTTAATTATATAAATAAACTTATATTATTGGTTTTATTTGATACATTAGAGTATTTCATAGTAAACATATGGGCTTTAAATGAAGTGTATCTTCGGCAAAAGACACTGAACAGCACAGCAAATATTTGGCTGAAAAATCCACATGGCACTACTTAGGGGGTTCCCATGGACCTTTTTGTGATGTCATAGATTGGGGGAACCCCTTCCTGGGCCATCCCAAGCTATAAATAGACTAGCTTTCCCAGAAATGCCTCCTGTACATGATCACTCTTGGAACACATGCAGCGCTCTGCTGCTGCCTGCATTACGCACGTACCTAATTTGGGTAAGATTGGAGTGCGAAATAATCAAAGAAACATGATTAAAACTGTTAAAACACATCCTTGTAAAATTTCTGAGTAAGCATCTTTCTTGGGATTACCGATCTCTCTTGTATGACTAACCATAACTGAAGGCATAATATGATAATGGCACGGCCATGTGATTCGCGAAGCGCTTTATAGGTTCAGATTCAATTTTTTAAAATTTTCACTATGGCATGTTTAGATATATATAGGCCCTATCAATATAACAATAACACTACTTTTGAGGGCGCTATGCTGTTTGGATGGCCCAAAGTGATGTCTAGCAGCCCAAGTGATTCAAAGCAGCACGAGCAGCGCGAGGGCTGCTGTGTAATCACGAGGGCTGCTGGACATGACCGAGGGCCATTCAAACAGCATAGGGTCCGAAAAAAAGTAGTGTTATTACTATTATTATCCACTTACTAGGTTTTTCTGTTCTGATTTACCATCAAGACCTGTTAACTCAAGATTGGCGTTACGTGAAATGAACGAGGGCCGTTATTGACTATAACGGCCCTCAACTTTGTAAACAAAGGCTGTTATTTTCTATAACGGCCCTGGCCTTGTAAACGAGGGCCGTTATTGACAATATCGGCCCTCAGCCTTGTAAACAAGGGCCGATATGGAAAATCAGCAGCCCTCAAAATTTTGCTAATGCTCTAGTGAACGGCCCTGCAAGTGGATAATAATATATATTCATGAGCAACTGAAGAAACTAACAGCTTGAGACCCAAAGGTATAATGGCCGAAATTATAACTGTATATTCCTACATTTTTCATATGTATGAAAAAATTTCAAACCAAGTCTAAAAAAAAAATAGAATGGTGAAAATGCAGGTTAAATGTACACTGTTGATATTAACCATTCAGTCCCGATTCCAGCTGACAAAAGTTTTCTGATCAATGTGAGAACATGTGATGTCTCACAGGTCTATCAGCATGTGGGGTCAATAAGCTAGCAATACAATCCTTCACTGACTTTCATCATGATTGTCTTTGTCAATAAGTGCCATTAACCGCTGATTGCAGTTGAAGTTCACACCTTGACCAAAGGGCTATTAATTGCCATCAGCAGATTCAGCACAGACTGGCCAAATCTGACCACTGCAGCCAGAAATATTGCCGGTAATTTGCCACTAGGGGGACTGCAGTCGGCGCTCTATGCATGGCGCCCTCTGTAGGGCTCTCCCACACATCGTCTGACCCAGTTTTGAGGACGGCTTTCATCTGCCGCAAATAATTACAAACGTATCACACGCTGGAATAATGCATACCAACAAAACAATTTTGAAGATACTGGAGTATTGTATCATTATTGAAGGATAAAAGAGGTATGTTTTTTTAATTGAAATCGAAACGAACAGATTGCTAAGTTGCTGGACCCATTTGACCTACTTTAAATTGTGGACGGTCGATGTTTCATGCTCCACTGTGCTGTCAGCTGATCATTGTCCGCTTGCTGAGCTCAGTGAGCTACGCTCACGGCTGCCTTCGGCAGCCGTTCGCTTCGCTCATATTAACACTGTAAAATATGTGAGAAACCACACAGTAGTTTAGGCGAATGTTTCAAGAAAAGTAAGACACAACACCAACCACTACCAGGCTACCAAACCAAAGTAGGGCTCCGGGTCGTTTCGGCAGATACGACAGATACGACTGTTTGCTGATGATTGCCTTCTGTGACTGCCAGTCAAAACGGCGATAAACCAGAACGGCTATTCGTATATTTACAAACAATGCCTAAACGGCGATGATCAAAGTCCAAAACGGCGATGACAATTTTAGTTAAAAAGTCAACTTAGAAAGTATCTTTCAACAAAAAAATGTCTAATATTTGTTACAAAGTAACAAAAAAGTTCACATCCATGATATTTGTTACTTTATAGCAAAATAACGGAACATTTTTGTTGTCTAATTTGACATGTTATAATGTAGCTAAAACTAACTAAATTGTGTAAAACTTGATAAACGTAACAAAAAACGTAACTAAATGATCTTTTTGATAACGGAAACAATGCTGGATAACAAAATGTATTATGTTAGAGTAAAATTACTAAGTTTTCAAGCTATTTCTACCAAAAAAATAGTGGAATAGCCGTTCTTGTTTTCTAGTCAAAATTATCATCGCCGTTATGGTTAATATACGAATAGCCGTTCTGGTTTATCGCCGTTTTGGCTGCACACCCCTTCTGTATAGAACAATCTCCACACCTGCAGACGCAGCCGCGCTTCAAGATGACTTAAATGGGCTAGTGGAATGGGCAAACACCTGGCAGATGAGATTCAATCCAGTTAAATGCTACCATCTCCATGTCTCACGGAAAAAAGATTCCCCATCGTACAGTTACAGCATGTTGGGTATAGAACTCGCAAGAGTGAAGTCACAGGCATACCTTGGAGTAGAGCTTAGTGAGGACCTATCGTGGGGAAAACATATCAAGAACACTGGTGCCAAGGCGAATGTAGCCTTAAACTTCGTTAGGAGAAATCTGTATGACTGCCCTATGACCATCAGGGAACAAGCGTACAACGCATTAGTCAGACCACATCTGGAGTACGCAAGTGCAGTGTGGGATCCCTACCAGCAAAATGATATTTCCACGATAGAGAAAGTACAGAGGAAGGCAGTCCGCTTCACAACGGGAAAATATAGCCAGATGGAAAGCCCAACAGCCATGATGAACATGTTAAAATGGAAGACACTACACGAGAGGAGATTTGTAGCACGCCAATCCATGATGTACAAGGCCGTAAATAATCTAGTGGCAGTGAAAATACCACAATACATATTCCCAGCGACTGTGCCAACCAGAAACCAGCACGAGTACTCATACACGAACGTCAGGGCGAGCACGGACAACTATAAGTACAGTTTCTTCCCTAGAAGTATAAGGAGCTGGAACCTACTACCCTTGGAGGTAGTGAATAGTGGGCGTCTGTAAAACGCGGAACGGAACGGAATCTGTATTTTGCGGAACGGAATTGTAAAAAGCGGAATCTGTAAAATGCGGAACGGAATCTGTAAAAAGCGGAATCGGCGCAACGGAATCTGTAAAATGCGGAATCTGGCCGCCGCCGAAATTAGTAGCCAGATAATGCATTAGAGTAGGCCCATTGGCCTCCACATACACAATTCCATTGGGTTTGGCCTACCCTATACTTAGTAACTTACTGTATGACTGTCTAGGCCTAATTGGAATTGAAGTGTCAAGTGTCTATTCTTTTGGCATTTAAGTGTCAGGATATCATAATCTGATTGAAGTGGCAGCCTTGTGAACATTCTTGAAGTGCAATTAACCATTCAGATATTTGAATTTGGATTTGCTTTGAACATAGAGCTATAAGTCTAAATAATACTTAGAATTATGCTTTGAAGAACTCGCCATAAAATCAGTTTTTTCTTTGATGACATGCATGTAATCCTTTATATATATATAATTTTATACATAGCTTTAAATCGTACAATGTTTTATTCAAGGCTGAATTTTCAATTTATAAATTACCCTGTGCCAGCCTGCCAGGTATTAAATTCATGACTGAGATGCCCATCAGCATAGGCCTATATATACAAGAAGCCATGCATAGGCCTATACCTTCTTAAAGCATCAGCATGATGAAGCAGGATGTCATTTCAGCGGAATTATTGGGTTTACTAAATGTGACCTTGGAAGCGACCTGCCAAAAAATCTAATTCCACGGGGGGCAGGGGAGATGAGATGGTCCCTTCAAAGTTTGCTCGAATGAGTGAACAATGTTATGCAATGCAATGTTCTCAGATGGAGGATTCTAAGAATAAGTGTAAAGTGGAACTCTTTGGTACAGTTGCAACAATTAAGTATTAACATTTAGCCAACTCAATCAAAATATTAACTCTTCAATCAAATTAGGCACAGGCCCAAGCCTGATAGTCTTGTTCTATGAGGTTTGGGCCTGTGCATTAGGCCTATATAATATGGTGACCACCTTCTAGTCAGAAGGCCCAAAGTCAGAAGGCCCGCAAGTCAGGAAATAAACAGTGAAAAAAAGAAGGCCCACTAGTCAGAAGGCTCACCCTTCTAGTCAGAAGGCCATGAAGTCAGAAGGCCCGCTAGTCAGAAGGCTCACTAGTCAGAAGGCTCACTAGTCAGAAGGCCCATTAGTCAGGAAATAAAGAGTAAAATAATCCAGCAAATATATCATTTATTTTCTAACTAGTGGGCCTTCTGTGGGCCTTCTGACTTGTGGGTTTTCTGACTAGTGAGCCTTCTGACTAATGGGCCTTCTGGATAGTGGGCCTTCTGACTAGTGGGCCTTCTGACTAATGGGCTTTCTGATGATAGGGCGCCCCCATATAATATAATATACGCATGCAGAAGAATATAGAATTATTCTTTCAACAAACTATCTAATATATGCACATTTTCTATGTTTATAACTTAACATGTTTGATTGCTCCGTGACGGATTCAGACAAGAGCAAATTAATTTATTCCCCTCCCCCTCCCTGCTCGGCCACATTCTCCAGAGTGTGACTGCTCAAGACTGCCATGGGTATGTCCAGACTCTACAAGCCCTCGATGCCACTCTCTGTGGCAGAGGGACTCTAGAAATACAAATCTAGAGAAAGTTGACATTGGTTACATATTTTTTTATAAAGACTGGGTAATTAGTTTGGATTTGAAGACGTAACAGCAGCTTCTGTTATTAATTACCTGCAACTGATTGGTCATTTTGTTTTCTTTCACCTATTGTTACTTAATAACTTCGGTCCGGCACTCATGACTTAATAACTTAAAACATTCATTTTAATATCCTATGTTGCCGAAATGAATCAATAACATTTAAGGATTCCCTTGTTTGAAGGTCACTCTGCCTTTTCTCCTCATATGCTGACTGTTTCTGGCTCTTTTGTATGGCCAATTCCCGGAGACTGCAGTGCAATGCTTGCACTGCCTAATAAGTAAAGCAGTCTCACGGAGACTGAGGCAATGAACAGGAGGTGGGGGGGGGGGTACATTACGCACTGCATTTAATAACATGATGTACCACTTTTATCCCACCAATCAGCTGATGTTGGGGGAGGGGGGGATGCCGTAGGGGGCGGGGTGGGGCTGACGGTTGGATATGCAAATGGAGAGTAAATATGCTTCCTATCTTTTATATCTGAAGAGCACAAATTCAACTGGTTTAGTAAAGTATTATAGAAGTAACAGATATTCCCAAAGAAACAATCTGAAAATATATCAACTATTATCAAGTCATCCCTCCCCCCCACAGCATGGAGGATGCTGGTTGTTACTTGTATGACCCACCTTATAAGAAATGTATTTCATTGGAGGGGTATCATTGGATTTTGACACAATAAACAATTAGGCCTAAAACTAATAGTTATAATTCCTTGAGTTTACTATTGGCTTATATATATTGCTTATGAAACGGGAACAATTTTAATGGTCATGAAGCTCAGGATTGACCACTCGAGTCAAAGAAACTGCATGGTCAAATTTAGTTCTCCAAAAATAATTTTAAGCAGCGAAGAAAACCAAGCAATAGGCCCTGTTTCTTAAAAAGACAATTGAGGATCCAGAAATGGAAACTCAATCACTGCCTGGTGTTACATACTGGCCTCATCATTGACAATCTACAAAAGGACATAATGAAAGTTTTGGTTCGTTTTGTTAGCCTAGCAGATAGACTGTAGTAAGACGTATAACCTTTATGCAACCGTCATCACCTATTTTAAAATATTCTTACTTACACACATCACTGGACCACAATGTTTGACCTTGGATTAATAAGTCTTATTAATCCAAGGTGTGACTTGTTAAATGACTTTTTCCATTGGCACTGCAAGTATAGGCTATGATCTCACTAACTGCTGATGGCCAATACAGTATAACATGACAGAGATAGGGAAATGACCTCACAATTAAGGAACATTCCAGTGCTTTTAAGCACTCGTTTTTTGCCTACAGTCTATCTGCCAGTTTCTTTGGGAAAATCTGAACTACCTGAGCTACACTGAAAGCCACCAAGTGACTACACTGTATATTCTGATATACAAGCAGCTTTTGAAGCACAACAACTACCATGACTTTATTGTGTCATAACAGGGTCTCATTGAATGAAGGCGGCAGGCCTATAGGCTATTTAATGGATCAATCAACTAAAAGCAAAATGTCAACAATTAGCATACGATGGAAACTTTGATCTTCAATTAGCACTATCCTAACTAAAATATAATGGCAATCGATGGGGGTGACAGTTAATTCACAATTTCACACCCTCGCTAATTGAAATCCAACCCTGAAGCAGCCATATAGGCCTAGGCCTAGATACAGTCAATTGAGGGGGTCTACCAGTGGGCTATAGCAGTGCACAGTAGAATTTCCGCATTTTGCAATTCCGTCTTTTACAGTTCCGCATTTTACAGTTCCGTCTTTTACAGTTCCGTATTTTGCAGTTCCGCATTTTACAGTTCCGCGGAATACAGATATTCCGTTCCGTTAATTCCGTTCCGTTCCGCTAAATACAGACGCCCGTGAATAGTTCCACCATTGAAACCTTTAGAAATGCCCTATGGAGGCGGATAAGCGAAGGAAAACTTGTGGTAACAGCACCAAGAGAAAGGGACAGAGTGGTCCAATTGGGAAGAAGTGAGTATCGACAAATGTATGTGTACTGATTACTTGGCTGAAGAAAGGAGCGAAAGGTAGGGCAGCAACTAGCGGCCCAGCCCCAACAAAGGTGAAATACTGGTGAATATGTAGTGAAGGAACTGCACGGGCATGGGTAGGAGGTAGGGCAGCAACTAGCGGCCCAGCCAATCACGTAGTGAAGAAGCAACATGGAGCAAGTGAGGCGAAACGGGAGGTAGGGCAGCAACTAGCGGCCCAGCCAAAGAAAAATACCAGATGCATAAATGTGAAACCATGTTACATTACTGATTGGAGAAGAATAAATCAGGCCAAACCGGGAATGTCGGGTGAATCTGCATGGTAGGGCAGTAATTAACGGCCCAGCCTAAAAATGAAGTAACTGTGAAGAATTGACAAAGTGGACAAGAAGACCCAAGTAGGTAGGGCAGCAACTAGCAACCCAACCATGCGGACTCAACCGATACTTATTGGATACTTAATGGATTATTGTCTACAATGTCACTACACAATGTTGCAATTATGGATTATATTAAAGGTTATAATGCATTTTGAAATGCAGGATTACTGCCTTACTGGCCACGTGCGATTTAAGTTACAAATATTTAACATTTCACACTGTATATAAACTGTATATAGTGCACCGAACTGACAGTGGGAAATAAGCACAGGTACATATCACGCCACAGCACCATCACCGGAAGTCACCGCACCCTGTGTGTTATACTGCAGCAGCAGTCTACACAGTATCATCATAGAAGTAGAAGTAGAAGTAGAGGCAGGACACTTTTTCGGCCAGCCGAATCAGCCAAAATATTTGGACTGTTCGGCAAATTGCCGTGGTCCATTCGGCAGCCGTTTTATTTTGCAAATAAAGCTACATTCTGTTTTGATTATTCATGTGTTATCATGCTTTTGCTGATGTCTAGACATACTTTCACTTTTAAGCACCAGTTTGATCCCAAATTTGTTACAATGTAGCAGTAAAACAGTAGATCTATGAAATAGTTACGTTAAAATGGTTGCGTTATCAAAATGTAATGCCTTGGCCCAGACCTACCTTGTAGCTTTTTGTTGTAAACCTATTTGAACTTTTAAAGTTTATTACTTGAAATAAGCTGACTTAATTCCGTGTATTTTAGCAGTAAAATTTGGAAAAATTGTGTGATCGACTTATGACTTTGAATAAGGAAAAGTAGTGTGATCGACTTATGACTTATGACTCGGAATCGACTTAGGCCTATTATATTTTTTATACAAATGTACATGTTCATCACCCAAATTTGACTCAACCAACTGTGCATATATGTATGAAACTTATGCCTTAACAATTCAGACTTCATAATTGTATTCAGATTTTCATAATTTCTTTATTCAATACTCACAGACACTTTTTCGGCCAACCTCAATTAGTGGCTAATTGAGCAATTGAGCACTGAATTTTGCCAACAAATGTCTTTTTGTTTTTATATTTTCACAATATTTAATTGCTATAATTTATAAATCAATCACACATAAATTTGTCCTAAATTATGAAATTATATAAAATACAAGTTAGATAAATTTACACTTTGCAAAATTAATTTCTTAATAACAAACGTTTATCATGTAATCAGAACAATGAACGTTGAACTTAATTGATATGTAGGTCTAATTGATTGTTCAATTGAAACAACAGTGTCAATGAAATGTAAATCCACTTCACAGCTTTTTTAGAACAATAGAAAAGAACAAAACAATAGGCCTACATCATACTGCACCCCTGACTGGCGTCGGCCAATAGTTAGCTCATAATTCAAATTAGCTATTTAGATGAATACAATTATGTTTTAAGTTTATTTCATGAAATAATATCTTATAAGATTCAGCATTGTTGATTTGTGTCAGCATTTTGATTCAAGATTTAATTTGAACGGCGCATTGGTGTGGAACAAAAAGGATCACGTCAAGATGTTTAATTTCCGCTTTCTTGCTACATTGTAGCAAAGTTGTTAAAAAAAGTCTGGAAACTGCATGCAGCATTAGCTAGCATACGATGTCTTTATTTATTTGTAACAATTTAGCACAATATATTAGCCCAAATAACGGAAGAATAGCTCTAACAACTAATATTATACCCTGGCCGAAACGAACCACGGCCCCTGCCGAATCGAACCACCCAAGCTGGCCGAATGGACCAATTTTGGCTGGCCGAAAAAGAGTTCTGCCGAAACAGCCAGTACCCCCAAAGTAGTAGGCCTAGTAAGATGGACAGGAATTTTAATTTGGTAACGTCCACTTGGTGGCAATTTTCCATGAAACTACATTGACTCCATTTCTCAGTTGTCCACACCTTTTCACCATATTGGCATAATCACGAAATAGACCCTGCCCTCTGATGATGTCCAGCCAAAACGGCGATAAACCAAAACGGCTATTGCTTTTTAGACAGTGTCAGAACGGCGATGCCAAAACGGCGATAATTAGATATCCAAAATGGCTACAGGTCTATACCAGAATGGCTATACCACTTCACCAGAACGGCTATGGGCCTACCTTAGTTTCACCCTTAATTCCCTAATTGGCATTGAAGAACAACAGACCCTAATACATGTCAAAGGGAGGTGTCAAAACTGATTGCACTTTTATTAATAGCGAAGCACCCCAATGCCAAACTCCCCAAGGACAAAGACAGGCAGGCCTGGTGATCATTAATTGAAAATATGCCTAATAATTGCCTATAGATGTAAGTAAGTAAGTGCTTACTTACTATAATATGCCCATGTAATGTGATCTGTCTCAGAGTTTGAACTTTATTTTGCTCAAAATTTATTTAGGTAGTAGCACTTACAGTGAAATTCATTGCAACTGATGTATAGGCCTATAAACTTACAATGTACTTGTGTAGATTGATGACAATTGGTTACAGAATTACCAGAATACTACCAGCCTTTGAAGCTGCAGAATTGCAATCGCCGTTTTGGTTAAGCATAATCGCCGTTCTGGTAATGTCAAATAGCCGTTCTGACAATGGCAATAAATTTCAAAATTTTCAATAGCCGTTTTGGTCAAGCTGAGGAAAATCATCGCCGTTTCGGCAATAGCCGTTTTGGTTTATCGCCGTTTTGACTGGTAGTCCCCTCTGATAACGAAATGAGCATGACCATTGAATTAGCATAGGCTGCAGGATTATAGGACGTTTCACCGCTAGGACGTTTCACCGTCGGCAGTAGTGGGATGTTTCACCGCTGGTTTAAAACAATGTCAGCCAAATAATGATTGCCTTGTATGAGCTTGATAAGCCATAATTAAACAAAAACACGCAAAACATTGTCTGTTGCTACTCTATCTAGCTACATGATCTATGATTATCTAAGTTTTTTGTTACTTTGTAGCAAATAGACTAACATTTTGTTGTTTCATTTCAGATGTTAGATGTAGCTAAATATATGCAAAGTAACAAGAAAACGTAACTAAATGAACAAAGTGATTACTAGAATAACGAAGGATAACAATATTCACTAAAACAATCAACTAAGTGATACTTTTCAAGTACTTTGATAACCAAATAGTGAAATTAACTGGCGGTGAAACGTCTCACACTGCCGACTGTGAAACGTCCAAGCGGTGAAACGTCCTGCTACCGGCTGCAGCTCATTCCGTCAGAGGTGTGGGACTTATTTTTGTCTTGAAGACAACAACTAGTCACCCCCACACGCCATTCTTTTTTTACCGTCAGCGAAAAATCCATGGGACAATGCACTAAGAAAATAAATGAGCGATAAGAGTACTATCTGTTACCGAAATTGGTCATGGTAATGACTGGTATCGAAATGTTTCTAATTTTTTGATGCTAGCCTATTGAGAATCATGACCAACATCGGTAACATGGCAAAAAGCCATACTTCCTGTCTATTGACCAATTAGATGGGTTATTCTTTCAGGAAGCAGTAAGGGCATACACACAAAAAACGCCACAAGGTGTTGCATCGGCAGAAATGGAACCATTAACTTTTCATAGTGCAATGCTGAGTATTCGTCCTTGAATCTTCAAGATCAAGCCAATCCGGCCGGTCACTTATTCTATAAGGGAGATCACTCATGTCAGAAAAAGCTCCTTGAGCTAAAGTTGTATATGTTTGAGATAAATAGTACCAGTTAATTGATGTAACATGTCTCACCTAGTTGGTAGGTCTCGGCTTTGTCGTCAGATTCTAAGTGTTTGCAGGACTCTAAGCTCGCACTTTATTTTAGAATCAGGAATAAATGTAAAGGACACCCAGAGAATCTCACCCAATCGAATCACTTCACTGTTGCACATTATCATTAGATTTTATGCTGCATGGGAGGCGGGGACCTTGACCACTAGACCAAAGAGTCACACAGTGGTCTAAGGGTCAGAATCACCACACTTGCAATTGTAGACATTTCAGGCTTGCTAAATTAATGATGTTTATTGTGTTTCAGGGAAGTGTTCAAAGCCAGGGACAAGAAAAGCAAAAGGCTTGTCGCGCTTAAGAAAGTTCTCATGGAAAATGAAAAAGAAGGGGTAAGCCATCTTCTAAGTTCTGATATCGTCGAAATAGCTTATCTGACTATTCCTAAAATAATAATGTCCACAATATTGAGTTTGGTTCTTTTAAGTGATCGTCATACATATGTCGTTCGGATGAGACATTAAATTGGCGGCCCCTTGTGTCAGTGTCTATGCTGGGCAAGTAAAAGATCCCTCACGTGGGGTAAATGTGTAACATGTTGAGGACTCCCGCTCTCTCTAACATCTCATCAATCAACTCTCGTGAGCGCCCAGAACTGGGCTTAGAGGGCTGCACTTACCATATCATACAGCATAAAGAAGCTGATGTAATACATTTGGGCTACTTTGAATATTTTCTTCAATTCTCTGTTATTTATCTGATCAATCAGTGATCATCTATGCACCAATACATTATTATAATACTTATCTTTTCCCCGCAGTTTCCAATCACAGCCCTGAGAGAGATCAAAATTCTGCAGCTTCTCAGACATGACAATGTGGTGCACCTCCTGGAGATTTGCAGAACTAAAGGTGAGATCAGCTGCACATGTATGAGCGCATTTGAGTTTGTGCTAAATAAAATATACCCTCTGCTTAAAGTACTCTTTTGTGATCTGGTGTTTTTGTTGTAGTTGGAGGTTACAAGGAAACTAAGGAATATACACGTATACATGTATTGAAAATTTCATCAGTTGATTTATAAGAGCTTTTCTTGCAGTTTCTTGCAGCCTCATCACCCTACTATGTTTAAAATTAATGATAAAAAAGTGAGACTGATAATTAATTGTTTTCAAATAGGGAATGTTACTATAAATTGATAAATTCTTCTTGTCTTTTTCAGCCACTCCCTACAACAGATTCAAGAGCACATTTTACCTGGTCTTTGAATTCTGTGAGCATGACTTGGCCGGGCTCTTGAGCAACGTGAACGTCAAGTTCTCCCTGGGGGAGATCAAGAGCGTCATGCAGCAACTTCTCAATGGTTTGTACTTCATCCACAGCAACAAGATTCTTCACAGAGACATGAAGGCTGCCAATATCCTCATTACAAAGAATGGAACTCTCAAATTGGCAGATTTTGGTCTCGCAAGAGCGTTCAGTCAAACCAAGGGCCAGCCCAACAGGTACACCAACAGAGTGGTGACCCTGTGGTACAGGCCGCCTGAGTTGTTACTGGGAGAGAGAAATTACGGTCCTCCGATAGACTTGTGGGGAGCAGGGTGCATCATGGCCGAGATGTGGACACGTTCACCTATAATGCAAGGAAATACGGAACAGCACCAGCTCACACTTATCAGCCAGTTATGTGGCTCCATCACGCCCGAAGTGTGGGAGAGCGTACGCGCCTTAGAACTATACAGCAAGATAGAACTGCCCAAAGGTCAGAAGAGGAAGGTCAAGGAGCGCCTGAAGGCGTACGTGAGGGACCAGTATGCTCTCGATCTCCTTGACAAACTTCTCACGCTTGACCCAAAGTTACGCCTGGACAGTGACAATGCCCTGAACCACGACTTCTTTTGGTCGGACCCCATGCCAAGTGACCTTTCAAAAATGCTCAGCTTGCACACGACCTCCATGTTTGAGTATTTGGCTCCCCCTAGGAGGAGAGGCATGGCTCACCCCCCACACGCTGGTGGAGGTGGTGCCAGGCCAATGCAACAGAACAACCCAGACCAGCACTTTGAGAGGGTTTTCTAATGCAACTGTATTTATTCGTACATGTACTGTGATTTGTATGAAATATTCTTTTATTTGATGGGTCACATGAGACCCAAGACTGTTGTTGACCATTATTGCAATGTTATAATTGACAAGCTTAACATATTCGAGAATCATTGCGAAGAACTCATTCTATCAGTTAACATTCCTGCTGTAAAAGAACAGGTGCTGGATTGTAAGTACAGTGTGTGATGTGCTTTCTTCAAGTATTAAGCCAATTGAGGCTCTTTAATATGATATATGATTCATTATGATTATGCCATAAATATTTGTGAAAATATGAATAGTGTTTCGTTTTTAAATTTAGATAGAGCTCTATAGATTAACCTCATCACATTCGCATGATGCCCTAAGTCTGACATTGCCCTAAGTGATAATTCTTTCTGATTGTCAAGGATCCAGGGCAAATGCATTGGTTAGCATCAGCCTATACCAGCTTGTTGAGAAGAATGTTGTTCTTTTATGTTATGTCAATGCTACTTGGCACATTCAAATTGCTCTCTCCACAACAAGGTACTCCCTGTTCCCAAGGAAGGGATCCTTGACTTGCCTTAGCATAGGACACTGAGTACAAGGCACCTAGGTCTGCTCTGCTGATCTAAAGGCACCCTGTAGTTTTACATCAGATGCCATAAACAGTGACAGTTCATGGTAGTTCCAGGATTCAAACCCTCGCCCTCATAAACCACCCTAAGAAAAACACACTTTTTAGGGTGGTTCACGTTTGAAGGCTCAATTATTACCGTGCATGGTAGTTATAATATTATATGGAAAAGGCTCAAGATCTGAATTTTAACCCTAAAATCCTTATCCAACAGGGGCGCTGGGGTCTGCGCACATGGCAATGTTTATGTACAGCAGGTGGTCACGTGACCAAAATGTTGGAATCGCACCTCCTTGACAGGAGACGTGAGATGAGAGAAGAGCTGCGATCTTCATAACAAGTGAGATCAAACGGCTATTGTTGGGATGAATATAGCCCGCTGAAAGGGCTCAATGGTTGTTGACATTTAATCCGGGAATATGTCGATCGTGTATGCTGGTAAATCAGCCCTCTTGGAGGACTGCAGAGGCCGCAATGCCGTGGATCATCTTGCAACCTTCGCTCATAAATGGCTTCTTGATAAACCAGCCATCATCTGAATTTCTGCAACTGAGTTGTTCTGATCATCTTGAGATAAGAACTTGTCCTGGAATTAGTCGGTGATCATTGGAGATAACTCTAGCACACCTCTCTACATCTTTCCTTTTGCATTGGTCGGTTTTTGTACCGACAGATCAAACGTTTCACCACGTTCGCGCCGAAGATTTTCGCAGACCTGGGAGAGCGGCTCGGGGAGAGGTTCGGGAAAATGCCCTCCAAAAAAGAATACGATCTCGTCTCTGATGATGGCTACGATTCCAGGATCCCCTTACATAACGAGGACGCCTTTCAGCACGGCATCCCCTTCCAAGCCAAGGTAATTGAATTGATCCCTGAGCTGGCAACGTCAATATTGTCAATACACAAGTGAAAATCATTAATTATTCATAGAGCAGATCAAGCAAAAACTTGGCTGCATCAACCCTCTGCAGCTGTGTACAACAATGCAGTGCCAGTGGGGGGCCTTGCTGCACTCCCAACCAACTCACTATAGCTTTTAATAAATACATCCAATTGTTCTACATTTTGTGCAATATCATTATAAATGTGTATGGTATATATGCCATTAGGCTAGCATGCAATAAGTCATTTGGGCTTACCATGCATTGTATTTTTAGTAACGAGATTTGTGGATGAATGATCGATGATAATGTGCATTTCTATTTGCAATTTTTCAAACGGTATATTTTTGACACTGTTGACAATCATAAATTCATAAAACATGCATATTGAGTCCCAGAGTCAGAGCATCAAACTTGTGAAATTGCCCATCTTGACAGTTGGGTGAATGTAATAATAATCATATTATGTTTTTCTCAAGTTATTGTTATGTATGCGGGGGCCTATCTAGAAATTGCCTGAGTGGGGACCGTAACATGTCGTGAAGGTCTACAGCTTTTCCTCTATTTCCCCAAGTTAATTTTGGGCTGTGAGGGCCCCCATATGGCCCAATGCCCCAGTCGCGTCCCTATGGGGGGGGGGAGGGCACGTGTCCCCCATATTGGAGCTGTGTCCCACCCATATGAACTTTCCTACTCTGGCTAAAATATACAATTAGTATAGTGGATGCCCCCCGCTCGAGACCCCCCCAGTTACGCCACTGCAATGCCCCCCAAGATACTTTATTGTATACAACTACTAGTCTTAGTGTTCCAGCCAGAATTTCATTTGGGCAAGCAAGAATTCTGAAATTGAGGGCACTTTTCAGATTTGAAGGGCACTTTTCTGAAGTAAAACTAGTAAAGACCTTTATTTAGTGGTTATTTTGCTTTTTACCCCAAATTTGGGCATGGTGGGCAAGGAGTTGGGCATGGTGCAGATGAGGTTGGGCATGGCGTTGCGCCATGCTCAAATAGCCTAGCTGGAACACTGCTAGTCTTGCGTGTTGTGATGTGTATTCCAATCCCTACCATGATGTGTCTGGGTAAGTGGCGTAGCTAGTGAGGGGGGCAATTTTTTAGGGGGAAATGGGGAAAAATTTTTTAAAAAGGGTAAAAAAGATGGGAATATGAAGAAGCCAAAGGGAACAGAGGAGGGAAAAGAAGAGCAAATGAGGGGGGAAAGACAAAATATGGTTTTTTTAAAAATCCTATTGAAAATCAAGTCACAATATTTGAAACTTTGAGGTATGACCACGGGGGGAGGGTTGGTCTAGTGGTAGCATGCTGGACTGCCAATCCAGCTCTTGCCGGGTCACCTGGGTCTATGTTGGACTGCTGTTTCGATCATCCTTCATCTCATTGCCGTGTCCTCCTCCTGTCCTAATTAGCCTACCAAGTGCATAAACATAATACAGGATGTAAAGTTGATGCACTAATTTCAGCTTTTTGTGCCAAATTTTACAAACTATGTCTTAATAACCTTTTTACAGATGAGGTTGCTTTTTAAAGTGTCTTTTTCGTGTTGAAAAAACCTCCTGACTTGGTAGGTTGTGTCTGAAGGACATAATGTGTCATTTAAACATTTGGTATGCACGACTTAAATCAATGATCCCAGAACATAGAGAAAATGTGATATTCATATAACATCATGTTACAACAAAGCTAAGCTACACATAGGTAGGTGTATTTCCATTGTAGCACGTCTGGTTGTTGAGATATATATGGCCAAACATTAAAATTTTGTCCTCTGCTTTACATGACAAACTTTACTGTCCAAAACAATTGCAATTGCCACTTTTGAGCTCAAATTGCGCTCGCTTACCACCCCATAATTTGCTGAATATTTACCCTCCAAAAATTGTTCCACAGAACTGTGGCCAATTTCGTTTTATATGAAATCACATGGTTTGCCTCCTCTTGCTTTAGAAACTCTCGTATTTTCTCTATTTGATGGTCTTTGGCAAAATCCAGATGGCAAAATTTTCCTTGAGACAAAAGTCTCTTTTAGCCAAATTACACTTTTGACAGGATCTGCCGATCTGATGCCTGGTCCAATTGTCTACAAACCACAATGACAAGCCTGCCATGCCTTAATGGCAATTACATCAATTAGTTGTGACAATCCTTGTTGTCTTTTGTGGCACTGCCTCAAGACAACTCTTCCACTGAGCCTGTAATTGAGCCTTTGGCTCCCTGGTAAAGTATACAATAAATCCAGTTATGTTTAAATACCAAAAGGTGCCTTAGGTGCCCGCCTGCTTCGCTGAAGGTCTTTGACTGCATGGGTTCGAACCCCGGGAAATTTTCAGTGTATCTTCATGAGCAAAATCCCAGCTGGATGTCGTTCAGATGAGACGTTAAATTGGCGGCCCCTTGTATCAGTGTCTATCTGTCTATGCTGGGCAAGTAAAAGATCCCTCACATGGGGTAAATGTGTAACATGTTGAGGGCTCCTGCTCTCTCACCCATCTCATCAATCAACCCTTGTTAGCGTCCAGAACTGGGCTTATAGGGCTGCACTAACCATATCTATCTGTCTATCTATCTATCAACTCTTCTAGAGCTGCTCATGTGTCAGTGTGCATTTAGCTCCTACATGCAGCTCTGGATAGCTCTGCCCCTGGAGATTGACAACCTTCTTCTTCCCCAGAATATGGTCTTGTATTTGCCTCAGCACTCCCTGGCCCTGTCTGGCAGCCTGACACTCTCCCAGACACTGTCCCAGGCATCCAGGGTTCACCAATCAACTAAGTGATCTTGCTGAAAATTTGCAACATAATCATACGCTGCAGAATCAGCTGAGAATGCTGCTCTTCTTGTGCCCCAACAACAAAATAACAGAATCCCCCAAATTTGCTGCATTTGTTGTTATTGCCTCATGAGGCTCTTTGCTCACATAATTATATTAAACTTTTTTGGTATATTGTCACTGTTCCACGTAAAACATGGTAGAAAAGAGAGCAACTCTTTTAAGTCCGCCTAATGCCTCTGTATGTAGTGCAATTGAGGCTGACGTGACGCTGAGGTCGCAGAAAATTAGTAATTTCTTGAGGTGTTGGCTTTGAACTCTTGTTTGACAGGTTTGCATAGCACCTGGTTGGAAACAATTATTCACTGACTCCTTATAACATGAAATTGTATAATTTGTGACTGAGATGTTCTTAAATGACTATTCACTGTGATTTCCAATTTGCAAACATTGGTTAGGGTTGAAGCCACTAAGTGACTTTATTATAAAGCACTATTTTCCTTAGTAAGCACAAACACAATGAACAGCTTTAAGACGCAGAACTTTTCCAGAGTCGTAAGAAGGCTCAAAATCTGTCTGCAGTTGTGAGAAATCCCTAATGGCTAGAATGCCAGTAGATCTTATATATTTTGACATCTACATGAGGCTGCCTGGCAGTGCCTGCAATTGATGGCAAATTGCTGCCATTAGCCTGCCAAGATGCTGTCTAGGTGCTGCAGTGTGATGCCAGTATGATGCCTCTGTGATGCCTCTGTGATCGTATTAGGGGCAGTATCTGTGTCTCTGATTACGCATAATCAAATCTCTTATCTGATGAGCAGGGGAGAATTGCCCTTCATTAGATTTACATGACAGTTGTATGCATTTGATTAGCCCTCCCGGAGGATCTTGGCCTCTATAGACCTCTTCTATATTTGGTGAGCTTTCCACTCGGATCAATATTGCATTGTTTGTCGCAGCCCTTAGAAATTATAAAGGGCTCCTCATTATAAAAGCCTTATTGATCGCAGTGCTTCATTTTGCGGAGCTCTAATTTTGCTCGTCACATAATCAAATTTCATCCCTTTGCCTAATGGCTTGTTCAATAAATTGAAAATATTTGATTTCAATTTTCCTAACAGATATTTGTAATTGCAATTTTCCAAGTAACTGGCTGCAGTTACACAGGGAATCTGTCTTTGCTTTTAAAAGTGGCTTCAATGTTGAATACCCTGCTATTATTTACCAAAAGTCTGAAATTTCTTGAGGTAACGTTTTGCTGTTCAAGTACAAATCTGCCATTAATATATAAAAGTGTAAATTAGAATTGTGAATGATTTGTGACCCTACAATTGTCTGTTCATTCATTCTTGAACCATTTATGGGGGAGGGGAGGGTTGGCTCTGCTCATTTCGAGTCAGTTGGTAGCACACTGGGCTGCCTATTGCTGGGTCCAGGATTAAATTTCCGCTCTGGCTGTGTCTACTCATGGCAGGTACCGGTCTACTGGACTAATCTCAGAGAGCAGTTTGAATCATCCTTTGTGTCATTGCTGTGTCCTCCTCCTGTCCTAATTTGCCTACTAAGTGCACAGAACAGCCATGAAATACAGGACTTAAACCCCCTGTCATCCATCCATTTTGAGCCATTTATGATTTTGCTGAGATGATTTTGCTGAGAAGGGGGGGTCTCTTGAGCTGTTCAGTATCTTCAACTGGAACCTAGTGTCTTGAAAGTACAATGTAATTTGATAATGAATTTAAAATATGGAAGAATGGATAGTTTTACTTCCTGTATCTTTGCACTCGAACCCGGGACCCATCGATTGGGAGCCTAGAGTGCAACCAGCTGAGCTTATCTGCCCCCCCCCCCTCACCTAAAAAAAAAATTAAATTTTATGACATGGTCAATGCCTGGTAAGTCCAGCAGAAAACAGTTTTGCAGTTTCTGATTGCCTCATGGATACATAAGACACAACACTGCGCAATGGCATCAGATAGCCAACATCAGTTGAATCTGCTTCGATCGGTCAAATTTACCCAAGGCTGGAGGTGAAGAAAGGTGACCAATCAGGCGTCCATCAAACGTGTTGTTGCAATTGAGTTACCAGCAGGAGCTGAGCCTGCAAGAGATTCTGGCCAATTTCCAAAGTGTCAATGCTGCGTCAGGGCTGGACCTAATCATGTTAGGACCTCCAAGGCTTAATTTGCAATCAGGACACTGTCAAGACAGCTGGCCTGCTTGGGTTAGCCGCCATGTCCTACTCTTAATCCTAGATGTTTCTACCGTGTTATCCTTTAGACAGACTTCAGTGAAAATTACACTTCACAGCCGTTGTCTTCAATTTCATGCTATGTAGGCTCTGTATTTAGTCTATCTTTTGGCCAATTAAGGCCTATATTATGCAAGTCAGATAGATAAATGATTTGATTTATAGATAGATCAGAAAGTGTTCAGAGTGCAGCCCTCTAAGGCAGTCCTGGTAGTTCACAGGCTTTATTGATTGCACAAAAAGATCTTTCAATGTCATTGTGACAAAAAACTACTTTTTGATTTAAAAAATGTCTTTAATAGGCCTACGAGGGTTGATTGATTATTACCTATCTATTGAAGTCATAAGGGCTGTGCCATCTCTCCTCAGATAACATTTCAATGTAAAAAGCTTGTTCTGTGCAAAGAAGGGAGAAGGCATGTGGTCTCAATAAAATTACATGTCTAATAATGGACACTCTACGTTGTTCTTTTCACAATCAAGCAAACACCTCCATCATACTGATTTAGCAATCATGTTAATTTTACCTGCAGGTACTACCTGGCGAAAAATTTGTATGATTTATTTTCACAAACTTGGAAAGTAAACAAGTTCTTTGATATAAATGCAAATGTGTTCATATTTCTCAATCTGCATTAATGGATGTCAGCACTTAAAAATACGCTTGGATCTTATTGATTTATGCCTATAATTATATTAAACGCGCCTTGTGGCGATAAACAAGTCTTTTCTCTTTATCTGAGATTTATCGTGTTATAGAATATAGATCTATATAATGCTGAGTGAACCTCTGTGTAAGAATTCTCTAATTCAGTATTCTTGGAGGGATAACTAATTTTCTTTTAAATATACATAGCTGTGTATGGGGAGGAGGGTTGGTCTAGCGGTAGAATGCTGGGCTGCCAATCGCTGGGTCCAGGGTTCGAATCCAGCTGAGGCTGCTCTTGCCGGGTCACCTGGGCCTATGTTGGATGGCTATTTCAATCATCCTTCACCTCATTGCCGTGTCCTCCTCCTGTCCTAATTAGCCTACCAAGTGCTAAAATACAGGACATAAAGCCCCAAACATCCATTCTTTATTTGTGTATATGTAACTAAATAATATATATGCATACCCCAGACTACTGTGGACTGTCAGACAAGTGTTTATATTATGCTCTGATTCTGCATCCCAATGTTCCAAGTTTGTCTCTAATAAAGAAATACTTTGAAGAAGTCTCTGTCTTTGATGAATTCCATGTAACACATGATGTAACAAGTATTCCTTAACTGATGAATTATTTTCTTTCTTTTAACAGTACATTGGAACCCTGGACGTCCCTCGACCGAGCAGCAGAGTTGAGATAGTAGCTGCTATGAGAAGAATTCGCGTAAGTTTTAGCTCTCTGAGCTACCGCTTTTTTCCTGTGGGCCTACCTTTCTTTATTTATGTACTCCTTTTCTTTTTGATACGTTATGATGTATGAAGATTCTCTAATATAATATGAATAGATCGTGTAGATTGTACATACAGCACTTGTGCTTTGCTGTATCATTGTGTATCAGAACTTGCGTACTGCGAATACAGTGTCAGAGTTGATATACAGCTTGTATTGCAAAAAAACAGACCGAAATTACCTGTACCATATTTACCCGAATAATATATGAACATAGTGTGATTTGATAACATCTGGTATGATCTGTTTGCCAGCTTACCACAGTGAGCACTGAACAGTCAGTAATCAAACCAATCATTGCAGTGAACGTGCGAAGAACAGAGTATGAACCACAAGATATACTGTTTTGTGAAGTTGCAACAAACAGATTAACTCTCCTCCGGTGTGAAAGACATAATTAACAGTTTGAGATCGCTAAAGCAATTGAATGGATTGTTGAGTGTTTTATTGTCGCCTGTTAGTTGTTTCAATTAGTTTCTTTGTAGAAAACCATAAACAATTATTTAAATCACGCCGGAAAAAAGAATTTGAAAACTTCAGAATTTTATAGTTCTTGTTGGCAGGGTGAATGAAAATGAGCTCTGCAATGGGAGGATGTAATACTTATCTGCGGACTTTGTCGGACAATCCTTTTTAGGTAAAAGTAACCCATTTTGAATACAACTTGCAAGGTATTTCAGCCAGCCCATAATGGGCTGCTGAGCAATTTGACTGGCTTACATGTTGGCCAAAGGTTTCCATGTTAGCTCAGCAGCTTACCTGTTAAGTGCTCTGATAATTCACACCTAAATATCTGTTGAGATAATTAAAGGCTGGTCTTAAGACTGCTTCTCTCTGAACAAATATGGCAGTGTGATTGCATTGTCATTATGGATGATTGGCTATTCAGATTCAATTATCATTATATCATGCAGTAATAATTGGCAGTAAGCCTATATTAGAATGATAGGGTAATTTTGAACAGGTACACAACTTTCATTGACATTTTGCTTCAGACTATGTAATTGTATTTGATTACAAAATTGTTCTTGGCAGAGCAATTTGTTTGTCATTATAGTAATTTGAGTCTTATTTTCTATTTAATCTTGAAAGTCAGGCTATTTTGTTTTGAGTCTTGTGCCTTTAAACATTGGGTCGTGCAAGTGATATTGCGATGCCATGCAAAATTCTAGTGTAGGCCAACATAATAATCTACTTTGAAAACATAATGGTTATGGCCGATGATACATAATTAAAGATGTAGAGACTGACAATATATTTAACCATCATAATATTACTTTTTATTGGTTCATCATCATAACTGGTCTTTTAATGCACTTTGCAAGGAGTTATAAAGTATTATCCTATAATGCATCTAAGGGACATTTGCATATATATATATAATATATTTAAATATACAATTTAGTGATGCATGGATAGTGAAAAAAGCCGGATAATCCGACAACACCAACTGCCGGATACTGGATAGGAACGGGATAGTAGGATTCTGTAGGAACCAGATAATAAACATGCGAAAAAGAAGTTTTTCAGCATTCGCGGCTGATTATGAATAATAATGCTTTTCCTGTTCAATGGATTGTTTTTCTTTCGCTCAATGTTTTACTTTTATGTAAATGATTTTTGACTTCAACAAATGCCTTTGCTTTCCAGTATGAATTCAAAGCGAAAGCCATCAAGAAGAAGAAGGTGAATATCATTGTGTCAGTGGAGGGCATCAGGGTGGCCATGCGCAAGAAGAAGAAGGTTTGTGCATTTCCCTGCTGTGTTTTGGTCACAGATTGATTGCTCAAAGTTTAATTGCTGTCCCCAATATCTAGTGGCAACATTCCTTGTAAAAACGTTAAAACAGCAAACCAATATCTGGAAACTGTAATGGTGAAAATCTGAATTGTCAGTATTCTAAGGATCTACTCTTTCCTTGTTCATAGACTTGATGACTGTCAGATGAAAGTGATGACAAAATTTTATCAATACCGTATACGACGAAAGACCCACATATGTACAGTAGATCTGTCAAAAAGTGTACATGTGTGAATCGAAGTCAATACAAAACAGTCTGTTTCCTCTGTTAGACTACTTATATTCTAATTTTTTCAAAGTCAGTTTGTGACTAGATGCTTCTCTGAATTGGCAACCATTCTCTTTGATATTCTGTATTATAATAAAACTTAATGGGAGTGTGGTTCACAACAATGAACCTCATGAATGTCAGGTCGCGGAAGAATACAACACGAGTCCGAAGGACGAGTGTTTATTCTGCAGCAGACCTGACATGAGTGAGGTTCATTGCTGTGAACCACACTCCCATTAAGTTTTATTTATATCCCACAATAAAAATAGACCTCCAGTAAAAAGAATTAAGAATTTCAAGAGGCACTATTTTGTTTGAATGGCCGCAAAAAGATCCCTAGCAACCACACCGACCAATGAGAGCGTCAAAACATTGTGACGTCATCACTTCACTGCCCATTGTTTACATAACAACGTCAGATAATGAGATGCATGTGGTTCACAACGATGAACCACATGGTGTGAATCACATGGTATTTTGCCAGAACTTCACTGCCTATTGTGGGATATTCTATTTTTTTTTTTTTTTTTTCAGAAAAACCAGTTCTCCTGGGATGATACCAAATATTTGATGCATCACCCAATTTACAGGTAATGGATGTTTATGTCTTTATGTGTGGTTCAAATGTTTATCCTTCATAACTGTCATGGAAAATATTTTTGGCTCACCATGTCTCATAACAGGAACAAAGAACAACAACAGTCTTTGCTTTGAAGTTATTTTCATGCAGTTTTTACAACGAGGTAATCGTTGTGTTGCAGAGGCACATGGCCAAAACTTGCATTTGCCCACACGGCTGCATACAATCTTTGTCCTAGCACAACTCATCACATGTCGCACCTGCTGCTGTCAAACTACACATGTAGCTTTATTTCTGCCTAATATCGGGAATGACAGAAGTTCAGTCATGTGCATTTCTGAAATCCACACGAAACGATGCTTTGAAATAAACCTTTTTAACATGTGTTCTCCAAGTTATTGCTACCAAGAATCTCATGTACACTGTCAAAAATTACTGGAATTATTTTCTCAAAACTATCTTTGACTTCTTAATATCTTACATGATTTCTTCCACATGCTCCAAAATAGTGATGTCAGTGTCAATAAAATCTTCAGACCTGTCAGAATCTGAAGAATCTGTTAAATAATCCTTTTCACCAGACTTTCTGCGTGTTGCTCTTACTCTCTTTTTTGGAATTTATTGTAGGAGGGCCCAATATCCAGTTACTGACAAAATGACCAGCAGAGTGATCTGCAAGTACTAAATAGTACAGTCACAGTAAACAAGAACAAGTACGTTTTTACAGCAAATCCTTCACAGTGCACATGCTTATCTGTCATGTGTCATGATGTGGGAACACAAACCAATGAATTGTCAATCTGAGGTGCCAGTGACATTGCACATGTGTTCTTGAGCTGTGGAGAGTTGGGTAAAAATGCCCTTCAAATCCTGTTAAGCATGACCTGTCAACACTGAGATAAGAGGTTGCATGGTGCAGTTTGTTTTGTTTAAGGCCCCATTGTTTAGAACAAGTCAGGAAAAATAATTACCACAGACAATAAAAAAAGAGCAGTGCATTATTATTGCTTGCAAAAACACTTTAAACAGTTCAAATGGGAAGTATTCAGCCTCCTTTGAAGTAACAGAGCAGAGGTGATGCATAGGCCATAGATCTGCAATTCTGCATCCATGGACCTATGTACCAAATGAATCATTCAATGAGTTGTCACAAGACACAATGCAGCCTGGTAAATTTTAACAAGTCTACAAAACCTTCATACTTTCTCCACTTCATTCATGGTCCCTAGTGAACAAAATTCTTGGCCGTCATGAAAAACAACTACTAGCACATTTTATAATGGTTTCAGGGTAAATCGCCCAAATTAAAGTGCATTCTGGGACTTTTGGTGATGTCTTTACTTCATGTGTATTGCACTCCCAGCCATGCCGGGATACTGGAGTTGTCTGTCGCACTTTGCAACCGAGTTGTTTACGTGCTTGCACGGTATTTTTTTAAATAATACTTCGCTGTATATAGTTGTAAAGTTCACTGCAGAGTTAATTGATTTAGTAAAACTTGACATTTACTGAGTGTTTTAAAAGGCTCCTGCAAAGAGAGTTGAATTCTGAATCAATGTCTGGAAGGGAGTTGTTAAGTTTTAATCATTTGTGTGATTCTACTCTCGTTTATAACTTTCTTTTATTTTAGTTTGGATTGAAGACTAGTAATATCATTCTTTAGTAATACCATTATCATTCTTTAGTAATATCATTCTTTAGTAATAGCATTCTTTAGTAATAGCATTCTTCAGTAGGCTCATGTCATTCTTTAGTAATATCATTCTTCATGTCACCCCTCTTGTTTTTGCAGAGTGTTCTATGTTTCGCACGACTCCCAAGACCTGAAGATTTTCAGCTACATCGCCAGAGATGGTTCCACCAATGTCTTCAAGTGCAACGTCTTCAAAGCTTACAAGAAGGTGAGTGTGATTATGTGACATTAACGAGGATGCACAGTATGCCTCCTGCAGTCTTGTGTTTCTGCCGGAACTGCAGGATTGTGGCTGGGCTTGAATCCTGCCATTCCTGGATGGAAAATCCTAAATAATTTCAATGGATCCTCAAGAGCAAAATTCCTGCTGATGTAATTCAGATGAGATGCTAATTGGTGGCCACTTGTTAATGTATCAGTGTCTATGCTGGGCTAGTAAAGAGTAAAAGATTCCTCACATGAGGTGAATGTGTATCATGTTTAGGACTCACTCTCTCTATGATATCCGTCAATCAACCTTTGTGAGTGACCTGAACTTGTGTTTGAGGACTGCACATAAATATACATATGTAATTAGGTATACAAATAATTGTTGGACTATATAATATATATTGAATGTTAAAATTTTCAATTACTGTCTTCTAAAAATGACCTACTTCACAATTCCGGAGTACTGATTTTCTGGCACTGTTCCACTTGTATGATCTATTGACTTATTCCGGGTGATTACTTTGACATGCACAGCCATTTGGCACAGCCGTCCAGTCAGTGCTACATGTATTGACTATTGGTCTTTATCAAAAAGAAATTACTGATATAATATAAAGTACTTACACAGTAAAGATTTGTTGAGTGTTTGCCTCTACCTTCAATGAACTCTGCCTCATTATTGAATTTATGCCCTCTTGTTATATTTACTAAGACTAAGACTTCTTTATTGGTCATTCGTGTAAAAATACAATATTACAGAATGAAATTGTTGGTGCAAATATTTGACATCGTGAAAGAAACAAATTAAACAAAGCATTAGTTAACTTGCACAGCCGTCCATGGTTTCATGACATTTAAAAATGTTAATATTTACCTTTACTTATTCAGAGCCAAGCCATGAGGATTGTCAGGACGGTGGGTCAGGCATTCGAAGTGTGTCACAAGATCAGTCTCCAAGCTGCGGCAAACGTTGACGAGAGTCAGGACGCCAGCAGCGAGAAGTCCTCAGATGAAAATGACACCAAAGCTAACAGTAAGGCCCAAGTTACATTTAGAGTGTGGCTTTGTTTAAATTTCAGAAAGGAGCAGTCTCAGTTGGCCCAAGTTACGACAATTAAAGCTTTATTATAATTTGCAACTGATCGAAATCAATATCATATTTTACCAAAGTAACCTACTTATGTCTTCATGAGTAAACCATGCAGCATTTGCCTTCATATTTGCTAATTCACAATTTACTGATATCATGGGAATGATGAAAAACAGCCAAAGCCCTAACTCTCTCTGGCTAGCCTGTTGAAATACGTCCCTCGGCGGGAATAAGATTATGGTGATTTATAGTAGTGCTGTCTTGTAGAGGGCACTGTGCACAGTATGTTGAGTTCTGTAGCCACCTGGTGGATGATTGTGTTAACTTAGCTCCTCACCTGCCAGCAAACATCCTAGAAATGATTTAATAAATGAAGTTGTGGTCTTTCAGCTGCCCTGTCCAGCCCTGAGAAGATCCTTATTACGGAGAGCAGCCCTGATGGAGAAGGGACGATGAGCCCCAGTAGTACGGAGGACGCCTTCCGCCAAGCACAACAACTTCTACAGTCAGCCATGTCCGCTCAGAGTCAGGTAGGTCTAACTGTTTTGCAAATTCAAGTACAAATGGAATATTACAGGTTCATGTTTCTTGATAATATTCACTTGCTCGAGATGTCCTTGTTTGCTCGAAATGGGTAGCTGAAGGAGAAATTGTGCAATAGTAAATCAATAAGAGTGCATAGACAGATGTGTAACTTTTGAAGTCTCAAAGAAGGAATAGGAGGGATTAGCCCCTGGGACCTGGGTTTGATTTCTGGCCCGTACTACGAAACCCTGTTGGACGGATGTTTTTGGTCGCCATATTTATACGGGGCAATCTCTGTTGCCTTGAGTGCACACCATCTCATTACTGTAGTCGCTGTCTGTCCCATTTAGCCTTGTCAGTGCATCAATATGGCACATAATAAATAATATAAAGAGCCATCATCCTGTGACCCCTTTATAGGTCAAGGAAAGGGAGAGTGACATCTGCTGATTACTGACCTGAAATGATGGTTATATTGTACAATGTAAAATGAATATACCCATGGTGACTACATATTCCTTACAATTGCAGGCCATGACCATCTCGTCACCCAGTTCTCCACAACTGCTTGACTCCGCTCCTCCCACCATGATGACCTCCTCCGCCAGCTTACCCCTGAGCAGCCATCATCAGTTGCAGTTGCTACGGCAACAGCTGGACCAACAGGAGCAACAGACTCAGGTGGCCATCGCCCAGGTGCACCTCTTGAAAGACCAGCTGGGGGCCGAGACAGCCGCTAGGATGGAGGCCCAGGTATTTATTGTTTGATTTTCAGTGTTTTTACATGTAGCTTTTGGAGGAAAGTTGGGGAAAGTCCGGAAATTAGACTGTCAATCAGTTCTAGTCAATTTGCACAGATTGGCAGACAGGAAAACTCAGATGACTTGAAAAAATAAATTTTGCTGGAATAAAATTTGTATTTAAAATGCTGATGAAGTGTGCCAAGTTCATTGCTGCCTTGATTGGTTACTTCCGGGCAGACGAACACATAGTTAAGCAACTGCCCTATCAGAAGCTAAATGCACTGGGTGGCTCTGAAAGTATGAAATTGGACTGTGTTGCCCTCTGGTGGTTTGTGGATGTAAGATTCCCACTGCGAAATGAAATTTATAAGCCTCGTCTCATAACAGATATGGAGAATAGATACTACGGACAGGTAGACTTGTGGGTAACTAATTATAAAAAATACGTCAGTAACAGGCTAACAGCTGAATGTTGAACCATGATGTGTTTGTGTTTGCAGGCGAGGACACATCAGCTTCTTTTGCAAAACAGAGAACTTCTGGAGCACATCAATGCATTGGTAGGGAGACTGCAGGAGTTGGAGATGAAGGTCACAGGATCCATCAACTCCGATCTGACGTTATTCCGGCCTCCTAATAAGGTTCGTTTTTGCATTCTTAATTGCGTCCTATCTTGGAATTGGTTTCACTGAGTTACTGTCATAAAAAAGAATAATCTAGAAACCAGTACATGTTCTGTTGATCATTTATTGACCCGTTTCATTAACTTCCTCTCCGATATGTAAAATGATGTAATTTTACTTTGGCATTTGTTGATTGTGACATTTTTTCTGTGGTTCTTAATCTCTGACCAAATCACAAAGACCAAACTTATGTATGTAGTGAATCTTTAATTCAGACCATTACTCTATGGTAGCTAGGTCTATGAACACAAGGGAGGCTGATCTGTTTAATAAGAATGTTTTAATCCTATCTGACTCTTGTAGTTATATCAGTTAAATTTAAAATTCCAGATCCCGATGTTGCCAGACCCCACGACTCCTTCATCTGGGTCAGTGCTTCTCCCTCCGTACATGACAAACGACAAATCGCAACTGCCGGACATCCCGGACGAAGGCCTGTTTGAAAATATCAACACAAAGGCCGAAAATACAGACTCGCCAGATTCTGGTCATAAGGAGATGTCCTCCGATAGTTTGAGTGTTTCCATGACCCAATCTGAGTCGTCCACCTCCGCCTCATGGTACAACCCATCTGGGCCAGTGTCTCCTAATAATAACTCCAGCAACAACCCTCCAAGGTCAAGGTCAATCGACAACAAGGACTTCTCCTCTCTGAACAATAACGTGTCCCGCCCTCCCAGTTATAACGTGCACGGGGAGCAGTTCAAGTTGACCATGCGCACGGCAAACAAAAACCAGAACAAAAACAGTGACTCCAACAACAATCCCGGGAGCGTGGGTGCGAAGGACGACCAGAAAGTCACCAAATTTACAACACGAGGGTCAAGTAGCCAGCAGGATGTGAGCATCACGCCCAAACTGGACCCTCCTCCGAAGATAAACAGCAGGTCCCCCTTGCGTGATCCTCTGAGCCCCGACTCTGTCATGACGAGCTCCACTACATCCAGTTCTTCAACCTCTGAGTGCTCCTTGGCCGACAAGCGCAGTTCTAGCGACAGCTCCAAATCAACGGCTGAATGTCCGGCTAAGCGCCTCACCATCCAGGAGAGGAACACCCTCAATTCTCTTGGGGCGGGAATAACCGCCAACAAATCCCACAAGCCCATCATCTCCCTAGGGGGCGCCAATTCCTCAAAGATGCAACTCAGTTTTTCTGACGAGGACAATACTAACTCGGAGGACTCGGGCGTCCCCAAACCCCCCAAGAGACTGGATTCCATGTCCTTTGATGAGTTTGATCCCCTCAACAGTTGAGCCCTTCTTCCTTAACAAATAATTTGTGCATATCTTAAATTATGAGTAATTATATGAGTCATAAACCAGCGTTATTTAGAAATGTATTGCTGCTATGACTACTGATAGTTCTTTCGGACTGAAGTGCTTATACGAAATCATTTAACACAGTGTTTTAAAGATTGAATTGCTAATTAACACAATAATGCTATTCTATAATTGCTAGTGAAGTTTCTATATCTGTGACATGGAGGTATTGTCTCGGGATGGCCTCCACCAATGGTGTTTCCTGGTGTGCTTCACTTTCGTAGGAAATATTTTCTCCTGTCTGTCCAGTGGCACTTTCGATACTTTCGTAGCTCACTTGCACTCCTGATGTCCACTCTAGGTTATAATGTGCACTCTAGGCTTGAGCTTGCCTGTCACTGTGGTGGTGACACTCTCTTAAATTGGACAACCTGTGCCTAGATTGCTGTTGCTTGCATCTATGCCTTTACATGCTTTAAGTGAGGTTAAAGTTTTATTCATAACTACTTAAATATATCATGTAAATTAGTGCATCTTATGTCAGGTGCTGTCAAGACTGTGTCATTCTTGTGTTGTCCAATGAATTTCCTTCCATTGTTTTCGCATTGTATTTCTGCACTTTGCAAGCAAGACTATTTGAAGCACTGTATTCACAACTTTCCAAGACACCTGATCGTAATGTCACAGATATAGGAGTTCTTGAGCATTTCTTTCTCTGCTAATTAGCTCCTTTTGCTAATGAAGTACTGAGGTTCTACTGTAGCGCCGTAGCTCAAATAGTCAAGGAGATTTTATTTTTGGAGTCCCATTTCATCTTCTACTAAAGACCTGGATACCATAGCCAGGCAATGCAGCAGGAATCATGTTCTGGTCTGAAGTACAAAGAATGCATGTTTGAATTTAATGCCTTGTTGTGAAGGTTTTTTCGATAGATATATTATGTCTTGAGTAGACACATTTTCGTAAGGCTTGTTGCAAAATGGGATTACAAAAATGATTTACCTTTGACTTGACTAATGGCAAGGTGATGTTATGAGTAACTAAATTGCAAATCTGACTGTATTATAGCTTTGCTATGTATTAGATCTGGTCCACAAACTTCTTGCATTTGCACTATATTTTCAGTGCACTCTTTGTTTAACCAGAGTAATTTTACTCTTGTATACTAATTTTGAAGATTGTTAATATATGTATTCAATTGTACATATTAAATATTTATTGTAGTGCTATGTAATATATTTTCAGTCTTTTGACTTCTCTTGAAATTGTATGGACTTGAGTTTTAAAGGATACTTTGTTATCTTGCAAGGTTATCTATTTGAGGATGATTTTAGAAAAATAATTTTTCACTCACTCTAGCACTGGTCACTCTCGGCCACTGGATTTGATTGTAACTTATATGATTTTAGTGAAACTCTTTACAATTTACACTGTTTCTGTGCTATATACACTTGCAAACTTGTAGCCTTGTGCTGTCGCTTTTACCATTATTTGCTCGTTAAGAGGTTAGGTGAGGAATTGAGGAAACAGCTAAAAAGATGGTCTTGGCTAAAGGTTCCCTCTAATCTGTCATAACCCAAGTCAGCCGCTAAAGGCCCAAGAGTTGACTTAGATGTCTTTTATATGGCTATCAAATTGCAAATGTAGATGCAGACTTATGAAAAAAATAAGGCTGTTTCTAAGAGATTGATCGCCAAAGCTTTTGCACGAGCGAATATGGTAATAACTAGACTGTCCCGTCCCACTTGTCGATTAACTCAATTTTCAGTGATTTACCAGCGAATTGTGAGCAATTTGTTAGCTTCTAGGCCTAGCATCACTATAAACGCACACCTGACTGTTTCTATCTTTTAATTTTATCATATTTAAACCATTCGCTGATGTAGGACATGATATATTTACCGATACGTCCACAGTGAGTTATTAACTTATTATTGCTAATGTGTAATCAGTGAGGCCTTAGTGAATTAATTAACAACATATGGTTGTGACATCATAGGAAAATGATGTACAGTGAATGCTATAAATAGACAAAGCAAGACTGTCACATGACTTGTCAGAGTCTACATGTTACTGTGGACAGACCGTAGGAACAATTCAGTCAGTGGCGCCATGTTAACACTAACTTATTTCCTTTCTATTTCTCTGATATATACCACTTATGCTACAGTTGTATAAACCATTGATATTTTCACTGTGACTACATTTGTATGTGTATGCATAATAACGGCAAGTATATCTTTGCAATCAGCCGTGAAATAAAGCCGGTTGATGTCAGATTCTGATAACCTACTTGCAATTTGTCCAGAACAAGCAATGTGTTAGTGAAATGACATGACAAGACGTATATGCAGAAAGTTGTCCTATTGTAATGCAAAAGAGGTTTCTTTTTGTGGTATTTTTCCTGGTAAAAATGTAATTCTTTTTTTCACTCAATTTATTTAATTATCCTATCAAGTCTGATATGAAGTAAAGAAAACCTTCATGAACTGAATGCATTTTCACTTGTCATGATGTCGAAGTCTCATAAGAGTTTGGCGTTGTGAAAATGCATTGAATCAAGAATTTAGAACCTGGGAATTGATTGTAAATCAAATGAAATTGAGGCAGAATAAGAGCAAGTTCATAATTCTGAGCTTTGATTTTAATCCAATCTCTTCTGAGGTATTTTATCAATCTATTTGAGTTAGAAGAATCTCGCCCCCAAGAGCCAAGATGTTCAAAATTTATTGCACTGGCATCAACAGTCCTACTTATCTCGATTTAGTGATATATATATTTTTGTTATTTTTTTGCATGCTGTGTTTACAGTGGTTTTAATAAGTACAAGTCTCTGGGCTACTAGCTATGTAAGTATGTCAGCATAATCAGATTGGTGGAGCTAAAATGCTGTCTGTCGATCTATCTATCTATCTATCTATCTATCTATCTATCTATCTATCTATCTATCTATCTATCTATCTATCTATCTATCTATCTATCTATCTATCTATCTAGCTAAAATGCTCCGAAGCTAGTGGCCAAGAAACATGCTTATTAGAACTGCTGTAATGCAACTTTTCATTCACTGCCAGATTTAATTATTTCCTCACCTTGGAGGTGTTACCTCAGATTAATGAGATTATAGCTTATAGTATAATGACTGATACTTTGTAATGTATTTATATGATGGTGTGCTATATGTAAATTTCGGATGTATATGATATGGGAATGATGTTGGTACGATATTGAAATCATGGGATACTGAATATAAACTGAAGTTTTTGTAAGCCTCAGTCGTGTATTGGTCCATAGGTTGTCATAATTTGTTTGTAAATTATATTGTGATAGAGTTTGTACATTTTGAGGAAAAAATCATGATAGCCATTTGGTCAAATTTTATATGTAGCGTTAGTGATGTACATACGTTTCGAGAGCTTTAGATCTGTGTTTTAGCATTACCAGCCAAATAGTTGCTCAGAATTTTTATCTACTTTATTCGCCATACATACTTGATATTGTTATTACGAGTTTTGTTGTACACATCTTTTATGAATGACTTTATGTGCGAAGAAATATTTCTGTTCATTCACAGTATTGGACTATTTGAGTGACCTCTTGTGTTCAAGTTATTTGTCTGTAAGTCTCATTTTATGGCTCAAGTGTGGTATTCAACAAAGTGGGCTCCATTTACTCAACGTTGATTAAATTGGCCAGATCACTTTGGTGAACCAAAATCACTCATCCAGAAGTGGTGATCATGCACTGATCTGACTTTAGTGGACTATGGTGTGATTTTGCGGAAGTATGCAAGTGCAACTTTAGCGTCCTATTGTGGAAAAAAACTACTTATCTGACTTATACTGTACTTCTGGGCAGTAATAGTACATTAATTGGTTTTAGACCTGTAATAACTTTAGTGATATTGCCCCCTGAAATTGAAATGAAGGTACTCGGCTACCTGCAGATGACTTCGTAGGCATAATTTCTCTTTTGGCTTCAAATTTCATAACAGCCCTGAGAGCCATGCTTATTTTGTTGGACACTGCACCTGAGCCAAGTATTTATGAAGTCCTTTTTGCTCACATTGAAATACTTCATTTGGTTCATTAACTTAACTTGCATGTACATGTGATATGTGGAAGGCATAGCTCCCTTGAAAGTGACAATGCTATTTTAAACTACGCACTGGTGACACAATGACGGAATATTTTTATGTTATTTGTTGAAGATATTTGTTATTACTTGTTGTTTATTTCTTATTTTGATTTTTGTATATTGTTTATTTTTTAATGGCAATGTTTTAGAATTTCACAGAAATGCAGGTTTAGTTTTTGCATCCAGTGTACACGTCAGTATTTCCATTTTTCCTTTAATAAAGTTACAAACCTGTAAAAATGACATTGAGTTTTGTATTATTTCAGGTACAAACTATTTAGGATTTATTGTTACCAATATATGTCGGAACTCGGTGGTGTAGTGGTTAGCACGCTGGACTGCTGCGCCGGCGGCCCGGGTTCAACTCCCGGCCGCGGCCGAGTTCCCAACTGACAGTTCAGTGCTGGGTGATTGCTTAATTGGGTACTGTTGCCAGCAGTACTAGCCTAGTCTGGATGTCGGGGAGGTAACTGACACGTGCCGTGGGCTCAACTGGAAATAAGTTGTACCATCCATTCCAGGTGGGGACTTTCGTTGGCTACCCACGTTAAATAAGAACACCTTTACCTTTACCTTTACCTTACTCTTGATCTTTTTGATTAGAAGTCTGACAGTTAAAGAACTTGTCATTTGATTGTTATTTATTAGTTTTAATAGGATCTCGAAAAGTTAAATCAACATCAACTGTTAATTGTTGCAGTTGGTCTTTGTATATTATAATCTTTATATTAATGTGTGATTCTAAGGATTCTGGGATAGCTACCAGGTGGTTGGCGTTTTCCATAATTTCAGCATTCCAGGTTCATTGTTCACCATTCTAATATTGCCACGTGCGTAGATTACTGTTTTTCCTATCCCAAAATACCAAATATGACCATAATCATGCTATATTCTTGGTGTTATCTTGCTGGTACGTTTCTTACCGAGAAACTTTCTGCAGCCATTGCTCATTATTCACACAACCCTCACCACTGTGCATGCTCAAACTGACCTATTTCCCCCACCCCCCACATTCCTGAGAGATCCAATGGTGTTACATTGACCACCTGCTTTTGACACAAAGAAAAGTATTGAAAAGTTTTAAAATTAGCTTTTCTAATTCTTGACCCCAAAAAAAGTATTGAAATGTTTTCAAATTCATGTCACTGTGACATTAGTGCACAGCAGCAGTCAGAGTGATTCTTTACACATTGAATCAAACACTTCATAACACATAGGCCTATAGATAGAAGGCAGGGAGGGAGGGATGGCTTTAATAAGTGGCTTAAGTAATGAAGGGATGAAGGAAGGAAGGTGGAAGACAAAAGGATAACTAGGTAGATAGATACAGGCCTAGTATTATATTAAAAAGCCAGTTTTGGTTTGTGAATTTCATCAAAGGATGGCTGGTAATTAAGGTCTCTTAACACTTGAGTGAAACATTAATTTGATAATACGTGCAGGCACAGGCGATGCTTGCTTTGCAAATTCAATAGGCGCTATCGAAGTAAAAAATATGTTTCAATGAACTGCATTTGTGCTTGTGTTTTGTTTATTAAAAAACCAGAATTATGGTTTGTGATTTCATCTAAAGGTTTGTTTTAGAGATGATTTTTTTAAACAGCTTGATGTGTTCTCCTGCCCTAATTAGCCTATCAATTGCATAAATACAGGATGTAAAGCCCCAATGATTCATATACATCCAATGTCATCCATCCATTCATGGAAGTGATAGAAATTGTAGTTACTGTAGGTGGCAACATCATCTGCATGGTGTTGTTCTAGAGTGCCCTCTGGTGTTAAAGCTAGTAGGGGAGAGTGGGGCAAGTTGAACCACCCTTGATTTTTCACTGGGTCGAACAGGCATGGGAACATACATACAACCTTGTGTTAGGCCTTATTAGACTAGTCTTTTCCATGTAGATGTTTTGGCTCTGAGACACATAGTACCGCAATATGGGGTGAATCGGGACAGAATTGGCCGTTTTTACAGCTGCTTGCAGCCTGTATTGCAGGAGGAATTTTCGTTAAGCCTCTGACCATACAGGAGGTCGCACTATTTCACATATCACTTTGAAACTTAGTATACAGTCTCAATATAATTTTATCTTGCTTCCATCAACTCTTGTAAACTTCTGTAACATTAAACTTTTTATTTACGAAACTAAAATGCTCGTTTTTGGCGGGAATTTCAAATGACCAGCTGCAGTGAAACCACCACTAACAGCATGCAATCAGTTCCAGTGTTTGCAGATTCAATAGAAAGAATAAAGGAAGGGCTAAAGGAATGAAGGTATGAAGGAAGGAATGAATGAAGGAAGGAAAAAAGGAAGAAAAAAGGAAGGAAAGTAGGAAGGACAAAAAGGAGGGGGGAGTATGGGAGGGAGGATATACATGTAGATAGATAGATAGATAGATAGATAGATAGATAGATAGATAGATAGATAGATAGATACTAAGTCTAAGTCTATCTACAAGCAGCTGTTAAAGTGCTTGCACGTTATTTTTCTGTGATAACATGGACAAAAATCAACTTAGAAATCGAAATATGGTGTCAAATTGTGTCTGAGCAGAAGGTCTAACTTTCTGTAGGAGCTTGAAATGATATCTCAAATTGCCGAGGCTCAGGGCCCAAAAAAACACTGTTCCAATTCACCCCACAATTTGTGATAAATGACAGAAAAGTATCAAAAACTATAATTATCTGCTAATTTTGCAGGTGATTACTATATCTGGACTAAATCCATAATAAATGATGCCAAGTTCAACAATATTTATCAAAAATAACGTGCAAGCACTTTAACAGCTGCTTGTAGATAGACTATATATACCTATCTGGCCATCTATATATCTATCTATATATCTATCTATCTATCTATCTATCTAACTATCTAACTATCTATATTTGTCTATATATCTCCCTTTCTTTCATGCTTCCTTCTTTCCTTCATTCCTTTCTTCTTTCCTTCCTTCCTTACTTCATTCCTTCTTTCATTCCTTTCTCCTTCTCTTCTTTTATTGGCTTAAGCTTTTTAATGAATTTGTAAACTATCCCCCTGGCTGGCTGGCACTTGGCAGCTGCCATCACTGCAGCAGAACATTTAAAATTCGCGGGAAAAATGTACATTTTAGTTTAGGAAATAAAAATTTATTGTCACAGAAGTTGACCAAAAGTTGATGGAAGCAAGATAATATTCTATTCAGACTGCATGCCAAGTTTTAATGACATAGGTGAAACAGCACGACCAGGGCAGTTGTCATAAGTTTTCCTGAAACTCCTCTCGTAATACAGGCTGCAAGCAGCTGTAAAAAGCCATGCCTGTAAACTTTTCTAGTGGACAGTGGCATGGCCGCCGATAGGATGAGGGTAACTGCAGTTACCCTCATCATCGCACTTCCGGTAGCCCCCAGTACATGGAGGTCACAGTGGGGCCAGTTGAACCAGAGGAGTTTATGGCAGTTTATTAAATTTTTTTGCAAAATTCATTTACAATGAGAGGTACTATTCAGTAAAACTGTTTTTCCAGTAGGCCCATAACAATGGATTAAAATAAATAAATAAAAATATTATTAAAGTTTAACCGTCGACTGGTTCAACTGGCCCCAGGCTATTCTTGGAGCAGAAAGAAATGTGTGAGACATGTCAAATTTAGCCAAAACATGCTATGGTCCTAGCTAAACTTGTCAGCAAAAATAAAGGACTGCAGCCCCACACTTCACCCATCATCCTTCCTATGGTTCAACTGGCCCCAATAGATGGTTCAACTGGCCCCGAGGATGGGGCCAGTTGAACCATTTTTAAAAAAATTTTTAGAGGCTCATATGTCGGCCGTGGTAAGATATATGCAAAAACCTAAAGTTGGGATGTTTAGACAACTTTTCAAACTACCTTTTCCATCTTTGTTCTCCTTGGAAGCTGTGAAGGTAATCACACAGGAGAGCAATTTCTAAAATTTGGTTCAACTGGCCCCGCTCTCCCCTATGTCGTCTAGTAACTGGCGTCTAATTCAATGCCATCCCCAATATTTTTTTAAATAAAACATGCAGAGTTATTGAAATCCCCAATGAAGAGACCTTTTGTGGTCTGTCTTTTAGCCAAAATATTTCATGAGCATTGAATGAAAAGACGGTGTGAGTTCCATTTCTGGGTTTCCTGATTTTCAGCATAAAAATTAAGTGACTTTTTCCAAGTCTCGATTGCAAGGTCACTTTTCCTGAAATAGGGGGATCTGGTCATATCAAACAAGTCTCATCAATTGAAAGTATAATTTTCCCAAGTTCACATTCAACCTTGTCAGTGAGGCATGCACATATTCATAAGAGATTTGGACGAGGCAGGTTGGACCAGCATGGCCAGGGCACGTTGGACCATTATAAACTGGATTGATATATTGACTGACAAAAATAATCTGCAAAATGCCAGCTCTGTAAGTTTTAATATTAATAGAGCACCCAAGTCATTCCTGTACAATATGAGGGTGATATCAGTTCAGTTTGCTAATCTGCCAGCCCTTCTAGCTAAAACAAGCTTTTTAAAATTATCTTGGTGAATATGCAGATAAAATCATTCGGCAATGACACACAATTAAGTGTGTGTTGTGATCTGTGAGAATAGATATATAAAGTTTTATTAGACATCTGAATATCAAGAAGATACATGTGTCCGCAAAAAATAGGAAAAAAATACAACAATAAAAGAAATCAAAAACTATTCTACATCTATAAGAAATTTACACAATGAAAGTCAAATCTTAGGTAGTTTACAATAATGGTCCCAGTTCATCGAATTAAAAATGCAAATATATCAAAATACAAGTGTCCAATGTCATTCAAATACAAGTCATGTCCATGTCACAAGAAAATGTCTCAAGGAGTTGTTCATGATCATTTTTTTCAAGCATGAACAGCGGCAACCGCTCGATTACGTCCATGCTATAGGCTGAGTATAGCGCCAGTCAGTCAGCTCGGGCAAACATTGCTGAGTCAATAATCGCAGTTATCACACAATAATTTCACAAAATGCCACAAGACAATTGTTGGCTTGGTGGACAGAGAGGCTTTCAGCTACAAAGTACTATTTTTATTTATCATAATTATTCCCGAGATATTCTTGTTACTTCATTACTTTATTTAGGTAGGTCCCTAAGGCTTGTATGATTTCGGGCCTTTTGTCTGAAAGAATTGATATGAATTGCTGGGTTTTATCAAGATTATTATAGTTAGGGATCAGACTGCTAACTTTATGTGAAAGCTCATGCCTAGGGACAGCGTTATTATAGCAAGTTAGGAGGCAATGGATTTCATCCTCTACTTCACCTGTGTCACATTTATCGCATTTTCTTCGCTCTATTGGGGTTTTTGGAATATCATGTCTGCCTGTTTCTATTCTCAGGTTATGAGAGCTAACTCTAAATCTTGCTATATTGCAGTATGTTTTCTTAGAGAGATTCAGATTTAGATAGGGTTCCAGACAGTAACTGGTCTTAAACAATTTATATGAGCGCAGCTTGGGAAATTTATCTGAATCATGTATATCATTTAAAATTCTGCTCTGCTCTGTGCTATACAGTTGATGTTTTACTTCCTTTATCGACGAGTTGGGTTCAGAGGTTTCCCAATCAATAATGTTTGCTTCAGTCATTATTTTCCCTATTTTGCTGTACCAACCATTGTGACCATTGTTGTATAGTTTTTCTTGTATTAAAAGGCATTTATTCAGGATGTCTTGACTTGGTAGATTTTTAATTCTTGCCCAGTAGGTTACTGAGGCTATTTGTTGTCCTACTTTAAGGGGGAATGTACCTGTCTCTGCTTATACTGCTAGTGTTGGTGTTTGGCGTCTTACACTAAGGATGTGTTTAAGATACCCTATCTGTATTTTCTCAATTTTAGCGATTTCCGTTGTACTGGACCAGAAGGTACTGTTGTACTCTAGGATAGGTAGTATATAACTGTCAAACATTTTAATAGCTAAGGACGGGGGTATATAACCTAAGGAGGGTCTCATTTTTCCATGTAGAGCAAAAAGTGCCTTTTGGGCTTGGGTAGCTATGTAGTCTGGCATCTCTTTGTGAATATTTCTATGTGAGCTGATAGTGTGGCCCAGGTATTTGAACCTGTCAACCTTTTCAATTATTTGATTATCATATAGGAAGTGAGAGTTACTCTTGGTGCCAATCTGCATCACTTTAGTCTTTGAGGTATTTACGATAAGGTGCCATTTGCAGCAAAAGTTATGCAGCATATCAATGCTATTTTGCAGACCTTCAGCAGATTCCGATATCAGGGCTATGTCATCTGCGTATAGCAAATGTGTAAAAACTGTACCATCTATGTCTATTCCATCTGCAATATTTAAGTATCCTGGGAGATCAGATAAGAATTCATTAAATAATTTCGGGCTTAAAATACCACCCTGAAGAACTCCAAATATACTGCCTATTGGAGTGCTTAAATTTCCATGCTGTAGAATGTGGTGTTTGCTTACTTTCTTCTACTTTGCTGAACTTTTATTCCTTGGTCCAACGTGCCCCACATGGAAGTCCAAAGTGCCCCAGACGCACGTTGGACCATAAAAAAAAATTCAAACTTATTTTTCTCCGCAATTATACAAGGTAGATCAACTTGGTTTGACATAAGGGTATTGTAAATGTTCAGAAGTCAGTCAGTAAAAATATTTTTCATATATTAAGAGAAGTTTTTTGTTTTCGAGCCAAAAGTGTAACAGACAAGGAGAATGGCATGGGCGGAAGTAGTTTTATTAGGCTTCAACATAGAAGAGTTCCACAAACGTAATTAACACCAGAGGTCGACAGGAGTCAGTTGATTACCATTAGGCTAATACATGACATCTCCCTTTAACAAAGCTACGTTAACGGAGCAAGACATTAGTTAACTTACCGAAAAATTTTACTTCACAATTTACTACTTTACATCTCCCTTTAACAAAGCTTATAATTATAAACTTCTAAAGTTCTAGGAAACTTCAACAAAGTTATTGAAATTGGTGAACAAGAAAATTTACCTCTATGCAAAATTATGACAGTATAAGAGTCACATTAGGCAATGTTAATATGAAATAAAACACATTTGAAATTCACACAAGTGATACAAGGAAAAATAAACATTTGAACAGTTTGAAAGCAAGTATTGATAAGAGTCTTTGAAATTGAAAATTGTCTTGATTGAAATGGAAATAAAATGTCAGTGATTGAAATCGAAATAAAATGTTGAATTGTCATTTGAAAGATTAAATGCTGATTGTTAGAAATTTGACACTTGAAGGGTTATATACTGATCGTTAGAATGTTGAGGATTTGGTGACATGAAGTGGAATCGAAGGGGAAAAAGTGCACATAAGCAGGAATGGGACAGCTCAGAGGCTCTTCACTTCGATGTCACCATGTAGTCCTTGAACTTGTCAGGAAACTTCTTCGAGCGAGGTGGACGGGGGTACGACGGCTGCAGGAGGGGGCGTGTGCACTGTGGGTTTTTTGGCAGCTTAGTCGGGGAATAGCGGAGATCAACATGATTGTTCCGAGTAGCCTGCGGCTTCAAATCAGGCCTAGCAGTTTCCACGGGAAGTACAGCTTTTAAGCGACGAACCGCTAACAATTGGGCACTTGCAGCACTCACATCATTAATTGGTGAACCACAACCATGAACAAGCTTTACAAGCTCTAGGCCCGAACATGCCTTCCTGCCTAATATAGGAGGTCCATCTGCGGTGGTTACAAAGAAATCATACACAGCTGATTTGCCATTGGTTGCCTTGCACATTAATTTGACTTTGCCAATGTGTGTAATCGAGTGCTTTCCATAGCCTCTTAGTTGTGTGATGGACTTCCTCACTGGTATCCGTTTGTAGCCAGTCAACGTTCTGAAGACATTCAGAGGAATGCAGTTTGTGTCTTCTCCGAAGTCACGCTTCATCTGTAGTGAGTCACTTTCTAATTTATCTGAGCATACCAAGCACTGCGGTCATCATTTTCAAGTGAATCTATGAAAAAAGTGTTATCGTCATGCTCATACGCCATATAGTCACACAGTTCATACTCATGCTCTTCGTCCTGCTCATCAATGGAATGGACTTGCTGTGAAGCACCACGACCGCGAACTTAATGACCGCTCGTCTGGCTGCGAGGTTGGAGAACTGGAGCTGGGGCGGTGCACAGAATTGCAAAATGATTTTTTCGGTGACATCTGCCACATGTTCTGCCGAAAGCGGGACAATCCCTTGCTTGGTGCTGTGTGCCACATCTTGAACACATCTCTGTAGCATCATAATTGTAACTGTGGGGCTGCGATCCCGACCATCTGGAATGTGGAGGTTCGCGCCAACTCTGGGAATGAGGTCTGCTCTGAACGGCATCCACATGTTTCTCTGGTTTGATCATCTCTAGCTCTCTCCTGGAGCATTCGAGTGTGCGCGTACGCTGAATAACTGTAGATAGGGTGGCATTGCTGTCATCACCCATAACCTTAACCTTGGTATTTGTGTCAGTAATCGAAAAGAACAACTTGTCTCGGATCATATTGTCACAATTTTCAAACTGGCAATTGGCTGCCATTGTGCGCAAGTCATTTGAGAAGGCATCTAACCCTTGACCTTCGGGGCGAGTGTACTCCCAAAATTGCCCTCTGAGCGCCAACACAGGATTTCTTGCATAGCAATAATCAGTAAATTTGTCACACACAGTCTTGTACTTGGTACTGTCCTCATTTTCAGCAAATTTAAAATTGTGATGAAAATCAAAACCTGATTCGCCAAGTGCAGAAATTAGCATTGCAATTTTTGTCTGGTCATTTTCTTTCATGTGCTTTGCTGCCACGAGGTACAATTCAAATCTTTTCAGCCACTTCTTGCACTTACGTTGGGACCATCAAAGTTGAATGCCACAGGTGGTCTGAATACTAAGGTCTCCATTTTCACTGAAATCTGGTCGTTTCTAGTGGTTTCTCATCTGCTTTGTGTAGTCTGTGCGAACTGACTTCTTGCTGAATTGTCCTTTACCGCTTCGCTTCTCCTGTCACTATGTTGGTATTGTTCTTCTAAAAGTAATATCCCGTACTGGTGTTGCTCTCCTTCCTCCTTCCTGCCACCCTTTTTTCTTTTTTTCCTTCTTTGCTTGCTTCAATGCTGCCTTCCTTTCTCCCCTATCTCTGTTCCTTCTGTGCTGCCTGCTTGTCCTCCTATCTTCCTTCCTGTGATCCTTCCCTCATGGTTTAATTCTTTCCCTTTTGGCTTCCTTATTTCCCTCTTGGCTTGATTCCTTCCTTCTTGGCTTCATTTCTTCCCTCTTGGCTTCATTCCTTTCCTCTTGGTTTCATTCTTTCCCAATTGGCTTCATTCTTTCCCCCTTGGCTTCATTATTTCCCTCTTGGCTTCATTTCTTCCTTCTTGGCTTCATTCCTTCCCCCTTGGCTTCATTCCTTCCCTCTTGGCTTCATTCCTTCCTTCTTGGCTTCATTCCTTCCTACTTGGCTTCATTTCTTCCCTCTTGGCTTCATTCCTTTCCTCTTGGTTTCATTCTTTCCCAATTGGCTTCATTCTTTCCCAATTGGCTTCATTCTTTCCCTCTTGGCTTCATTCCTTCCCTCTTGGCTTCATTCCTTCCCTCTTGGCTTCATTCCTTCCCTCTTGGCTTCATTCTTCCCCCTTGGCTTCATTCCTTCCCTCTTGGCTTCATTCCTTCCCTCTTGGCTTCATTCTTTCCCTCTTGACTTCATTCCTTCCCCCTTGGCTTCATTCTTTCCTTCTTGGCTTCATTTCTTCCCTCTTGGCTTCATTCTTTCCCTCTTGGCTTCATTCCTTCCCTCTTGGCTTCATTATTTCCCTCTTGGTTTCATTCTTTCCCTCTTGGCTTCTTTCCTTTTGACTTCATTCCTTCCCTCTTGGCTTCATTCCTTCCCCTGTGGCTTCATACCTTCCCTCTTGGCTTCATTCCTTCCCTATTGGCTTCTTTCCTTCCCTATTGACTTTATTTTCCCATCTTGGCTTCATTCCTTCCCTCTTGGCTTCATTCCTTCCCTATTGACTTTATTTTCCCATCTTGGCTTCATTCCTTCCCTCATGGCTTCTTTCTCTCCCTCTTGGCTTCATTCCTTCCCCTTTGGCTGCCTACCTAAGTCTCACCATGGCAGTGGTTTACAATAACTTAGGACTAAAATTTGTTCTTGTCCAAAGCTACTGTTTATTATATGGTCCCCTTGCCATCTCGATCAATTTCTTACTCCGAGACCGTATTTTTGTTTTTCATTGTCATGGTCAATTTCAGTCAAGTCTTGATAAATTGCATTCATATAAGCTCAAACAGAACATGTGCATTATTGGTGCAACTTTTGTGCAGTTATAATGTCATTTTTGATTAAAAAATTGAAAAATTAATTACTGTGCGGCTCGGCCTGTGTCACCAAGAGGTACAACCCATGTGCAAAAAGTACAAAAACCTGATTCATCCCTAACTAAGGGCATATAAATGTTCCTTATCACAAGCATCATCAAATACAGGCCCAAAATAATGATCATTGGAATACATGAGTGCAAATTTGGTCCTTACATTAATTTTTTGACAAATTGTGAAGCTCCCTTTGCATCTGCTCCATCACCTGAAATGATGTACGATCATCAAATGCCTACCAAAATGGGACAGGAGGTAGGGAAGATCATTCTGAAAGATATTGAGGAACTTTTGATGATATTTTCCTGCATAATCTGCCATTCTTGATGACTTTTACTCTTGGAATGTTGATATTTTACCCAAAACCCCTGGATATTGTCTTTAAAGATCAGGGATTCATGCAAAGTGATATTTTTTCATCCAGTTACACCATGACTAAGATCTCCAACATTTTTGCATCATTTTTGCAATTTCTCTAATCATTAAAACAAATTTTCAGCATTAAGTTTATGCATGCGACAAGACTTTTGTCCAAGCACATTAGTGACAGACTCTTATTATTAATTTCTAGAATATTCAGACTGACATGAAACTTTATTTTTGCAATATAAGTAAGTTGTAGAAGGCATTGGCTTTCATTTAAGCTATTTCTTGTCAAAATCAGTCGATCACAAGTCAAGTTATTAACAGTTCTGTCAATAACATTTGGATGCGACAGAACTTATGTCCAGGACTGTACTTTTTTGAGGGTGCTCGTATGAACCTGAATCCGCGAAGACTCCTGGAGTGCTTGACCGACCCACTAAGATATGATGGAAAAGTGATGAAATCAGGTCTGTCATTCAAATAATTGGATGCCATACAAATCATTCCCTATTTGTAGAAGGGCTGGTCCCGGAATACAGGGTAGGATGTTTGATAAGTTTATTTATCAGGGTCCAATACGCGATCAGCTGATTCACACTGGCCATGACCTAACCCAATCCAAAGACATAAGTCTCTTGTCAAATATCAAGTTTGGCCTATGACTATTCTTTACTCTGCCAATGGAATTGAAATGTTATCTGGTACCACAACCCCATTACCTTATACAGCTTTTCTGGAGTGGGAAGCAGTCCTCGGACTATCCCTTTACAAGCATGCTGTTACAGATGCGGCTGTATTTATCGAGTAGGCCTATGACGCGTACCTCTGTGGTGATAACTGTCCTACATGTAACCGACAATAAAATTATGAAAATTATAGAAAAATGTATTCATCAAAGTGAATCTAGAGACAACGTCTTTTAATTAGAAATGACAGACTGTTCTCAAACAGGACCCTAGAATGTTAATTGTTATATCATAATATGCATGTCCCTTATATATATGTCAATTGATGGCCATTGAATCGTTTGGTCGCTGACATGTTGACTGTGACAGTTCTGGGTGCGGCAACATCTTTCAACTATGGTGCGTTCCTTGCGGTGACATGTTGCAACTGTTCGCTAACAGGCAGACATGATTAGTTTGTAACGTGTGTTAAGATGTTCTCTGTAGAGTAGTGGTTCCACATCGAGGCCGAAGTTCTGTCTGTTACAATATAGGTCCTATTTGGAAAGTTTACTCATGTGGAGGCCTATAGTTTGGACCAAAGATTCCATACAGGGCTGAAGTTCAGTCAAGATAGGCTTTAAAGTGTTTTTTCCGAACACAATGGAGGAGTCCATCTATTTTGAATACCTACCCATAAATTAAATGTCTATGATATGAACGTGGTCTATGCTTTTGGAAATGCTCAAGCTGTTCCTGAAGCATGGCTCACATGTCGAACATGACTGGAAAACATAAATAAATCCAGACCGATCGCCTGTTTCTTTAAAAAAAAGGAAAAACACGGTATGATGAGGAAATAGATATACTAACAAAGACCCAGGAGGGATGCTTCTGTCTCTGGGTTCACAAACAGTTTATCAAGGAACAAAATGATGGTATCTTCAAAGGTCTTCTTAAAGCCTTCGAATAGAGGTCTGTTCTGACCTTTTAGTTCTTATGCGAACGTAGGCCTATATATCTGTCCTTATTCTATGGCATGGAGATGGGTTGTTGGCCTTAGGCCTAATGGTTAGCTATTTGGGAGCAAAAAAATGAAGATGAGTGTTTAAATTGTGAACTGCATTGGTCCATATTGCATGACCACCTCATCTAAAGTCCCTTTATCCTTGACTTCAATCCCAAACCTCCATCCAGGATTCATCCAGTCACGCTCTGCTGGTCCTTCCATGGTCACATGACCGTGTAATCATCAGAGCGTGACTGTGATGGCCATGCCTCAGGTGCCTCGGGTGATGCCTGCTTCCATGTCATTATAACCAACGGTAAAACTGCTGTCACCAGAGACAATACCCAGTGCCACACTGTGCCATAGTCACTCCTGTACAAACAATGCACTCCAGGAGCTCCTATAGGATTTCCTCTTATTGAAATCGAGGCTGCAGATTTGCAAGGATAATGCCCACAGATTGTAAGGTAAGTGTCTCAAGGTGTCATATTGTATGTAAAAAGATATATCATATTTTTGTAAAAGATACTTGGATCTAAATATCGTGTGTAAAAAGATACAAGACCATTTGTTTATGTTGATACAACTGTCAATCTGTGTATCATCCTGCACAAATAGATTCAATTGCAAGCCGGCATCATAATGTGGGATATAAAATATTTCTTCAGAATGTTTTGGCGTGCATAACATTGCATATTGAATAGCAGATCCAATCAGTCTGATAAATGTCCACTTATCAGAATTTGTCTTGTCAGTGTTTTGTTGTTGTTGTTTTTTTTCTCTGTGAGTCTTTGTATCATCATATCATGTCAAAAATCTCACATGTGTGCCCCTCCCCTTGTTGATACTTCATGGTTGAACCAATCATCCACCATTGGAAGTTTTTTATCCTTGGGTGCACTTTTGCTTTTGCCCTTTTGAGCAAAGAAACCACAATGGTTACATGATTTTTTCCCATGCAGTTTATGTAGGTAGCAAACAAAGATTATTTATGTGTGCCAACAGTGACTGCAATTCAGTTTTTACTTGAACATAATAATCATAATAAGTGCTGGCAACAAATTGGCAGGCTAAGTTAGTTTATTTGAAACGTTTGCATTTTAACTGACCTGCAATGGCCTGCAATGGCAATTAAGTGAAGTGGAACTATCATGCTTGGTTTGCTGCAAATTGTGTCCACAATGATTGTTGCAACCCTAAAAATTTATGGGACAAGACCAAGAGGACCAGGGGGTCCCAGATCATTATTGTTATTTATTCTCCCATAAATCAGCCTTGCCCTGGCAAGCTAATCTATAGTTTACTTTTTCAATATTTCTGGCTACTCTGAACTGTTCTCAGACGTCAATGTATATATCAGTCAAGAGTTCAGTCTCTTTCGAAGTTCATCGAGCATTCTGTTTTTAACATTTTTGACATTTTGAGAACAAATTCTTGTTCTCCTTGTTGGTTTTGTTATTGGGAATCTAGGTATGTAATTTGTTGACTTATATTTATTTATTATTGAGATATAGCAGATATTGCGGATGATACCAGAACTGTCTAATTCGTGATTTTTGGTCTGAGCTTCCATCATCGATTGTAAGATACACTAAACTTGTTCAGCAAAATCGTTTTTCAGTCGATCAAGGATTCTGCAGCGGATGGCTCAGTTGATCCTTTTCATTAATTCCTCTGCTTTGACATTCATGATGAGCCCATGATACCATACATGCGCAAAATGATTTCAAAGTGCTTTAGAACTAATGAAGATGTTCCTTACTGCCAGTTACTGGATACATGTACTTTCCTTAGAATTATCCGGGCAGTGTGTAACTATGATAAGGTATTCTCATCACACGTAAAAGAAACACGTAAGAAAATGCACAAGTCCTCATGGTCTCCAATGCACAAGAAGGAGAATGGGTGTGGGAGTGTGTCTTGAATTATAACCATCACTCCAAGACTTGTCCAGGTTCTTGAGGGACTCAGACAGAAAAGGTTTCAGGTTCTGAATCATCTTGAGACTTGGGTGAAAGTTGGTTTAAATGTGACACTATTCAAGACATCTGCTTCCTGCTTGTTCACAAAAGTGTCCATGACGCGCTGCACATGCCATCATGGGGATGCATAAATGCTAATAAGGGCAAAATATGGGGCATTTAGGAGGGGAGGGTTTACTGTAAATACAATTAATCCAGCAACCCCAGTTGTAGGGTATTGAACATCGTATTGCTCAAATTTCCCCAGGGTTCTTCAAACATGCATAACATTTCTGAGTGGTATTTGATGAGCAATTTTTGAAACATCTGGTCTGGTCCTGAACCAAGTTGGAGTTGGGCTATGGTTTTTGATGCAGAAAATTCGGGTAAAAGAGCCAAGCCAAAAGAGTAGGAGTATGGGGTATCCCTGAAGAGGGGTTGGACGTTCAATGCAGTTGAGGGGGTGATTATCTTGAGTGGGGCAACAGTGCAGAACCCCTATGCTGTCCATGTAACCCCTCTTGTCATACAAAAGGTGTGTGCCTCAGGTGAACTGTGAGAGACTTATATGAGTTATGATGGATGGGTATGGCCATTCAATACCAATAGCCAGTGTGCCTGTGCACCTATTATTGCTTATTAGAATATTATCTGTAAGTGCTATTATGAGCTGTGCACGTCCCCACGAGAGGTTTTCAAGTGGTTCTCCCATATTTACTTCATGCAATTTTTTTCCCATATTACCCCCACTGCATTCTGCATTTTTATGTAACGAGAAATGAAGCACATGCCCAGTGTCCGTTTATTGCAATTTACCTCATTGCATAATACATGTACACATTCCACTTCAAATTGGTAGAAGGACTACTTCATACTTCCAAATTTTCAAAAATGACAAGCCATGTGTGATGTGACATATAATAGCCCATAAGGTCTTTTTAACCTAAACTACTTCTCGTAAGAACCGTTTTAGAAAATTTTGTAATTTCAAATTGTGATATTGATGTAATATTGATGGCCAATGACAGAACACAAAATTAATCATGATGCTGCTATTTAATGATACGAGTGCATGCCATGATTGTCAATGTTACGGGAGATAAGTATGTTTACAAACTCGTCATTAATCTCCCTAATCTATCAACTGGACCTGTGAATGTTTTTGTTTGGAAATTGAGAAATCAATTTAGATTTACTGAGATATCACAATCACAAACAATGCTACTTTTCAATCAAGCCCTGTGCTAACTCCCAGGTGGAGGCTGTTGTATATTGAGGGCCAGTGGCTTGGGGGCTGCACATGTGTTGCTGGTGGTCGTGGGTTAGATGCTTGGTTGTGTCAGCTGGTGGGACGGCCATGACATTTCACAATTAGTGCCTAATCATATCTATTACATCTGGTGTGAAAAGAAAACAAAAAATAAATCAGGTCACACTGTTGTGCACAGTCACATAATGGTGGGATTAACTTGCTGGGTGACTTTTATGGTCCAGGTGATCAAATAGGTCACGGCACAAACCAGGTGAACAGAGATGACAGCTGATGGTGAGTTGAAATGTGGGGAGACTCAATTTTCATTCTAATATGAACATTTGCCTTTAATTGCATGCCTTAATATTCCAATAACTGCTTGCTTAAAAGGTTTTTGGCATCATGCAATCTTCACTTTGAAACCAATTTTTTTTTTTGGTGTGCGGAGATTCAGTGAATGAGTTAAGCCATAAATATAATTTAGGCTGATGCATGATTTTTAAGATGAAAATATAGAAATCTGAATTCAATTGAATGAATTAACTTGATATCTATATAGTCCGTTGAATTGAAATGCTATGATCATGATGATATACAAATATTTTATTGGATACTATTAATTTTCTTCTTCTTTTCAATATGTCAGACTCAAGGAAGTTGGAGAATCTTGGGCCCATGCATGGTAATTCATGGTGATACCAAAACCCACTGCTACATAGTATGGAAGGTAATTTGAATGTTTGTATTGACATGGAGCTATGAAGATATCGAACTACAAGAGGGGGGGGGGCAAACAAGTTGTGATTCACCCAGGATTGTGCATTCTGATAGCTTGACCTATCAACTTGAATCAGAGGACCTTGCATACTCATGACAATTCTAGGCATAAATGAGCAGGTTCAAGAGTTCACAGATGACACTTGGTAATTCTGTCATAAGCAATCTCATTTGAAAGAGACGTGGGACTGTGCCCTGTGCATTTTAAGGGTCAGTGTTTGGTTCAGTCACTGAGACAGGGGGCGGAACGAGTCAGCACAGGTCGAAACATTCTCAATTGGAGTGGAGGCCTCGTGAGGGGGGGGGGGTAATTATTAACAGTCATGTACGTGTACATGTACAGGGAAGAATTTTATGATGTTGATCTATCTAATCTATCTGTCTATCTCTTTATCTATCTATCGCTTTATCTATCTATCTATCTATCTATCTATCTATCTATCTATCTATCTATCTATCTATCTATCTATCTATCTATCTATCGGAAAGTAAAGATCCACTCTAAGGAACAGTGAGTACTTACGAAGAACTCATCATTCTACCTCCTGCAGCTGGTTAAAGTTGTTGCATGGGCCAGCAGTGAAAACAGTAAAGACTTGAGATCTATCTGTCTGTATATCTATCAGTCTGTCTGTTTATCTAGTATCTATCCATCCATCTAGCTATCTATCTTTCCATCTATCCATCTATATATCTTTTATCTATCTATCTTTCTATATGTCTATCTCTCTATCTATCTATATATCTATATATATATTTATACATATCCATACATATCCACCTATATCTCTATATCTATCTATCTATCTATCAACCAAGCTCCTTCAATGTGATACCAGTCTCTCCTAATGGGTCTGGCATCTTCACATTCTTGAGTGATACTTCTTATAAGTAATGACTTAAACATCTGCTGAGAGGGGGACTATGATATTCTAATGGAATTTTGATCGTTTGTGATGAGAGATGTGCCTTTTGATCAGGTCTGACTGGAAAGCAGATACTTCTGACTAAAAGCCACTAATCAGAAACACGGACATGATGAATAGTGTTTCTATTGAGAGTGACTGAATCTTGTGTTGATGCATTGACGTACAGACACGAACAGCTTGTTAATGTCATCATGCATGTATAGTGCACATGCAGGTTGATGGATTGACGAGTCTCTCTAAATTGCGGAAGTGATTTGTACAAGTTTCAACTAAATTAAATACGATTCGATGTAAAATGTATGATTCTGGACGGATGTATTGATATGACATTTTACTTAGTAATTGCTCCAAACATATAACAGTTTTTCCAGACATTAACAATTTTAGGAACACTAAATAAATTGAAAAGATACAAAATTTAGTACATTGTAATAGATTCTGACAGAAAGGTCGTATTTTCATACAATACAAACATGTCTCAAGTCAATGTTTTAAAACGACCAAAAAAAAAACTACTAGTCTTTTTGCAAGTGTCACTTGGGGGTGGACACATGCTTGGTTAATTGTTTCCAGTGTCAAGTTGTGTCGACTGTGTCATATCCAGTTTTGCTTAATTCTATTTCGTGTGTGTTTATGCTGATTGGTGGGTGGGGTGTTTTATGGAAGTCACCAACTGTCTTTGTAAGTTCTCTTTGCCAGTTGCGTGGTGAGCTTGTCCCACTCGGATTTCATTCTCCATCGGGTAGGCGTGGGTGAGTGGGGTGTCCACTGTGTCCAACCCAAGTCCAGGTATACAGAGGCGTTGTTTCACAACAAGGGGTTTATTTCCTTGTAATAAATAGTCGATCATATCTTGGCTGGCCAGCAGAGGTAGGCACCATTTTCAACGCAGGGGGCCCATATTTTCACCTAACTGCAGGGGTGCGAATTTTCAATTGCCATGTCCTTGGTCTCTGTTGGTCTCTATTGCATTTGTTGTTGATTTATTGACATTTTCGATGGAAAAGCTTTATCTGATACTCGAGATAAACTCAGAACAAGTTAGAACCAAGCCCAAATGTGCTTTTGCGCCTGAGACTCAATCTCTTTGCTTTTATGGGTTTTGCTTTCTTATCAAGAGCTCTGAGAAAATCAAAGGGTTTTCTGCATGTCATGATTTGTGTTTTATAAGCAGCCAAATTGAACCAATACAGATCATTTTCCGATTGGCCAGCTTCGCAATTTCACGCACTGCTCCCTTCGGAGGCTGCTCAGAAGGCACTTCCTCGTCCGACCAATTATATCTCCCTCCGATGCTTGGCTTTAATTATTCTCACCTTTGCCTGCCTCGGGTCATCCTCTGACAATCTCAATCTTGGCGACCTGGCTGCCCTGCTTAATCTGACTTCTCCAGTGTTTTATCAGTAATTAAGCAAAATCTGACCCCTCTTGACCAAGGATAGCATTATATCCAATAACTCCAGATAAACCCAACGTGCTTCTAATAAAGCACTGCTAAGCCAGAGGAGAGAGTATTCCTGTGTAGGCCATTGGGCCAACCGTGATCTGCTAATTTGCATATATACCACACTTGTCAGACAAATTTTCATTTATGACAAAAGCAGACTGATTGTTATTTTTTATTGGTGAGGCAGTCTGTTATAAATATCATTGAAAGGGCCGATAGCTATGTGTGATTTTATATTCTGGGATTCTTGGCCATCGTTGTTTTGTGAGAGACAGCTGCTTGTACCTAAGAATCCTGGATATTCTTCACTTGTACATTACAAACGCTGAATTATCCTGAACTTTCAAAGTTGGCGCTTGTCAAGCTGATCGTAAGTAGTTCCAGAAATGAACGGGAGGGGGCTGAGGGCACTTTGACACCCGTGGCTCCCCCCAGGCCCCCTGGTGAGCGTAGAATGACCTTCCCGAGACACATGCCTTCTTGGCAAGCAGGCCAACCAGCCAGGGGCCTACATACTTCATCCTTCTCCTTAATTGAATTCGCCAGTTGAATTAAACCCCCAGGCTAATCGAACTGTTCTCCTCTCCACGACATGGTCTTCTTATTAATTGATATATAATATATTGATTTGAAATTAGTTCCAACACATGTTAGCTGATATTCCAATCTGCATGGTTTGCAAATTTAACCTCTGAATTGACATTTCTCATTTTGAAATTGCCATAAAACACTGATTGTCCTGACAGTCATGTCATTTCATAAATTTAGTGTCTGATGGTCAATTTGCAACTTCTGACTGGCGATTGAATTACTCTATGATTATGTGTGATTATCTCTGAAGGTTATTTGAATAACAGGGAGGGGAGGCTGTAAATCTGAGGCTTGCGTCCATTCCATACAGCCCTGCAATAACTGTGAGTTATGTACAAAAGTAATTTGGGCACAAAAACTGAAGATTTCGGGTATAGATTGTCTGGGTTTCTTGGTATACTTATTGGAGTGACTAAGCTTCTTTTTTTGTAAATGTTTTTCTATTTTGAAATGACAACACATCATGTTGCTGGACCTTCTGTTGAGAAAGAAGTTGTGAATGAATTTTCGTCAGCTTTGACTGTTTGATCGATCGTATTGTGCGGATGCCACTGGATGGTGTTGTATTGCAGACCTTCTGGGCAAATTAGGACAATTAAGAGAAGTCACAAATGGTGTTGCTAAAGTCCTTGACAGGCATTGATTGATGATTCAGCACTGGGCTGCTGTCCTCACTGCAGGCTTTTCGAACTTGGCACAGAGGGATATTCTTCACTCAGTCTGCTTAGAGCATCACCAGTTGGTTGCTGTTTGTTGGTGATTTCAATGCTTCTACCTTATACATGTAAATATAGATTACCTCTACTTACACGAAGCAATGGAATTGCCATGAGATGCCATAACATAAAATCATTAAAATGTGTCTCTTATCTGAGCATTATATATTTACACTTGTCTGTTTGATTTGTGCTGCTTTCGCCCAGTCAAGTGCCAAGTGCGATTGTTTTGGTTGTGATAAGCAAATTGACTTGTGTTGCGTAATGACAGGGAATGATGCGGAGGGGATGGCTCTTGGCTTTCCTCATCCCCCTCGTCCTCCTGAGGGATGCTGCTCGGTGATTGATGAGCAGAATTAAGCAGATAATTGCGAGACTTACATGATAGTTAGGCAGGCCAGCAGGACAATGATTAATGTTGCACAGCAGTGGTTGAAAGGTCCCTTGCAATTGGAGGTCCATAGGGAGTCACTATTATTACTAGGGATGGGCCTTTTGGTTCCCTTTCGCCCCCTTTCGCCTGGTGTTAGCCCCACAAAGGCCTGTGCAATGCTCTTTCTGCTTGGCACTGTTTGCAGCTGCCTAAGCTCATCAGCCCCCTTCCTGCGGCACCCCCCCCCCCTTTCACTGCCTTGCCATCAGTGTGCGCTATGCTTCCGCTGCCGCAACATGTAGCCATGCGTGTCCCGTGGAATCACTCTCTCTGACATGCCTGGATTCACTTAATCTGGATCACTCTTAGGTCTCTGGATTGATCAATGTTTATCAGACAATTTTTTGGACTATTTTACATCGCATTATCTTGTGCTTGGATCAATTGTTATCTCATAACATCACATGGACAGTGATCTCATCACACAGGAACATACCTACCTGCACTCCTAAATATTGACTCTAACAGTGCTCAGAATGTGCACCTTCACAGAATGCGGATCCACATAACATAGCTGCTGCAAACTATTCAGTGTGTTTTGGACTTGACTCTCGGCAGCTGTGACGATCGTGTGTCCCACCTTAGGAGGTCCAAAGACAAACGTCTTGTGACGTCATGACGTGACTTGGCGCAAGGGCCAAGGACCTTTGATCAACCTTGCACGCGCTGTGTGACGCTCGCTACGTCGTCGGAATACCGCAAGTCAGTGAAAAGAACACTTCGATATCCCACTTGACACTTTTCGATCGGGAGTGACTCCTGTCTTTATGTTGTGACACTTGTGAAATAGGATCATAATTGTAAGGTAAGGGATTTTCAATGCATGCAGCAGGCCTACATTTAAAAGTTGTTTCTTGAAATAACTAGTCTGTCACAGTTATATTTGCTTCGTTTTTGTGGTTCTAATAAATAATCGTATTGCTGTTTGGAATTTATCTCTGATATTGAGCTTTTTCTTGGAGCTTTTGTCATTTCAAGCAATGGCAAGGACTGATATTAGATATTTAATGACATGTTCATCACTTTCATTTGTTCTTGACTTCAGATATTTAACTTGTTCTGTAAATGCTGTTTGTTCTTCAAACTTTTCATGACATTACGTTTAAGTCAAGACCCGAAAAAAAAATCGCAAGACATTGACCAGTTCAATGTGTTTCTGGATATCATAGCATTGCTCTAGACTACAGTTCATGTCATTGCATATAATCTACTGTATTTCATTTCTATATGCCTACATGTTAGCTGAGTATATAATATTTTCATTATTCCAATATGGTGTATACAAATATGAATGGTAACCCTCCTATATGTTTATCCTGCACATTCCGTTCTGTTCGAAGCACATTCTATAAAGGGCAAGTATGCTCACTAGCGACACCCAACGGGCCCTTTGCATTTCGGGCCAATTATGACCTGCCTCGATGACAGCTCTGCGATAGAAGCACACCTGTCTGGGGATATCTGCCTTGAAAGCAAAGAGAGTGAACTATGCCTCTCAGATTTATGTGTTTTATGGCCACTTTAATCCTTTGTACTCATTGTGTAGTACATATTTGTACATCTTAATGTTTCTATGTTTCGACAAGATGTACTGAGTCTGCAGCAGGGGGCTGCAAGCATTGCATTCCCCATGCAACTGATAAAACTTCTTTGCTCTACTCAAAATGTCATGTTCTTGTATTTATAGTTTATAGATAGGCATAGGTGCCTATACAATGTCGACATAATGGCAGCTCTGCCACTTAATTGATGCATTTTTGATCGAATCTTCTAGTTGGGATTCGGGGGGGGGGAGGGGGTTGGTGTGCCTAATTGGCCTACCAAGTGCAAAAATACATGACGCAACGACCTAATCATCCATCTGGTTGGGATTCGTACCATTTGCATGTGGCATCCATGTAACTGTATATCATTGCTCATCAGCATTTGAATTCTTTGCTCGAAAGTAAGTTCAGATGACATATCCTTCTTCAAAATCCTATCTTTATGGAGAAGAGGAATTAAATGAAGTCATTCTACCCTGAACTGCCACTGACATTGTTGAATATTGAAATTGCCAGGCTCATAGCAGTGGACATTGTGGACAAGCAGTGTATTTGATAAAGTTAGGATTGTCTTACAAGCAGATACACTCAGGGGGCACTCCAGCCGAGATTGTGTTTACATTATGAGTGTCTGTTTCTGCAACTTTGTGAAAACAGTTGTCAAGCAGGTAGTCATAAGACACCGGAGTCAATTTGGTCAGTGTTGGCAGTGTGTACAGAATGTGTACACAGTGACAGACATGTGTCAAGCAAGTGCATAAATCTATACAGGTTTAATCTGGCTACCAGGGCATCTGCCAATCGTGGTCTTGAACCAATCATTTCCTGAACTAATCAACCAGATTCAACCTGTTGCATTTGTGCCTGTGACCTGTGCAGCCAATCTGCAGCATGACATGTGTTCTGTGGCTAACATGCCCCGGGGACTCACAGAAGACAGAAAGGGCCAAAGGACTGGCTCAAGGGGGGCCAAAGGGCCAGCAGAGGGGCCAAGGGGGTCCGGGGGCTCTGGGCTGGAACAAGGCGACTCTGTGCGCCCCCTCTGTGCCTCTGCTGGTGCTGATTGAAAATTAACTTAACCTGGTGGTGTTGACATGTCTCTAGATAAGACCTGTTTGATCTCGACCAGGTCTACTTTCAACCTGCAGGAGTCCACCTAGAAATTCAACAAGGTTTAATTAGAAAATTACAACCAAATTAAACCACCCCTTTATTGTTTGTTTAGTTTGAAATATGACTAGGGACTAGTGGACAGTCACTTTCTGTGTGGACTGAAGTCTCGTTCAGCTTCTGGCCTTTCCCATGTAAATGTGACGCAATGTGCCTGAGGTGCATTGCGACTGTATATTTGCTCATGCTGTCCTCTGCTCATCTGATGGTCCAACTATTTTAATTTGCTAATTTGGCTAATTTCTTCCACAGTGCTCGTTGTACAGATGCCTCAATGTTGCAACAGACTGATTTTAGGTATACCCATCTTCCTTCCTGTTTATACTGAACATTGTTTTATAGGTCAGTTCATCTTCTCTTGGTTAAAAGTCATGCTGTGATTGAAAATTTGAGAGACAATTGAGCAACTTCGTGCAGAATGTTGATATTCTTGTAGGCTGACAATGAGACCATGGCTATACAATTTATTCCTAATACCTCCCGTATTGTACAACATTGAGGTACCTTCCCTATAGTAATTTATCTTCTTGTAAAGTTTCATATCATTGACATTGTAGCTTACCTTCAGTGAAAGCTGGCGTTGTGCGGAAATCGCAAGTGCCACCTATGTGCTAAAGGATTGATTTGAAGTTTCTTAAAACTACATTTTGTGTGAGGAAAATTAAGATGCATGTTTCGTGGGAGATACATCCAGCACCTGGTGTGATATAAATGTTGATGTGATTCGTTTTAATGCCAGATTAATTCAATTGACTCAATGCCAAGAGATAGTGGCTGTTTGCTTTTGGCTGTTTCTCTGTTATATCCAAAATTTGCATGACTGCAGCTCCAAAAACCAACATCCAATCAAATGTGAACTGGTATTCATTGGTTGAACCATGGAAGGTTGGCCTACCTGCATGGAAGTGCATGCTTGGGAGTGTTTTGGGGACACCAACCCAACAGCAGCCCACTGCAACCCACAGCCAGGCCATAGAAAGGCCTCAGAATGATGAGTGATGATCGCCTCATTTCTAATTGGTGGGTTGTGTGCCAAGCTATGGCCAGGCTATGGGCGTTTGGCAGGAGCATCATTATTTAACTTGGAGATTACCATCTCTGCACAAATTCTGTTGTCATAAATCCCTCCTGGGCTGAGCAAGAGCTATCATTGTTTGCCTATAATTCGGCAAAAGTCATGTGACAAACGACCATCTCGCCATTTATAATATGCATTTGGAGGGAGTAATGGCCCCTGTAAAACTCGACCACCATTGCTCCTGCAAACAAGCCAAATGCTGCCTCTTGCATACTGGCTTTATCTGATCACTGCAGACATTTGCTGAAATTGAGGTGAAAAATGGCCTGGCTTGGTTTATGGTGGGTGTGGAATTGCTGGATGATATAGGTTCTGATAAGTTTTAACTGTTTTTCAACTTTCTCTCTTTAGAAGCACAAGACGTCAAAGACAAGTTAATTTATTTTATGTGGCAGCATTAAGATGATACATCTTTCAAAAATCATTTGCATTTTAAAATGTTTATAACTTATAACTATTTGCAAGCATTCACCTGAACTAAAGAAGATATATTATAACTATAGGTCCATGGAAATATCATCCATAATTTACGTAAAAGGCGCCTTGTGAATCAGCTTTGCTAAAGTGGTCAAAATAATCAAATGCTGCTTGTCTTCTAAACTCTTCTTGTCATTTCCAATCCCTCATACCTCCACGAATTTCACTTATTTTCTGCCACCACCAGTCTTTGTCTTATTGCTGTGCCGTTGGCCTATTATCATAACTGCTGGCCCAGTGATTTATTGGCTCCAGTTCCAGTGTTTTCAACTATTTTGACAGATGTGCAGTAATTACTTCCAATTGGAAATTGAAAATGCATGACTCTATGAACAACAGTCCTCCGTGCATGCATAGTGTAGTTCTGGACCAAAAAAGTAAGGGGAGAGGGATCTGCTTGTGACTTTAATTTAATCGTTTTGGAGGGGACTAATTTACATGTCACCACAATGAATTAATGATATTTGCAGTTATTTAGGAAGCAACCGGTCCTCCTCCTTTGTTGTGTCTCAATGGAATACCAGGTGCGTTTCCTTTCTGCTAGCTTCCTCGAATGTAGTTGTGAATTTTGAGAACGGTACCAGCTCCTACTTACAATACTTTGCAGCCCATTTGTACCTGATCCATTGTTCTGCTCCTCCATGCAGTTGAACTGCATTCATTTGTCGATGGGATGCAAATAGCTGCAAATAGGAGGCAGGGAGCAGGCAAGGAGCTGATTCGCCTGATTACCTTTGATGTGCCATGTGCTATTGTTGAACGATTGTTCAGGGGGCATTTTAAGAATTCTGGCAAATCAGGGCCAGCATTGAGCTGCTGCATTCAACTGGTATTGCACTGAGCATGGAAGTGTTTGTATTGGAGCAAGTTGCTGCTGGAACAATACCCTGCAAAAGAAGGGGCTGCCATGGGTGGAAAAATGAGGAGGGAGGCATTGGGCCAGAAAAAGGCAGGCTAATTGGTATGCATGCTGATGCAGCCACGCTTCACTGGCTTCGATCGACCATTGTTGCTGCTTGACTAATTCTGCCTTTGTGGTCTTCATTTTTGCACCGAGTGTAAGCCAATTAGGAATTTAGCAGGGTTTAGTGGAAAATCAGGACCATGAGCCACAAGATTGAAAAGTAGTGATTGGCAACTCAGCACTCTGTGATCGACTGGTGTTAAAAGCTTCAGTCTTTCTATCTTTAAAATCTTTTTTGTCTCCTCATATAAATTGAAACACCAAAATATACACCAAGCACTTGGCCATTCACTAAATACATTTAAATCAACCTCTTTATACTTAAGAGTATTTCAAAAGAAGATGTTTTGCACATTAACAGGGCACACTTCTGGTAAGGTCCTCCTTAAAAATCATCAATCTACTCAAGTTATGGACTGACGACAGTGACGAGTAAAGGCTGATGGCTTTTTTGGCTGATCAGTGAATTAAGTCGATTGCTTGATAGCTTTTTATTGGCTGATTTGGCCGCCTTTGTGTGGTTGATTGGTGGGCCACTTGACGGTCTCAGCTCCCGATTCAAGCAATTGAGTAATTTGGGACATTATGGGCCATCAGATCTTTATTGTTTGAGAGGCTGGCCATAAATATCTTGTGCCCTAAACCAATTAAACACAACTGTGTGGTCGTTAGAGGCCATTGTCGTCCACTCTATCAAAATAGTCCATTTATGGTGTCACAGTGATACACAGTAAGTGGTATACTGAGTGCTTGGTAAGTGTAGTCCTCTTAGGAGGGGCTGGACTTCACTACAACTTAATTTACTTTACTAAGTAGGTACTGGTCCAGTTGCATTTGGAGTTAGCGTGATCAGGATAAAATGATGACTGCACTCGAGACTGCAGCTGAAGCTATATCCAGTTGAATTATCATTAAATCATTTAAATTGGCAATTTGCGTTTCATATGCATGCATGTGGGGCAGATGGGCTTCAGGTGGGCAGGGTATAGGGCAAGCAAGGGCCAAGTCAGAGCAAATGGCCAGGGCTTGTGGCTATCGGGCTTATGGCTTTGTGGTACTTCATTGCACTTCATGGACCATTGTACAGCAGTTAATTGAACTAGCATGTACACCTCTCTGGTTCTAGGTGACTAAGTGGCACTTGGCTCTCTCAAAGTTTCAATTTACTGAGATCATAACAATCGAAATGTGGCTCAGATTTTCAGAAGTGCAAAAAAGCCTCCAATCAAATTAAGATGAGACTCCGATATGCACGGCAGATGCCATTGGCTCTTCATTAAGGAACATTTACTGCTCCATGATTTGAGCTGGGCGTTTGTGCTTCCCTCTGGTGATTAGTAGAACAGGACAAAGCCACTCAGGTATCCAGTCAGGTGCCCAGATGCTATCTACGTGGCTGTCAAATGCTTTGCTCGTGTCAAATCAGCCGTGCTCACTCATCACCTTAATTGCTGCGGCTGGCTGAATAACTGCTTCTTTCACAAATGTGTTTTGACTGCTCTGATTAGATGGACTTTGAAACAGTCCTTTAATGACTTCTTTGAGTCCCAGTCATTTGGACATACACCACAGAGTGGGAAGCTGTAAATATTTATTCTTAATCTTGGTTGATTTGTTGTACTCTGTATAGTGTATACTGTGTGTGTGTTTGTGTTTACTCTGTACAATACAGTGTACATGCATGGAAGCATAACATCATAAAGTTAGTGAATTGAAGTAAGATGTACAACTTTGAAATTAATGCTCTTCTCTGAGCAAAATGTATGTCTGGTACTTTCAGGTACATTGAATTTTGTGCATTAGAGTCTTGCATACACATAAATCTAAAATGCTCAGCACAAATTGCCATGATTGGGGAGCTTTTGAGAGTATTTAGCATGGAAAGTTCAAGTGAGGTTGAGTAGAATTAGCTTTCTTTATCTGCTGAGATAAGGCTATTTATGTAATTAAAAGCAGTTAATGCTAAGAAGTTGCATTAAGGACTTTATGTAGTTTTCCAGTTTACATTAGAGTCATGAAGTATGAAGCATGTGAGGGGCAACATGTGCAGTTCATTGACAGATGGGCCCCAGCAACTAATGAAAATGTCCAGCTACTTGCCAGTGGACATAGCAGTGGTTGACCTTGGGCCCAGGGGTCACGTGACCTTCAGGGCGACCTCTGGCGTGACCTTGAACTTGACATTCAGCCTGGCCACTGATGAATCTTGGAGGACCTCCAAATGTTTTGAATTGAACTGCATGTTGAGCTGCTTGGGCTGCTCACTTGGCTCATGACTGAGGCATTAAATGATATTAAGCAAATTCTATAGAAATTCGATGACTGGAATTGTAATGAATACTCAATACTTCTGGCAGACTGGTCTCAAGTGGTCTCTTAATCCAGTTGGTCACTGTGCTGCATGCACAGGTCGATTTCAGTCTCATTGTCATTTTTTCATCCATACTGATCCTGCATTCTCTTATGTGTTGGGTTATAATGCTAACTCACTCCGGAGTTACTCAATTAGGGAGCTGTGATGGAGGAGGGATAACTGTAATTTGAGAAGGGCAATAAGTGACGTAATATGCATTAATTGAGTTCAAGAATTCTAGGCAAAACTGGCCCAAAATCCCTGGTTCAATTCACTAATTAGATGTTTCACCTGAGTTGGTATTTTGTTGAAACCTGTATCCCCGGGTGTCCAAAAAATTTGTTAATTAAGAAGAGGCTGATTTATAAACTGATTAGATTTGTAATAGAAAGAATGATGATCTCACAAAATTACCCAGATTAATCCTTCATTTAATATTTTTGACCTTCAGAAAGAGTTATAAAATGCCAGCCAGTGCTCCCATCACTGTCATTCATCCTTCGCAATTTAGTCATGTTGAGATTGTTCTTAAAACCCATTGTTTGTTTAAAAGATTCTACATGTTCCATTATTGGTTCTTTTTCCGTTGAGCTGTCATGACAGTCCGATGGCTATCAGTTCATAACAGGATTTATGTTAGGCCAGGGAGACTGACCAGAAGGGAAAGCAAAAAGGGTGGCCATCGGGGCTGACCACTGACCAGGGAGGCTGGCCAAGGAGGGTGGGTAGGGGTTGGGCTGGCTTGTCCTGGGGTGAACTCTTTTGCCCTGTCTCTTGCCCTCTCCCTTGCCCTTGCTGTCGAGTGAGGAGCCCAGGTCACCCCATCAACAATAGACTGCTTGTCCCTAAAACAATAGGAGGAGCCCAAGGAGAGCTTGGTGAACACTGCAGTGAAATAATGGGCAATAATGTTTTTAATTGGCTTGGGTGCTGCTCTCCCAAGACACAGGAGGATTGTGCCTTATGGGCCTACATGTAGATTGAGACAGGTTCGTGAAGGAGTGTCCAGTGCAGGTCCCTTGGTTGGAAGTCACTTGATCGGAGCACTCGATTCAGCACAGAGCCCAAGAGCCACTCGAGGTAAGCTGGAAATATGCTAGAAGTATGCTGGAAATATGATGCTAGCTTATTTTCCTAAGATATTTAGACTTTTGTTGATTACCTTTATTTTGGATGACGTATATTTCAATGTTACATGGTGTGAAAACAAAACTTCCTTCTCTTGAGTGTAGGCCTACCTGATAGTGCTGATACTGTGACAGTTTTGCCTTTTTGTTTCACAGAGAACGCTGAGCGATTAACGAGAAACTCTCGTTGTCTCCTTCAAACTATTGGTACAGTTATTGTAATTTTACTGGGCCAGTTTAATGATAACTGACCATTGATCTCATTCAGAGAGCAGACTAATACTATTTTGTTTTGGGGTTTGCTGTTTTACGTAGGAGATGTCCCATGTGATAATGTGAATGGTTATAGGTGGGAATTGAGTTTAGTTAGTGGAAAGAAACGGTTTATCATAGACTATAAGTGGGCCCCTGACAACTTCCATCATTGCTCGTCATGTCGTGGTTGAGGGTCATGCGAGGCCTGAGTTTGTCACTTGGTGTGAAATGTATCAGCACACACCCTTGGAAAACTGTTACCATGGAAACATGAGCACCTGAGGTCATCCCTCTGCGTCAACAAAGGTCCCAGGCCACAAAAAAATGTCCCAGCATGCGCTGTTTTGTGTGAATTATGGCCTTGTGAATCCATAAGTCAAACTGGAAATCGTGCATTTCATCCTTTGGTCATGACCTGTTCTGCATGAATGGCACTGCATGGCTGCTCCGAGCTGCTCTCTGTCTGCGCTGTTTGTAAATACAGCTATTCTGCTTATTTACTGGTTTGACAGACAACGGGATGAGCTCAGTTGTGATCCTGTTAAAATGCCATCATTGGAATGATTGGGATGACTGAGATTCAGCAGAGCACATGCAGCATTTGCTTTTGCAAGGTGGGTGATCTATCTTGGATCCTGCATGAATAGCTGGACATGATTATCATGCTGACCTGCAAAAATATATTAATTTACTTATAGACTCTGCAGGAAAATTCATTAAATCTTATATAGGAACATTGACCTGTTTCGTTGCTTTATAAACTGTTTATGGGATCTTTATGTCTCCAATTAAAACCATTGGATGTCTCTTTTTTCCAAATGTGAATGTTTCAGAACATTATTTACCCACTGTTGTTGTCAGTTACATGACAATTATCAAACTGCCAACGCCAAGTAACCTTGATACAAACTAGAGGAAAACTAGAACGTCACATTTAAGTACAACTGATCAGATTAAAGTGATATTCCTAGAAATCTTTTGAAGATTTGAAGCAAGGTGTTCGACGAGCAACTGTTGGAAAATGGGTCTTCTCTCGATAAGCATGCAGGTTTTGGGTAAAATAGATTTTGTGTTCATAATGTATGCTCTCATAATTAAGTTTAACATCATTGGCGTTCTTACTTTTTACACCATTTACACATTGTTAGTTAAAACTTGGGAAACAGTCTGTTTCCCAAGGTTAAAATGTATGGCGGTGCATGACAAGTTGACAAAAATTAAATGTAAGTCTGTGAAAGGCCAGGGGCATTGTGTCATGCATCAGGTCATTTGGGGAAACAACCATGGCAATTTACCTGTTGCAGTGGCCAATATTGAGATGATCCTGCAAATGATGGATCCCACCTGTAGGTAGTTCGGTTGATTAGACATCAGGTAACAAGGCGTGACTAAATGCTACATGAAATTGTGTTCAGCATAATCAATGACCTCAGCCCATCACCCAACCATGAATTGCATTATTCCTAAATTAACAGTCACGGTTGGCCTGTTCCGGCCAGATTCTCTGGGCTGGCAAATACCGGTCATTACAGGTATAGACCATTGTCCAGGTCCTCCACTTATTTTGAATGTTGCCCATTAATTCGTAATGTTGCAATATTTCTGTTGGTTAGGGTGATGTATGGCCAGGCACCATATGCCTCTGTGAAATCAAACTGAAATGGCCAGTGACTGCCCCTGGAAATTGCTAGAAATGGGTGGAAATAGGCGTCCTAATGGCTCAGTCTGGCACTGGCCTGTGTCCGACAGATGGGCACCCAAAAAGTAGACACCCTTGAAAAGCAAGGGAGAAAATGTCACAGGGAATGGCCATTTATTTCCAGGGCATTTCCAGGACAGGACAAACACTACATGGGCCCTCCATGAGACAGCCCCTCCAGTGGAACATGTAGCGGTCAGTTGGTGAAATTTATTCCCTTCTCCTCTCGTCAAGTTATTGTTTCTAATGGCCATAAATTGGGGGCAGAAGTAGCTGGACAATGGTTTGAGTGACCTTAGCCGGTGGCTGGTGCAGCCCTCTTGTTTCCTGGATAGAGGAGGAGGGAGGTCCTGCTTGGCACTGTGCCTCCGATGCCCTCCAATCCAATGAACGCCCCGTGTCACACAGGGAGGTGGCTTTCTTTTTGCCAAAAAGGACAGCGGGTAGTGGACTGTGAGTGAGCTTTGGCTGGGCCCTGCTGTCATTGAAGTTTGTCCAGTTTGTTCAGCAGATGCTGGTCTCTTCACTTCTCTTCGGGGACTGCCTGGTGGCTGATTGGTGCCCTTTATCCAAGCGTGACCTTTCCAGGGCAGGTGGTCAGATGCCCATTCAAGCATGGCCATCGATTTGCACGCCCCGATGACCGGAAATGACCATCGGCGATGTCCTTGCCGCATCCCCTGGTACGACCCTCGCAGGTCCCTTGCTAGTTCTTTGCATATCCACAGGGTGGCTCTGTCTGCAATTAAAGAGAATTTGAGAGACTGACAGATTGTTGGAGACCACAGAGACAATGAGCAAAGATGGAGAGCCACAGAATTAATCTAATACTCATTCTGTCTGGCTCAATGAACTTTTGAAATAATTACCTGGTATGTCTGAAAAATTAACGATTTTGGGGAACCACGACAAGAAACCACATAGCTGATTAATATGCAGAGACATTTATAAATGTCTGTATAAATTTGTTCAACTGAGACTGATCCTTTTTTATGGAAAATATATTTTACACAGACAGATTTACCAAGATGTGTGGTGTTTTGTCCATTGTGTCTGAGTGAAGATTTAGCTACTTGAAAGAGACCACAAAGCTAATCTACATTTACAGAGACAATATACTCAGATGTGCAATGAGATAGTTAGGCAATATACATAGAAATAGGACCAATATACATACAGATACTGTAGATACTATTGAGATAGCTGCCTTGTTCTGATCAGCATTGAGCAATGACTGAAGTGCTGTCTGGTTGTTGTGAAATTATTCAAGTATTTCTGGATTTTTTTTTCCAAGGCGGCAAATTCAAAGGCCACCAAGGAGTGACATACGTCCCTTCCGCCCAGTTTACGACTGAGGTCAAGTAATAAAACATAACTCGGCATAAAAAGAGCTAAAAAGTCGCGAAACATAGCACTACACAAAGGGATGTGGATTGGGGGAGGGGTAATGGGCCTCATTACAATCAAGAAATGAAGGGCGACAAAAGACAGGCTGCCTCATTACATGGCCAGACTGAGCAAGACTGAGCTATAGATAAGCAGGGACGTCTGCCACAACCTGAACTCCCTGACCCCAGCCTCAGCTAGCCTGAGTTTGCCTGGCCCATGCTGACAAGAATACCACTCTGGAGAATTATGCACAACTTGGGTCATTAGACAAGTCAACACGAGGATGCTTTGCATATTCTTCAGCTGATTCTTGGCAAGTGCAAAGATCTATCGTCTTCTGCTTCATTCACAAAAGAGCACTTGACACAAGATGACAGGGATCGTACTACACATCCTCATTGGGTCATGATCCTCCTCAAGACTTGATCTCCACAAGTACCATATAGTGTGCTCCTGCTCTAGAGGAAACACCTTTATTTTGAGGATAGCGAACTCAAAAGTAAGTTGAGACATACCAGCTGTCAGCTGAGTGGCAAGTATTGCAACTTTATAAACACAGGTTGATTTCTAGACTTTACTTGGGCAATACAGGTTGATTTAAGACTTTCCTTTGGCAATACAGGTTAATTTTTAGACTTTACTTGGGCAATACAGGTTGATTTCTAGACTTTACTTGGGCAATACAGGTTGACTTTACTTTGGCTATACAGGTTGATTTTTAGACTTTACTTGGGCAATACAGGTTGATTTTTAGACTTTACTTGGGCTTATGAGTGAGCCTATGGTCGTGTATCAGCTTATACATGCACAGATCTATAACAGTGATTCATTATTTGAGAGAGTTGGCATTATATGGGAAGTGTCACTGACAGACAGCAGTTTTATGTCACTTTTATTTGTTCACTGGAGTTTATCCCTAACCCAGAGCAGTTATTAACTAAATATACCCCCATCAAGATCTTTGGGTGCCACGCAGGTATGATAAAAATTTAGTTTTGAGCCGTGGATGAGGTACAATATTAGAATAGTAAATGAATGTGTGGCATGTCAAGGATTTTACAAGAAGATTTGATTGCTGTCATAAACAATGTCAACTGCGGAGTTAGTGTCATAAACACATGCAATTTTCAGCTGTCAACACTAATTTCCTATATGAGCATTTACTATTTTACTAGCCTATTGTGTTTATGATCTGTTTTGTTGAGCAGTTGACCACTAGGGGGTCTCATGTCCCCTGGTGGACATGCACGAAACTGCTCTCTGTTGTGTCACTGAGCATCTCTTTTAAACGTGATTGGTTCAATGGCTCTGAGTCTGGTGACCTGCTATCTGAATACAGGCCATGAGACCAGGCTACAATGGCTCATCCACAGAATGGCAAATTGTCAATGAAATTGAAATCCTAGAAACTTGTACTGCCATATATTAATTTATACCATAAATGTCAATGTTTGCCCCCCCCCCAAAAAAAAGGCAACTGTTCAAGTGGCCTTATGCCTCTGTTCATTGTAATCTAACATGAAGTATGGTTTGAGGGTTTTGTGAAGAATGACCCAGTGCAATTATTGTAAAAATGGCTGTATAAAAATTGAAAACTTTCATGTTTAACGCTTAATTTTGTGAGTGATTTTCTGTACAGTTTGCCCAAATCTTATTGTAAAAATGGCTGTATAAAGATTGAAAACGTTCATGTTTACAGCTTGATTCTGTTGTGTGATTTTCTGTACAGTTTGCACCAATCTCATTGCATGGGGATGGCCAGAATCACTGCATAAGCTTGCATTGATTATTAGAATGCCAGAGATAATGATGTCAGTTGAACTCAGTTGGATGCATGCAGTTGTTGTTAACTCAAGATGCTTTAGTGGATTTGTAGTGATGGGAGCAACTGGCCATGAAAATGGATTGTGCGTTGATGGAGCATCTCTGTTATGGCATGGGGCTGGTGAATTGTGATGGCATGCGCTGCATTGTGCAAGGAGTGCTTAGGAGGCCACAAAATGCTTGAGAAAGCCACAAGCATATTTCAACAACTGGGTCGAGTGCCTTACGCTGGTTAAACACATTTTGTATTCTATTGAATCTTGGGCTGTTGTCAATGCTGGCTCATGGGGGTGGACACACATGCACATAGCAGCCAAACAGGCGTTAATACTGGGAAATATAGCGTCACAGATAACACTTGGCCTCGAGATAGAGTGAGGATTGAGGCATCTTGATTGTTGATTGAGGCAACTTGTCAGCTGAGCCGAGGCATCTCCTCAATATCTCGATGACTCTGCTTGACACCTTACGTGCTCTCTTGCTTACACCTTACGTGCTCTCTTGATTCTGCTCCAGTTCACGTTTTGTGTTGTTGTTGTGATGCTTTCCAGACCCCAACCCCAGTTGATCGTTATTGGTACAGTGAAGGATGTGTGATTGTATACATGTCTTCAAACACGCAGTGGCCATAAAATATTATAAACCTTCAAAAATTGGGCTTATATATACCTAAGATTTAGTTTTTTTAAATACACCTTGATAACTTAATGTGATGAAAAAAGTCTTTGTACATCCAATTATTCAATAAATGAAATATTAACCCATTCAGCAGATGCCTCCTGTCACATCATCAAATACCTCTGGATGACTCCTTTGAGAGTAGAAGTGTTGTCCAAAGATGATCCTTTTGTGTGGCATATTTTAAAAGTCCAGTCAGTGCATAAATCCTGAACGTAAAACCCCACCACCCACCTCTATTAAATGTTATGAAACCTTTAGCATTTGATAGAAGTTTAAGAATACTAGTCTAGAGGGTCTATAAAAATGGCACATAGTCTTCTTAGATTAATTTGAGATGATTCGAAAGTGAGATCTATGCTTCCAATAATAATTCTAAAGAAAATTGATGTCATCATTTCATACGAGGGGCGTTCAGAAAGTTCGAGGCTTTTTTTCATATGGATACTAATTTTAGTGAATCCATGCTTTCACGCGTCCTTATGTAGTCCGGGAAACACATCTTTGCCACCTGAATTTCCCTCGCCAAATCTGGCATGCAGGAGTGCTTTCCTGCATGAGTTCAGTGTAAGAATACACACATTTGGTGCGCTTGAAAGCATATTTAGAAGCTAATACCATATTTCTTGTATCAAATATTGTCAATCTCACTGATACAAGTGACAGAGAGAAGTCTCTCACAATCTTAATTTCTTGGCATTCTTGGTTTCAGTGTTACCTGCCCCAAGAAGCTGATCTTTCAGTTTCCATGGCAGCCACAGAATGACTTAAAAATGTTAAATTGTCCAAAATTTTGGTTATCCATTCCAAATATGCTGAATTTTATCCTGTGAAAAATTCATAGTTCTAGATTGAAAATAAGTGTCCATATTAAAAAAAACCTCGAACTTTCTGAACGCCCCTCGTACAAATCAGTTACCGATTTTCCCAAATGTAGAAGATCGCTGACTGAAGGTTACAGAGTGACAGACGTCCACCTCAAGAGGGATAGTGGTCCATTTATTTGTGGCAATGAAGTTTATTCACATGTTTAATGTGAAATTTATTATACTGGTATGGCACTGTGTGTGTGAATAGAAGTATTAGACTGACATATTTGTAAAGGCTCCTGTTTGAAATGATATCTGAAGATACACTGAAAAATACAACTCTGGAAATAAAATATATCGATGAAATGAAGTTATGGATAGTTGAGAAATTATTCAATGTCATCGTTGGTCAAAGAGGTATAGTGGTAGTTTTCAGATGTTATGCCCATGACATTGCTATTTTATATAATTAACCCTCAATTGGGCCCCAAATATACATTTTCAATAATCTGCAGGTCGCAGTTCATTGAGTGGTTGTTACCCCCTTGCGGAAAATGTGAACTGTATACATTATTAAAATTTCCACTTTTTAACCAGATATTTACAACTATTTAAAGTGTGTAAATATTATTTTACAAACTTTAAAACCTCACTTATGTTCAGACTTAATGTGAAGCTCAGTTTCCTTCTGCTATATTGAGAAATCATATGAGATCAGATGATGTAGATTAGCTTCACAGAAAATGCATTCTAGCTGACCTCCTGCCGAGGCTTCTGGTTGGTGTAGCTTATTAATCTTAAAGTATCTAAAAGTATAATTCTAGAGTTATACTTTGCATCAGTCACATCTGGAGATTTTTAAAACTTTTACGATCAGGAGCAAAAATGATGGCAAAATAATATCAGAGTGCTCTTTTTTAAAAACTTTTTTATTGTTGTGTTTACCCAAGCGGTGTTGCTTATATCCTCTTGAGATTATAATCATTTCTACTGCTGAAAATCATTGACCAAGTGCTCTCAGTAACCAGTGAGTGTACAATAATTGGCCAACAACTTATGAAAAGTGGAGACAAGAGGATAAGTCCCAAATAAATCCCGAATAAAACGTGGTATTGCGAGATGTTGGTGTGTTGCTAGGGACGCCGAGTAATAAAGACAATGAGTTATTTAGCAAATGTTGGATTGAGGGGCTCACTTCAAACTGGAGTAGATGAAGTCATTGTGACAAGGTAGCTGTGACAAGGTAGTTGTGACAGTCATTGTGGGGTAATTGTCTGAGGGCATTGTCTCTGAGGGGGATTGCCCTGGGTGATGGAATTAACCCTCGTTCAACTCCCTTCCCCAAAAACATGCCTGGCTAATTTTCAAGAGCCCTAAAATTTTTCAGATAGAAAGGGGTAAAGTGGAACCCTCGTGTTTTTTTAGCGTGGGGCCTCGGGGTTATTAAAAAAGCTACCGTGACGCAATTTGACACAGCATAACTGGCCATTAAATCTCCGTGCGCCTGCCTGGCCCTTGTTCAATGGCATTGTCAAGCCTCATAACCTGACACTTTAAGTGAAAACTCCACAAATGAAATAATTGACATGCTTAATTAATGATTTTTAAAGTAATTTTCTATGAAAGCCAATTTCTTGCTCTTTAGCCAGCTGAAAAATTAAGAAATTAACCAGTTGACCCGAGAAGTCCTCATTTTTCTAAACATTTTGTTCTCACTTGTGTTAACAAAATGGTGTAACCAAATTAAAATAGTGACAGATTGATGGGTCGGTTTTTTTGGGTGTTTTTTTTTTTTCAAATTTTGTTCATCCAGTGCAAATGCTCTTATGTTATCCACCAAGGATATGCTACAAATTGTTGAACCCTAAAAAGAGTCTACTAATTGATGTGTGTGGGAAATGCTGTGCATATTCAGAGTCGATATTGTATAAGATGCACAAATGAAGTGGTTTGCTAATTTGATATGAAATCTCCAACTAACAAAAGTGAAATATCAGAAATATCGAGAGTGCATCTCTGTTTATCTTCAACTTATAATACTTATTACGATGTTATTTGCCTAATACAAACTCATTTGCTTTGTACGTATTCATGTGTCAGATGCTGCTGATTTTGCTGAATGGCTCTCAATATGCATAATGATACAGCAATTGAATTTGTGGGGATTCTTATTATAATTTGAGCAAGTGATTTCTTCATTCTGTTGTGATTCCATCTACGATTTCATCGATGATTTCATCTGTGTTCTGACTATTACAAACTTTCCCCCTTGAGATAGCATCAACCCTCAACTGATGACTATCCTACCCTCGCTCTGCGGACTGTGCAACAATTGAAAATAATTTATGCACTTTCGGCTGGGTGTAATTTGCGGGTAATGACTCTGTTTGGGGACCCTGTATCTGCTACTGAGATCTGGAAAATTGTCTATTGCATTTTCTTATGAGGATTACTTGACTCTGACAAAGCTTCTGAATTACTTGTGTGCTCTAACCCACAATCACAAGCAAGATTAGGACAATTATATATTCCCAGATGACCCGATATACAAATATCACCAATGGTGGACAATTATATCAATTATTTAATAGAGCTAGTTAATATCCACAAGGCCTTGGGCTCTGTACAATTCTATGAAGCATTTGGTATTGAAAATGGAAATCGCAATAGATAGAAAGTTAATCACGAGTTATCTCATGGTTTTGTAACTCTTGTTTTCATAGAAGTTATCGGAAGGAGAGATTTGCTTCCATCGTGGTCTCATGGTCGTTTTCCCATGTTAGAATTACTACCTGCCGGGAATTATTCGCGATTACCTCACCCTTAGTACTTTCCCTCCCCCTTGCTTGTACTAGCCCAGTACCCATGTATCTTCCCACCCCAATCCCATATATGGTATTTATTCAGCCCCTAATCTGCCCCAACCACCTCCTTTCCCCTGGAAATCCCTTGAATTTATCCAGCCACCCTGAGAAAGTCAGTTACAGTCAAGTGGAGTCCTAACCTCCTCAGGCTAGTACCTGTATTCTTGTCAATCGGGGCATTTAACAGTGAACTTCTTACAGAGAGCATCTTATGAAGGGCATCTTATGAAGGGCATTTTATAAAGGGCATCTCAGTCAGGGCATCCCAGTAAAGGCATCCTTTTCATACTTTGAGTGAGAGGTCGAGATTCTGAAGGGTCAGATGTGAAACCGATAGTATGTATTTGAGTAAAACGGTTGGATATTATCTGTAAAAGGGAAGACAAAAGGATGGAATGGGGAAAAGGTAGTTGGTGACCTGAAGAGCTCCCCTCGAGGGCCAGGCGAGCAAAGGGCAGCTATGGACATCTATTTCTCCCCAATTTGCCCTGAGCCAAGTGATCTTGCTAACCTCTGCTAAGACTTCTAGGAGACTTGTAGTAAGAGATGGCCCCTGGCTGCCTGTGGCTGGTCTAAAACACAAGGAGTGCAGTATTGCCTCCTCTCACTTCCCTGTCTTGACTTGTCAATCTCTAATCACTTGTCCTTATCTCCCTACACTGCTTGACAACCACTGACAGCACTTCAAAGGCGATGTTTTGACTTTTAAGCATCGACTTAAACTCAACTTAAAGACCCTGAACAAGTCACCTGTATTTGTGGGCCGGTAATTACCGTGGCCCCGCTGCCCCGAAACAAAAACGTCAATCCAGAAAGGTGATTTATCAATCAAATGTCCAGCATTAATCTTTACTTGGACAGCCTACGTGTTTTGCCTGACCATTACATACAGGTCAATGGACTTGGTCAACTCTTGGTCACTCCTGGTCACTCCTGGTCACCCCCAGCCAAGCAGACCACGGTCATATACTTCACTGGTGACAGCCTGCACACGAATTTATTCCAAATTGACAAAATATTAATCAACAAACTGCAGAGATACCACTCCTTACCCTGCACCCCCAAATGATATTTATTTGAATGGGTTGTTGGTATAATGTCGTATGTTATAAATGGCCACATGCAGCCATGATTAATGGTGATTTGAACGGATTTTATAGGTTATCATATTAATATTTCGTATTGAATTGACCTTGATTGCTAAGGTTTACTGATTCAAGATTATTCCAGTATCCAAATTCCAAAATTTCCACATGACTCCGAATTTGAACTTTTAATACAAACTTAGGGAGCCATTAATAACCCGAGTCATATCTCAACAGAGTGAACAGACTCATGCAGGTTACAACACAAGTATGCTGGTCGCCATAACTCATTTTGTCATGGCCTGTCAAAAATAATGAAATATACATTCGAATCCATATAAGGCCATGGGCAGAAAAGCCAACGCACATGTCATTTTGAAGAGAACAAATTAACTGAGTTGTATGGACTTGTATCTGGGAGAAATCTGGTGGTCCATGCACAAAAATTGTGAATTTTGGGAGAGCATGGAACAGAAATGTCATTTCTCAAGAACAAGCCATGGGATGGGTAGCTGTAAACCGAATTCAATTTGAAGGAGAGAAGAAGAGTACTTTAAAGGGTGTCCCGTGAAGTGAGTTTCAATTAGGAGGCTAATTTGTCCAGTTACAGGCCCAGCAGCATGAAGCCTTCATCTGATGCATAGTGTGACAGTCAGTGAAGCTATGACAGATTCGTTACTAACCATTAGAGGTTGTTACAAGGTTGTTACACCACTCTCTCCCCGTTCCTCTGATCTCTTCCTCCAGAGAGACCTGTCGTGCTGTCTTGTGAGACCACCTCACAGTTGCGCCCATTAGCAGTTGAGGGAGATTTTAATGAGCCCAGCATGAGAGTGACTGTGATTCCTTTGATTCATCCTGATTCACTGCTGTATCAACTATAGATGATTTGAGAACAATAGCTAATTTGATATTTCCCACACCTTGACCACCCCCAAGACACCCTGCCATACCTTCTGACATAATGTTGTAAAAAATCTTCTCAAATGGCACGATTATCTCGTCCCATGGACACTTCATAGACACCTCCCTCTGGCTGCCCTTTCCTTTGGGCTTCCTGTTCACTTGAGATGCAAGGAAAGTTCAATAAAAGATTTCCGACGTTTCAAAAATTGCCAAAATATCCAGTAGAGTTGTCTGTAGATGAGTGTGAGAGAAACCAATGACTTCAAGCCAAATAGAATAAAGTTGTTGCTCTTGGCAGAATTTAAAGTCAATATCGAAAATCTAATTCCCCTCAAATAAAAAGATATATATAGAAGGACCCTAAAGGTATAGCTCTCTGATATGCATTTCATACATTGCAAATATTATCAGTTGAGTTGTTTAACAAAAGTTTTAGCTGCTGAATTCGAGTAAGAATTGGATTTTTTTTTTCTTATTCAGAAGACATTTTTTTTTTTTACTCAATTATACAATTACAAAATGTTAACACGTTGACTTCACAAACTATCACAACTTTCCATGTAACTCTTACTTCTTATTTCTTTTTTCAATTATGGGATAATTAGATTAGGGTCCTTCTCATTGCCCTATTCACTCATGGACCCCCTCCCTGGCCCTGGTTGTCCCACCCACCCCCGTCACAGCCCACTGCCCCCTGTCTCCCTTATAGCCTCTCTTGATGCATTTGCCTCTCACTTTCAGCTTGTCCCTCCAACTCTTCACTTCATTCGGCAAGACTGTTCATCTGCCTTCAGCAGGATTAGACACACTATCAGACCTACAGTCAGAGGATCACAAATCACCAACCACTCGTCAACCAACCATTCTGCTGCTTCTGCTTATGACTTGTACAATTACTCATCAAGGTTAGTCACTTTTTGGTGTTTTTTTTTGTCAATCCTGGTTTAAAAGATTAACACTTTTTTGTATTAAGTGCATTAGATATCGATACTCTGTGTATTTAGATTTTAAGTTCCACCTCGAAGTGAAGACAAGCAGTTGATTATTTTGATTATTTCAATTTTCAAGACTTTAGTAATACATTTGGATTACATGTAGACCTGTGTGTGAGGCAGACATCGGTATATGATGTGATAGACCTGTGAATCCAAACCAAGTTGGATCATTGCATGCACTACCAATGTATAGGCCTGATGTGTTGATAAAACTTCGTGGCTTTATCTATGCATTAAACTGATAATTTCTCTGAGATTTGAGGACTCCTATTATTTCATTTATTCAGTTGTGATCTATATAAATATATAGCTTATTAGTGGATAGTTCTGCGAGATACTCATGCCTGTTGCCCATGTAGCTGTAGCCTGTTGGAATACGTCTGCTTGGGGTCACTGGATGTTGTGACGGGTTTCAAATGAGCCTCATTCATGGATTTGACATGTTAGTGCAGTCCTTGCTCATAATCATTACAACCTGTTGCAGTCAAGAGTGGTTCATGTGTTATCATGTGTAATTTGTGCAGACAAGTGTAACAGTGTATCCCACTTAATTCGCAAACATTTGACCTTGACCGGAGATGATCCCAGGTTGACCTAATTTGAACTCGATTGACCTACGATGTCCCATTTCTTGATAATCTGACCTTCGATGACCCAATTTGTTGCAGATGATTTGCGGACCTCGCCACAAGCGCAAGATTAAGCCACAGGACCTTTCAGCCGTCTACGAGCCCATCGGGACCCTGGACGATGACGTCACGAAGATGTGTGACGTCACTGCCAGAGTCAAGACTCCAGTGAGGACCCCGATCAACATGGAGAGACTGCTGGGAAGAAGGTGCAGGACCCCCAAGGGCAGCAACGAGTACTCGGGCCATAGGGGTGAGTGACAGTTTCTTTCTTTAGTAAAACACTACCATCCGTCATGAAATGAGAGGCGAAATTTTAGAAAGATCTGTTAACATTATCAAAGGCTCGCTTTAGATAGACCTATGAACGATGTTTTTTGCACAATTTGGATAACTTTCATTGGAGAATGTTGTTAAAGTTTAGTGCTCACTAATCTTAGATCTATTCCTCGGTTCAATTGGCTCTTTTTGAAACCTACAGCAGGTCTAGTCCAGTGCAGTTCGTTTCTTACTGCGGTACCATCCGTCATGAAATGGCAAATGGAAAATACAAAGAGTAAATGTCGAAGTTTTGTTATGATCTGGAATAGGACCGACTTTTCCGAGTTATTGCATAGTTATACAGAATAACACATAGTTCTTTACATTCCAATGTTCAATTGCACTTTTTGGAACATTTACAGTTCTTGTGTGAAAATACAAACATGTTTTAGCCAGTAGCATTTTTAGAGAAGTTTCAATGCAAAAGGGGGAAGTCTTGCAAGGTTGTGTCTTATCTCACCCGGTTGACAGTCCTAGTTCTGCGTGGTGATGTCAATGCCCAGTTAATCCCTTGGCAGCATGGCTTAGTGAGCCCTCCACCTCTCCATCAGCCTGACTAGCAGGGTGTGTTGACCACGCTTAATTTCTGATGCAATCATCTTCTCTGAGTATCTGTCAGTATTTGTATTCCCTAATCTGTGTGCCTTGCACTGGATTATGGGCATAATAAGTTCGGCCTATAAGTTGAAGTAAGAGTCTTAGGCGATTAGTGAAGAGGGGGGGGGGGTTGTCAACTTCTCATGGTTGTCTGCCACGTGGCTCTAATGAAGTAGTCTCCATCCCATAGACAAACAGCAGTCCCGTAACAGGTTGTCACAGTGAGGTGTGTCAGTCATTAGGGCAGGGCACCTGGCTGCTCTATCTTGCTCGATGGTATTTCTTGCTTTGTTGGCCTCACACCTCCCAGGGTGGCCTCGGTACGACCTGACTCCTTGGCACAGGGCACAAGAAATGGTTGCGCAATGCTCAGTTACAACCCCAAGTCACAATACCCTGTTACAATGCCAGACCTGTTGCCTAAATCCTGCTAAGACCTAAAGCTACAGGTGCAAGTATTAACGACTACTTATTAATCTCATATGAGGTGGTGCACTGGGACAATATATAGAGGTTTAGCAGGTTTAGCAGCCATTCTGTGGGAGTGAGACCCTCACACCTCAGTGGAAGGTTGTTATTCGAGCAGAAACAGTTCTGTTCTCCCTTGAATCGCCTGTTACAATGCCTATTGAGGGGCCAAGCGCCCTGCCAAAATATTTGCCCAGCCCATCATGCTTAGAGGCAGACAGAGGAGGACCATCTCAGCATTTTGTCCCCGAATCTTTTGTTATGTTTCCAATCGCACCTTTCCCTTTCCTATAATTGCTATTTATCCGCTCCACTGCTGCTGCAACTGTCTGTTTTTCCAGTTGTACAAACAGCATCTGCCTGTTATTCTTACGATTCGAGAACTTCATTCTTTCCTCATTCTCCTCTCATTCTTCTCTTATTCTCCTCTTGCCTACTTATACTGAGGTGTGGTGAATCACTGGGAAATAGGCTGGAAATTGGGGTTAAAACAGCAGAAAGGAACTAAAAACAAAGTTATTCTGTATCTATGGCCAGGTATATGGGAAGGTGCTTTTAGAGACTAAGAGTGCTCAGTGGTCACTTCTCTTGAACTGCCATCAAAGTGCATTAACGGAAGCCTATTGTCCAGTGGACATTGTCTGCTGGTATATAAGTTCCTCTCATCAGATGGAGAAATCTATCCATGATATTATCTCCTGTAAAACGCTAGAGGACGCCTCGGTTTAAACAGCGCCATCTTTGATTATCAGTTAATCAATCTGCTGGGCCCGTCCCTTGAAAGTGATAGTGCAACATGAGAGGCCATCGCAGCCTGTTCTTTCTGTTGCTTTATAAGATCTTTTCTCTCAGCCCCACAATATTTGTGAGGAGTTGTAATTAGCAAGGGGTTAGCTTTAAACCTGACCATTTCTTGTTTTCTTTTATTGTTCTCAATGATGGGGTTGCCCTTTGAAAACAAACTGGCTGTTTGGTGAGAGGTAATTTGGCACTTGAAAAATCATCTCAAATCATGCTGTGAAAATAGCGTGAAATATTTATCTGTTTTAAATAGTTCCTCACGTGTATCTCTCCCCATCCTCCCGAGTATTTCGAGGTTTTTCTCACGCCCACGAAACGATCTGGTTAAAAAGGAACAATTTGAAACTTGGTCTTTCCTTTGCTGAGATGTTCTTTCTTGACCAATCTTAATTTTCTCAATTACCGGGTGATCTGGGGCTGGCACGGTGATTTAATGAGGGGCTGGTCACTTCAAAGGGCCGAGGAACTGGGGAGGGACCTACGATCGCGTGATGAGAGCAGATGATGAGGCGGGCAGGGGAGACTCGCGGGGGCTCATGAGATCACTGGTTGTGAGAGGGCCAGCTAGTTTGTTGGGATTGCCCTGGCCCTTCTAGGTATACACTCTTGTACAGTACACTTTCCCATGTCCCCAGCCTCCCCAATCATGCCACAAACCCCTCCCAGGCAATGTGTGAACTTGTGATGAGTTTGCCCCTCACTGTACCTTCATGATTGGCCTGTGATTGGGCTGGTGAATCGATCAGGGCCATTCAGGGATGATTGATCTCGGCCAAGACGATTCGTGGTCATTCTTGGGTCATTTCTGGTCATAGGAGGTTCCCATGGTTTGTTGAATCTTTTGGCGAATCATTTGGTTGAGCATAATTTGAGTAAATGTTCAATCATCGGACATGCAGTAAAATGGGTTCGTGAGCATTGAAGTCCACTCTGTGGTACTCTTGGCGTAATTGACATAATTGGGATTGCTCTATTCCCACATAAAGCAACGTACATTCAGGAAATTCATGGCATACAATAAATTGCTTGACCACCCTAGTTCACAGTGAGATTCCCATGCATTCCTATCAAATAAATTGCATCAATAAAGTTCTTGATGAATAGGAGCCTCACTGGCTTGGTCCTCTCTCTGTATTTGTGCCTTGAGGTGTTGGTCCCTTGTCTCATGCAACCCAATTCAAAGACTGCTGCAGCTGAAGTTGACAAAACCTCATTCACAATTTCACAGGAAGGCCTGGAACACATGCATGCAGACTAAACTTGGCTAAACTTGGATAACTATCTTACAGAGATCTGCATTCAGTGCCATTTCTACATTTCGAATTGTATTGTTGTACTTTGCTGCAAATAAATATAGGCCTGTGGCCCTTTTCACTGCAAAAGCCAGCCCATGACCAGACTGCTGCATAGTCTGTCAACAAGCCACTCATCGAACACAAAAGGAGTTGGTTTTAGTGCTGCCAATTAGCAGAGTCAGCAAAGAGCGAGCCAAGGCCTCTTGTATTTTATGACGTCATTATCTCAGATCGAGGCCGGTTAATTGGCCAATGCAATTGAGATTTGCCCTGGGGACACCCTGCCGGGGCCCTGATCCACTTGCCACTCTATTTAAATGTTGTTTTACCCCTTGCTCACACCAAAGAGGCTTATTTTATGCTCTTAGTTCTAGTAGTTTTTTGGCAATTAAACGCAAATTGCTGTTGGTTTTACACCAGTCAATAAAAGTACATCTCTGGAGGCTATTGATGATGTCTCATTTGACGTAAGACAGTCCCAATGTGTCTGGAGTCACTTCTAATATATAGCTTGTCTTTTTTGTTAATTTGACTAAATTAAGCTCATTCTCAACACCCCGAGCAATGCACGTTTCTAATTAATGCCATAAACCAGTCCCCGAACTGGCAGTAGATCTTGTATTTCCCACGATGGCTCAACACGCAAAAAAGTGACCAAGGTGTTTAGTGGTCATCTTCTGGTCATCTTGTGGCGACCCCTGTCAACAAAGGTCAAGTAATCACGCCAGAGGGCAGCAGTTACAAGGCGCTTTCTTATGGGGTCTTTAATTTTCTTGCTTGGGAATAATAAATCTTGGGTATGAACTTGGCAAAGCATTATGAGCGAGATATGTTTATTTTAATAGCTCATAATTTCCTACAGAAATTAATAAAATTCTTATTAAGATATCAACCTTTATTTTAGTTACTTCATTTACATAAGCACTTCAGAATACAATCTAGCACTGGTTGTAAATTCATGCAGGAGGAGTGCGACAACCTGAGATTGCAAGTTTACAACCGTAGACCATAGAGATTAATCTCTATGCATAGACGATATATTTTCCTGTAACAGCTGAAGTGTACCTGTAATTGCTTTATTATGAAAACTTGACCTAAAATAATGACCCCAAAACATTTTTATTTCGCGAACTGTTGAGCACACTTTCTTGGGTATGCAGAATATGGCCTCCTGCTGGTGTCCCATGTACACCAAGCCAAACGGAGCAAAAACCCCACTATGAGCTTGCTTGGCATGTTCAATGAAATTGCTTGGGTCAGAGAGAGGTATTTGGCACCTGGTTTGCATCTAGGAGCCTCTCTGGTGCACACACGTGGTGGACTGGCCATATTGCTTTTCTGTGACATTTCTAGCTCTCACCAGTGTCCACACCTTTGCCACTGGCCCTGGCAGAGGGAGGGGGTTGGCACCCCTGCTTGGTAGCACTCATAAATCAAGTTTTGTCGATTTCATGGAATCATAAAAACCACTGCTAGGTGCTTGGGGGCTCAGGTAGGGTGCCAATGTAGCAGGATACCCTGGCTGGAGCTCATATAGATTGTATAGCTCACACCTTTCCTCGTGAATTAATATGGAATATGCTAAACAAATACAGAAATCAAAATTCGAAAGGGAACACTATCCATCTTAATTACAGTCCTTCAGAATTGCTTCCTGTTTAATCAAGTGTTGGGGTCCACAATATGTGACACATTTACCCCATGTATGATCCTTGGCTTGTCCTGCATTGGCACTGATGTCAGGGACATTGAGCGCACATTGAATATCATTTTTAGAGCGGAGGGGGGGGGGCATTGTTAAAAAATAAATATCTGGTCACTATATGTACTTCACATCTTAATTCAAAGTACAATTGGAAGATTTCGTGGAATCTCCTATATGAATTGGGTCTGGTGAATCTCCCTGTCCCTCCTTATAGCTGCTCCTTCCTATCTCGCCCTGCACCTTCCTGTCTCCCCCTGCACCTTCCTGACAGGTTGTCCCAGACCTATGCTCCTGAGGTCACCAGAATAACCTGAAACACTGCTGGGCAGAACTGGCTTATCCCAAAACACATCTCATGTGTTCATTTGGGCCGCATATCTCATTTATTAAGACAGGATCCCCTCTGGATAAGTAGCCAGCTATGATTTAATGTTAATAAGGCTGGCGTATCACTTGCCTGCTTGGTTTTATGTGGGGATGGTGTTAATTCCGTTAGCTGTGGGGGATTAAATATAGATATAGATATTATACGCAGATATATCTCCTGATACCCGACTTCATCAATGATAATGTGATTGAGGTGAAAATATACTGTTTCATTCTCATTATATTTTTGCAATTTTCCATGCTCTGGATTTGGGGAAATAGCCTTTAGAAATTGAAGGTGAAAAAAGAAGGCATTTTGTTGCTTTTTGAGAAAGTATACAGTTATGCAATATTATATTTATATTATTTATAGACCCCGGAAGGGAAATATATATGCAGGTTATGCAACACATATATAGGCTAGCGTGTTGGACACGGGTCTATAAGAAAAGGTAACTGTCCTTTATTGAATGGGGGTTCTGAGGAATTCTTACACATTGGAGAAAAGGGGTTTTGCAATCAGAAGAATGGGAGGCACGGGCCATTGTATTTGTTATTGTAACATCCTGTTACTTTTTTTTAAGATTGGGGCAATTTTTATTCTTCACATTTTACTTGTCTTTTTATCCACCTGTTCAAAGTGTTTTGCTTTTTTTGTTCTCACTCGTCGCCCCAGGAAGTGACTTGCTTGACAAAATGCTTGTTATGGAAATGTTCTAACACCTTTTTAGTTTTTAGTGAGCTACCTGGCATGCTTATTGCTTTCAGACACTTCATTTGATTCTTTTACAATCATTCTTTATGCAAGTTTTTGTTGTTGGTGACATTTCAGAATTGATCACTTTTTCCAGAGAAATCAAATCCTCTGTCTATCAATTTATGTCCTCCTTTTATAATGCATAGATTCCTGGTTTGCTTAAGCTAGTTTGATAGATTACGTTGGCCCATATGTTATGAAATGGTTAAAGTACATTGCTCAAGCTTTAAACTTCAGATAATGATGTTCTATTCTGAGATACATTCTTGTGAGGTAGCCAATTCAGTTTTCCCTCTTGGCCGTATTTTACACCAGAGGTCGCCAGGTTCTAGGTTTCTCCGCTGGTTCTGCACCATTTTCAATGGCCATCCTGGAGCCCCATGCTTGATTCATTATTGTGACAGAAAAACTGAAAAAAAATATAAACTTAAAACTTTAAGAATTTCTTGTTCAGCTAAGGGACTTCCCTGGTTTTTTCTCAACCCTGCAATCTGAGACCAGCCAAGTCCTCAGTTCCCCAAATGTGAATGTTGGTCGTACTCTCTTTAATTTTGTGATAGGTTTTTCAACTACAATACAATATTAGTTGGCTGATCATTTTTAACCATTCCGAGCTTGACAATATTATCCAAGCTTTCTGCATTGGTTTATATTTTAGTGGTTTATATTTTAGCTTCAATGCATCAATGTACAGGGGCTTCTTATTTATCATTTATTTGAGCCAAATTATGTCAGATCCAAGATTAGTTTCTAAGTATGATTAGTTATGAGTTATGTCTGTTAATTAGTTCTCTTGTTTGGCTATTTGAGGCTGGGATATTTTGATAAGTTGCTCCTGTGATCAAAAATGAAAATATTTTTAGTTATTTCTTGTTTATTTGTGTTGTTCCTTGCACTCGAGTGAAGCAGTCCAGCGCGTGCAGGTTGTGTGGCCCAGTGTGCTGTGAGCCAATCAGGCGCCTTCTGGGGAGGGGCTTAGCCATAATTGGCAAGTGACGTAGGGGCTCTGTGTTTGAAGGGACCAATCAGGGGGCTGGGTTTACCCCTGTACCAAGGCCTCCAATTCTCCTATGTGGTGAACCCCTCTGTGCTTCAGTTGTGTTTTTGATTCTCTCTAGATAGGACAAACTGTACGTGGACTTTACCTTATGTCAATAGCTAGACAGGTGTATATCATCTGTGTCTAGGCTGCTTTCAAATATACAGGACTATCTGATTCATTGGACTATCTAAGAGGACCATTGGACTACATCATATATGCTCTTGTACTGTGGACTTTCTGTGTGATCTGCCTTTACTAAAGTGGTGTTTTTCACCAACAGGGATCTCTGCTGATGCCTGCTCACCCATGATGTCAGCTACTACGGCTCTGTCCCAGTTCCCGGGAGCCAGGATGCCTAGCACCGGGGAGAAGGAGCTGGCTGCCCCCTGCGCCCCCCTTGCCCCCCTGCCCGGCTGGGGCCAGACGTTGCCCAAGCCCACCTCATCGGCACAGATGGACCTACCCGAAATACTCTGGACTGATGACATCCACGATGATCGATCCACCAGATCAACCGCTTACTCCACTGCGTCCAGTCATCCTGAATACCTGGACAAACACTCCCTGGGAAAACAATCCATGGACAGCCTGGATAAACAATCCCTGGATAGACACTCCCTGGCTTCCACTGCCAAGTCAACCAAATCTCAGTTATCAAGAGGTCAGTTGCTTATCTACTTTTATGCTTGCTTTACATTACTACTTTACTACTTTGTTTACATTTATATACTATGTTGCCTTGCTGTTTGTAAATATTCAATAATGACTGTATAACTTGATTGAGTTTATGTATGTTAGATCTAGTTTAGTGTCCACTGTCAGAGTTGTAAAATGTCATGACATACATACAGTGACATTTCTTCCAGTCCATAGAACTGGCTGCAATTATCTAATTATGAAAGCAAAAGTGGCTGGCATTGCAATTGCATAGGAAAGGCAGCTGAGGGGCGAGTGGCTGTCGATGGGTTAAATGCACGTAATCTTGGGAGATTAGCAGAGTTTGCCTAGACAAGAGCCTTCCACCTAAAGTTAAGTAATTGGAGAGGGCAGCAAGGAGAGGGGCAAGATGCTGACAATGGGTTTTATTTGTCAGATATTGGGCCATGATGGCCGGGCATTAAGTGGGCAGGCAAGGGAAAGCGCCTTATAGCAAAGGTTAGGCCATCAAAGAGACAACTCTTATGTTGAGTTTGTTCAATGCTTAACTTGACCACATTTCTTTTCTTTCTTGAGTTACCTGCTCTAAGTTGGTTGGGATAAGTACACATAAGGTGTTGTCATGGAAAAGCTGCTGTGATGTAAGGCAGTGAGACTTTACTTAACTTTTAGGCCATATCAATGCATATCATAGACTAGAGAAAAGCTTTTGACTCAGGTGGTTGTAAACCATAGCCACCTCGCTAGGCAGTTGCCCTGACATAAGGCCTGTAAATGGTAATTATATGCTGAAAGTCCCTTTGAAGGTAGGCGCTGTGGGCTCTGTCCCAATGTTTCATTATTCAAGAGCTTTGGACTGGGTACTGACAGGGTTACAGGCTTTTAAACTGGTGTTTGCAGTCACTGCCACCTGGTGACCTGCAGGAGATTTGATCAGGGTAGGATCAGGTCACTTACAAGAATAAAGATTATTATTATGTTGGCGATTCCTGTCAGGGCTGCAGCTATAGCTATAGGGTAGGGCAGGGGTATGGCAGGGTGGAGGGGGGGGGGTAGCTTAAGTAGGGGGGTGAGGCAGGGGGGTTGGAGGGGGCCACATGATTCGTTTGATCTTTTGCATCAAACATGGCATGAAACCTGCGGTGCGGTCGAAAGCACGCTTAAAATCAACAAGTTCATATCCGAGTGCATTGGAATGCAGTTTGCCTCACATAAATTTAATGCTGCAGAAAATTTGAAAGGTGAAATTAATTTACAGCATGTCTTGGGCCTTTAGTGGGGCATTTCAAGGGGGAATATATCTACTCAGATATCATGGACCCATCGATTCTCAAATATCTATTCTACATGGGAGTCTAATGTAGCAGGGAGACAGGGCCAATGGAACCGGATACTTTGCTTGTCATAAAACTCAATAATTTGCATCAGAATATTATGCATGGGTATTATGCTTGATTACTGCTCTTCCTCCGGGCAGAGAGGGGTGGGGGAGTTGCGCAATTTTATTGGGGGGAGGTCCAGCTCTCATATTTCTCGGTTTATTGCCCCATATCACTTGTGCTTTCTAGGCTGGCTTTGATTATTGCTAAGTGAAAGCATCCTGTCTTCGTTTCCACCACCTCAATAAACTGGTATAAATTCCGGCCATAAATTGTGCAATCATTTTGCAATAATTGTTCAATAATTCTGCTAATTTTCCAGTGGACCAGCCCTGCTATTCTTTAGGCATTAGGCTGGGGTAGAATTGCAGGCCATGTGGAGACATGCTCTAAATTAAGAGGAAATTACTGGAAATTGCCCGGAATTTGATAATCATGTGACATTGCTGAAATTGCTAAACTTGCTAATCGATTTATTAAACATGTGACCTGGTGCCAGTGGTAATTCCATTGTCTCAAGTAGACATTTGGCACATGGTATATGTCAGCTTCCATTAAGCCCAAAAGCCAACTGACACGTATGTCTAATCCATTTCGTACGGCGTTAAGTCCCGTAATTAGCAAATAGTCATTATGGCAGCCATGACCAATGACTGTCGTAGCATGTATAGAGCACCATGTAGAGCACCCCAGAGGAGTAATTAATGTTGCCATGGTTGCCATATCGTGTTAAGTGTAGTGACATGACGCCAGGGTTAAGTGACACTTAATAGTTACGCAATTATTTTCAAATGTGTCCTATTACCAAATGCCTCCTGCCTTCCTCCTATCTTGAGCTATCTTTTACATTTTCCATCTCTTCGTATTATGCACAATTCGCGAGCAAACCCTCGATTTCAACTTATTGATTTTATTCATAACTCGTGCAGTTACATAATCGAGCTATCTCGAATTGATAGAAGACTTTTAGAAGTCAACCAGGGCCCTTTTGATAGCCATCTTCCCAATGTACATACACATATCTATACATCTATAGCCCAATTTGCTTTGCTAAACTTGAAGCTAAAGTCAAAATAGCCCACCAGAGGAAAGTGCATGCATTTCAGGTGGGAATTGACCCAGCCCTCTAATCAAGTGTCCCTGTCCTAATGGTCTGCGAATAATTAGAGGACACATGTTGGGGAAAATGAGTTATTATCTGATCTGCCAGTTTTTCCATAACAAATATGAGACCCCACACAGGGAGGGGCCTGGAGGGCTGATCCTCTGACCTTTGAGGGGGACTTCAATGACAAGCCAGCCAAAAAACAAGTGGAGAAGTGTCTTTGTAAATGGGACACTAGTTAACACTTATTACCAGCCAAGATAAAAGATCTTCTATCTGAGTTACAGTCAGGGGCCAGTTTCCAGACCCATGGTGGGCGAGGCCGTTGGGCTAGGGAAATAGCCTGAGAAATTATGAAGCTTTTTGTTTAAATAAGAAAACACTTGCTTATGAACAGACCTATCTATCTATCTATCTATCTATCTATCTATCTATCTATCTATCTATCTATCTATCTATCTATCTATCTATCTATCTATCTATCTATCTATCTATCTATCTATCCATCCATCCATCTGTCTATCTATCTATCTATTCAGCACTCAATCTGTGTTAGTCTAGATTCCTCCAGATTCCTGGACAGTACCATCTGGACGTGGACATTGTCCTTTGCTGAGATCCCCTGCAGGGAATTTCAAAGATAAAATCGAAACCCCTGACCAAGTTAAAAAAAGGTCCAGAACAGTTACAGGCCCTTTCTAATCCCTGAACAATATGAAGCTAATTTGCAGAGAGGGCCCACGACAATTGGCCCCCATTATGCCCCGGTAATCCTAACTGAGGGCCCTTTCACAATATTCCACCTGTACCTCTATCTCCTATTCTTTTAGATTAGTCCATTATTAGTCTATTATGTTTTATGTTGATAAGAATTTTTCCTAATTAATAGCTCGTGCACAAACCTTGTGATCAATTTAGTTTATTACAAAAACATAATTTACGATTGTCTCTTTGAGAATGCAACGTAATTTGATTGCAATTACAATTACAGCAAAGACCGCTTCACAAAACGGTTAGGAAACTGTCACAAACAAATCTTTTTGCTTTAATTTGGGGTAATGTATGTGTTTGTAATTTGTTCATTGAACAGGTTTTGGTAATGGTTATTTGTACAAGAAAGGACAGCCTGAAAAAAGGTGTGTGTTTGAATGTGTATGATGGATGAATATTGTCATATCATAGGCGATTCATTGGGAAGAGATGATGATAAATTCGGCGGACAGGTGCATGGATGGACTATGGGGTGTGATATTCAGGCTACAGCTGGGTGGGAGCATCTAGACTGGCCAAGGTTTTTGCTGCTGGGGAGTATAGCACTTAAATCTTGTTGACCTGGTAGGCACCTAGTAGGCACCTATTGTGCAGGCATCTGGCCAGAGGTGTCCGTGGAGGCTGTTCCAGTGGCCTGTCCCTCCACTGGCCTGCTCTGTGCTATTGCTCTGTGCTATTGCTCTGTGCTATTGACTGGTCAACGGGGAGCCCCTTGCCTCGGGCTGAATGCTAGACCCTCAGATTCTTTCTCCCTCCTCCAAAACTCCCTCCCTCCAAACCCTCTGCACTGCACTGGGCTTTCTTGTGCTCACTGGGAGTATTTGTGGCTCTGCTCGTTACAAGTGTACTAAAGCAATAACATGACCACATGAAGAGAGCCACACTATGAGAACCACATGATTCGGTGTTTTGTGGGGAGAAAGAACTAGATCTTGTGACTCAGCACTGTTGACATTTGAATGCCCTTCATTGCAAGGTGGCCGAATTTCAAATCTGAAATGGCCGATGTATTGAATGGCGGATGGTAGTGGATCATTGTAGCACTAACTGAGTTGTATCCGTTGAAGGAAATTGACTTGGGTAACATACAGAATGACTGGGGGATTTGAGGGGCAACAGCTTTGTCTGTGAATAAAGGCTCGTCAATTGGGGTTTGTTGGAAGGAAGTTCTAATTATTAGTTAGCGGGGACATCAATGGCTGTTCAACAGTGTTCATGTAACCTCGTCGAAGTGTTTGCAAAAGTCAATGTTGGGTTTACAGTGGCCTGTGTGAGTGGTGATGCACTGTTACAAGCTGCGAATCAGATCAAAGCTTCTCACAGGGGGCAAAACAAATTCCCCTTTCACCCTTGCACTGCTCAGCACTGCTCATTACTGCACAGAATGCCTCATTGGAGATGCCCCTCTCTCTCCTTACCTCCCTCCGTCTTGTTGTTGCAGCCAGGGCCTCCTTTGTAGGGCAGATCTTTTGCCATCTGTGTCGCAGGGTGTCAGAATGTCAGTGTGTGTCAGGGATTGTTTGAATGATTGTTGAAAGGCTGTCATGGATGTAGAGCAAGCATTCAGCCCACTCTGCCATGATAATGTCTGATAATATGAGGAAATAGATGGATGTAGATCCCTGTGTGCCTGTGTCAAAGTGTCTTGCAGAGTCTCACAGGTCTCTCAGCGAGTGTCAAGGGCAGCATGCATGAGAGACAGATTCTGAGACAGGTGTCGTGTGGTTGTTTAGGGTTGTGCAGTGTAGCTGGCCTCTGTGTGCAGTGTGTAGCTGGTGAAGTGTTCAAGCTTTGTCAAAGGCCTTACACAGTTCAATAGGGACCATTGGGGATGGCTGTCAAGAGTGGGCTGACCTGTGGCAAGCATCTTAGTTGGGGAGAAGAAAGTTTGCAAAAAGAAGGCTTTTAGCCAAGCCCTTCAATTGCCCATTTATCAGGGTATCTCCCAACACTGCCTAGCAACGCTGTGTTGCTGGGCAAAACTTCAATCTACCAAATTCTTCTTGAATTTTATTCTTTAAATTTTTTCCTATTTATTTTTCTAAACCCCGTTTGGGGCTTAATAAGTTCAAGTTTCTGTTGTCTAAACAAAAAGTTTGATGACATTTTCTGGGAGGGAAAGTGAGACAACGGTTCTAATCGGATTTAGATGTTCATCATCACTTCTGTCACGTGCTCACATTTCATTTGCATTAGACCCTGGCCATTTACTGGCCCATTTGCATCCTCTCTTTACATCCCCTCTTTGCAGGGGACTTTAGCAGGGCCTTCGACGCAGTGCTACAGGTGCACAGTTTCCCTTGGCCCGTTCCAGCTTGTTTTTCAACATTTTTATCATCATTTATCCTACCAGCTTAACAATTAAGTATATACAGTGGCACCTGCCCAAAAAATAACTTATTCTGCCCTCTCTATTCTTGTCTTCAATGTTGTTACGGCATGCACACTTTCATGACATCGATGTGAACCTATATTTTCGATTTTTAAAACTTTGTCATATTGAAAAGCAGTCTAGCAAAGACCCCAGTTAAGTTTTATGTACTGGAACAGCCTCGCGTGTGGCTTAGCACAACAAGCTGGTGGAAAGTTTTTTTACTGTTTTCTTTTTTGTACTTTTTTTTACTTTCCAATTAAGAGCAGGTGGGTGTATTTTTTCCCATACTTACAAGTGCTATCATGGTATATTTCTCACTAAGAGCCCTGTAAGAGGTTTTTTTTTCCTGTCCTAGACAATTGATAAAGGGAGGTCACCCATTGAGAGGACAGAGTGGGGGCATTTGCAGGACTGCTGGCTGGGTCTGCGCTGTGTCTTGATATGTCTCTTTTCTATGCTGCTCTGTCTAGAGTGCTACTCCTGCCCAGGCGGTCTGACTAGAGCTAATTCTTCTGCTTAGTCCGGGGCTATTTTTTAACTAGATGCCCCACTGAGCCCCAGACGCTTAAAAAAGTAGTTTAGGAGCTGAGGGTCAGGGGTCTGTTGTTTATGAGGCTTCCCTGTCACAGGACTGACCAGCAGGTGCTAGTGGACACTCACTGGACACTCCACTGGCCATAGCTGGACACTGGCTTCTTCTTCCATCTTTGCATATATATTGATGGCAATTTCCTTTGGCTCTATCATCCTGTGCATCCCTCCAATTCACCCAATGTTACATTCCCAGTGGGACCTCCATGAGAAACTCGGGGATCCTGCACATTCACAGTTGAATCCACTGACAGTCAAGGATAGAATTCCATCCATGCGAAATTTGCAGAACAAATGAACGTCATATTTCTCAGACATGACACCTGACAATGGCGGCCAATTACTAACTCATCAGGGGCCTGAAATTCTCCCCGTTGATTGGCGAGGGCAAATGCAACTGCCCTGTTCACTCACTGGCCTTTTGTGTTTCCCTGCATGGGCCCTGTACTTTTCAGGTACTTACTAGTACATTCTCATGTATGTGCATAAATTGTACATCAAATTGTACAGAGATGTGCATGTATGCAATTACCGAGCATTGTGGGACGGCACCTGAGTTCAAGCTAGATCCCCTCTTGCATGTGAGCCGGCAATTTCTAGCAATCCACTTTTTGTGCAAACCGAAAAATGCCAACGACAAATGCATTTGGCGATCTGAGGTCAGGAGAACAAAACGCAGCAATTGTGCATCAGCCAGAGGAATTACTGATGTGTCGTGTGAGAGGATTGTTACAACACAATAAAAGTGCAGTCCTCCCTGCCATTATTACTGCTCTGCATTATCGCTATGTTTGTGGCATGCTCAGCCTACAAAATGCTCTCTTCTAATTGGGCGTCTGCCTGCCTGTGCCTGCGTGTGTCCAAGTACTTCGTTCGTGAGAATGTCTTTGGACTTTCGCAAAGCACTCGACTCGGCTCAATCGCCTGCAATTTCCGAGGGTAACCCAATCCCCTGGGTGAAAGGCCCTTCCTCTGATCTTGGGGCTCCCTGTGATTGACTTCTATCTTGTGTCGGTGCTAACTCGCCGATCCCCACCTTTTCGGGTTGCAATATATCTGGGAAGGCACCTTTGCGGGGCGTAACCAAGGACATTTGGGTTTCAGGGTCATAATTGTGGGTAGCCTGGTCGTTAGGTGGTGTGATGGAGGGCATTGGGTTGCCTGCCTTCGCCTAGGACCCTTTTGTTCTGCCACATTTACCTCCTTCGATGCTGGCCTAACGATTAACCGAGCAAACACTTTCGCAATTTCCACAATTGGCCGCGGACTAATGGCAGATTTATTGGAAGGGAGGTCCCAATGGCCACCGTAATGCCATTGCCCGCCAATACACCTGCTGCTGACTGGAAGGTGCACCTTGCTGGAAATTGGATAAAATACCCTCATGGAGGTTGGCATTTTCTACTTACCACTGCAGTGGTGGTCCTTTCTTCAAGCTGATTCTCCTGACCAATGTCCTTTTCAATGTCCTGCCAAAAGTCCTGTCCTCCTGTCCTTGTCTGATGGATGCCCTTCTGACCCGCACCGAATTCCTCTGCTACACAACTGCCCTATATCTCTCTGGATGGTTCAGTAATGGACTCTGTCACTCTGGCTAGCTCCTGCTGGATTTATTATTATAAGACTGACTTATTCACAAAGGGAAGTTCCAGGACCACACAATATGTCACAATAATGTGTAACCGCGTGTGAAATGCGCTGAATGAGATTTACCTGAAGCCTTCGATTCAGTGATATTCAATTATGTGATCGGTGCCAATGGAACACCTCGCTGAAAGAGGCTGGGAAAGGCGAGGTGGCAAAGTGGAGTTGGGGTGAAGGGAATTTTGGGGCTGTGGTTTGGGCAACTTGGGTTAGTGGTTGGAGGGCAGTGTCAACACACAGGTGTGAAGACATTATTGCCAGTTATCTGGTATTGTGCAACAACAAGCATTAATCTCAAATCCATCATTGGCTGTGGAAAATGCTATGGAAATACTGCAGATGCTCATTATGCCTCCATTCTGCAATACTATGGAGTGATTAGCTTCCATAGACCACATTCAATTGGGGAAAATGATTTGCAGAAATTTCAACTAGGTGTGACCTGTGTGGTATAAATGTCATGGACTGTGTTTGGATTTAGCGTCAGTCAGTTGTTGAGGTTTATTGAATAGTAGAATGAGATATATTGAATTGTAGGATGACTTATTGTCTGAACAAGTATATATAAGCTACAGAGACAGTTGCAGTTCATTCCTGCTTCATTTGAGAAGGTATTAACATCGTGGGAATGCCAAGTTGCTTTGCAGCTTTATAGGATTGTGTCGATAGATTGAAAGTCAGGGAAAATGAGAGGTGAGTGGAATGAAAGCGAGGCTGGTGACATTGTTGGGTTGTAATAATGAAGTGTGATTGGATCTGTGTGGCCCTGTGTGGGTTAGGGCAGCTCAGGGTTTAGGGCTGTCTTCATTCTGTGTTCATTCTGTGCTCGTTTTACTCAGGTGGCCCCCAGTTGTATGTCTGTTGTGGGGGACTTGAATGGGCCAGTGTTGATTTGGCCAACCAGTTTGGTCTGGGATGAAAGGAGACACTTGGCAATTTCCTCGAGTGATCACTGGACGTGCCTGGTTGGGTTGAGGCCAGATTAAAACCACCCCTTGGATAAATAAGGACCTGACAGACTCTGAGAAGGCTGCATCCGATGTCTTGGCCTGCTGGAGGAAGTCCGAGGGTTGAATGCAGTTGAAGGGACCTGTTGAGGGTCGTTCTCTTGTTGGGTATTCTGCTCAGCCCTTGCCCAGCCACGACCATCTATTGCAGCCCCCATCGACAGGTGTTTTGTGTCAACAACTGCATTCCCAACAATTTCCCCACAACTGAGCCCTCTGCTTTTGTCACAGCTAGCAAACACTTTTGACCACTGCTCATAACAAATACTAGAAGGGTCCTCTTAAAACCCAGAAATATTTACCACTGGTGTGTTTGCAAACAGGGCTTTTTGTAGTCAAATTAAGAAGTGCAGCCTCCGCAGTCCTTGGGCGCCCTTGGCCCATGTTGTAGTACCGTTGGGGGTCAGGGGTCACCCAGGAGGTTAAAAAAATAGGAGACGATTTGATACAATGCTGTCTATGAATGGCTGAGTGAATCGTGTTTATTTGTCTAGTTGTTCTAAATCTCTTGTTCTCTTCCTTTGCAGGTCTGCTCCGATTGGCCATCTACAGCAACCACGGCCACCTGACAGTTCATGGTGAGTGTTTCTTTATCTTTTTGTCAAATTGCTCAAGTTCTTTTTGCTCTGCTATTTGATCATAAATCACATCTTGTTTGCTCCGAGTTCATCTATCAGAGCAGATTGAGTAGTCGAGAAAGTCCAGTGCATTATTATGTCGAGGACCTGAGCTCAGTCCACACAAAAGTGAATCGTGATGGAGGAGAAGGGAGAGGAGAGGAGAGGTCGGTTGCTATAGAAATATTGAGGCCGGGCCACTGCATTGTCTGTCTGTTTGCAGTGACCATAATAAATCAGACATCTTCTTCGTCTTGTCAACTGAGCTCGGTCTGGGAGTGAATGTGGCTGAAATATGATTATGTTTTGTGATGTACGTGACGGCCTTTTTGTGAGGCTGCTCCAAGCCATCATCAGAACAGGAGCTGGGGTGCTCCAACTTTGTCCTGTTGAGTTATGGAGTTGAGCATAATGGACTGACCTTGTCCACTGGCCTCTATTTGGCCTCTTTTGGGCCAGTGTCCCTTGCCTATGTTGCCATGCAGTGGCAAGCCCCCTCCCCCAGAGTCCCTACTTGGAAATTCATCTCTGAATAGGAAAGTGGCCAGAGTGCAATCAGTGAATGGTGCTTGGCCTAAGGTGATATAACTTGAAGCAACTCGATTACGCATCTATTATATGTCTATATCTGTTAGATGGTCCCTGGGATTGTCTATTCAATTCTATTCCTACTTATAAATGCTGAAATATTGCTGCTAATGTCTAATTGAATAGACTCACTGTCTATTAGGTCCTGCCTTACCTGGTCTAACCTAGAAGAACCTTAACAGTATCATTGGAGCTCATTTTAACTTTCCATTGGTTCTTTTGAGAACGGAGATTCATTTCGAAGTTATAGATATCCAATTATTAACCCAATAGCCTGCTAGATTGCAGATACTTGGGGGACAGTGGGATCCTATTTCACCTGTAGGAGTTGTCTTTTCAAAGTGGCCCGTGATGAATGACCTGTAGAAAGTAGATCTTTGATAAGATGCAGGGTAAGAAAGTTGCAAAGAAGTGGGCAGAGTAGGGTTGAGTGGGGCCACTGATAGCAGTTGATCAAGAGGACTACAAAAAGGGCTGATAGGCAGTGTGATACAGTCACAGTGGTCACTCAGTGGAGCTTGATACACCTATTGTTAGATTGGCCCTGTCTTTTCAAGCCCTTGCCATAGAGTACAGTGCAGGTTATTCTGTCCGATCAGTCTCCCAGTACCTTCCAATAGATTCTCATTAATCACAAAATAGTTTATTCAATTTAGGCCCCAGTCGAACGCCACCTATCACCCTGTGACTGATCAAGATGGATGGACATCCAATGGTCTGTTTATTTAAAGCCAGCGTCTTCAGTTACCCTCACAGTGTGTAATTTACAGTTGTGAAAGTGAGGCCCTCCTCTGTACTTGTACTGCTCATGGTATAATTTGCAGATCTGCTTGTCCGCTGGGCCTCCTCCTGGCAGCTGGCTCTGCATTGCTGTGTCTTGGCCCTGTAGCATTTGACATATGGCTTCTGCAACAACTGCTTATTTGGGCCCTTTCTACATTCATGCCAAGAAATACTTTGCTCATTCATATTTTATGAACTAAAAAGATAGTTTGTGGGCGACTCGTGAGGTGTGTAATTTGGAGCCTGCGAGGTCCACCAGTGCAAGGTGTTCGACAAAGTACTCTACAAAGTGCTGTGAGGGCACGAGGCTGTAGAATGAACCAAATGAGCCCGAGATACATGCTATGACCTTCCAGGTCACGAGATTCTAAGACCAGCTGTCCTTCACACGACCTAGATGCGTTTCAAGGTCACTGGCCACTTTTAGAGAAGCCCTGTGACATTGGCTGTGTGAGGACCTGAAGAAAGGGACTGGACCTTACAGGACCTCAGTGAGACCTTGCAATGCCCTAGCAATGGCCCTTGGGCAGCCACACGCCAAGGTCTTACAATTTTCAAGGTCATTTCCCAAGGTTAAGGTCACAGGGTGGCTGGGTCCCAACTTCCCAAGTTGTACTGGTCTCACAGAGTACTCGGTGCATTTTCATCAGATTTCACAAACTAACTTTCTAAGCAGCATGAAACTACAATTTAATTGTAACTCAATATTCAGTGGATGTGCTTAAAAGTCAATCATTGAGGGAGTGTATTAACCACATGGAGGTGTCCCGTCATTATACTTCAGTGATAAAGGAGCCAGTACTTTGAGGTGAAGGGCTCTTGCTGCACAACCATCTTTGATAAATAATCTAGGGATAAGCCAAAGTCAGGCAGAGAGATGGGCCAGGAAGAGATAAGATAAGCCTTTGTTTGTTGATGCTCGTTTCTGGCTCTCCTCTGAGGCCGAAGAGGCCGTCTTGCAATGCTGATGGAGGCCTCAGGCTGCCTTGGCCTCTCTGCCAGAGTGCTTTAACCTGCTCCAAATGGTCTGTTTCCAATTATGGTGTTAACATGCTCCTGTGGCAATGCTTTGCGCAATGTTATTCTACCTTATATATTTGGTTATGTGGAGACCTGTTTTACTGAAATGAAGCGTTCAAAGCAGTATTGGAATAAGACGGGGACATTAATCTTGCAGTGTTTACAATTCTGCCAAAGTGGGAAAACACCCAGAGGCTAGATTTTCTAATCTGCTTGCACAGGGGGAGGGCGGGTGTATGTTGGGGCTGCTATCCTGTCTACAATTGGCTGTGTGGCATACATTGCCCCCTCTTGCAGTCCTCAAACTTGGAGCCTTAGGCACAAGATTGCTATTAATAGACTAGATATCAGAAAAATGGTGGCCACAAAATATATGTCCCTCTTAAAAGCTGTACTTACTCTTAGCTGATAACAGGGACAATTGGGGCTAACGGTGCTGCTTATCACTGTTCAGTTGAACTCAAGCTGTCACCCTCCTGATGCCCATGCAAATTGTTGAGTAAAATGTAGACACTTCTTTTTTGACATGTCATTGAATTAATTACTAAGCATAAGCTTGGTAATGAAGGATGTTACTTCCTGGGGACATGGTTAGAATTATGCGGCCAGTTTGAAATGAATGTTCCAAGCCGATGGTTATGCATAATTATTCATAAATTGGATGCTTTTGGACGCTAATAGTAATTCCCCATCTTGTTAAATGCCTACAGTTAGCAACAGGCGCAGGTGTGGCTGGCAGTGTCGCCAGTGTGTTGCCACAGAGCGTGTGGCTTATTTCTCAGTTTCCTGCCATCCACAAGATTGGAGTGATAATAGTGGACGTGCAACCTGTTGCCAGTTTGAGGGCATCGTCATCTGCTCTGCCTCAAATAGGAAAAGCAAACATCTCCGGGCCCAGGAAGACCTGGTTGGACCTGGCAAGACTGGTTAATAGCCCTTTCACACTGACGCAATAGCACGCATTTAACAGCAGAATTGTGCAGTTTCTAATCCGCATCTCAGTACGAAAATGAACTGGAATTGAGGTACTGGTGACTGGTTGGTGGTTTCTGGTGTATTGACCACGTTCTGGATGGCGTACAGGCTCGTACAGGCACGTACAAATTCGTACAGACTCGTTTTATGTCGTGCACAGCTCCTGTAATCTCGTGCCATTGTGTACATTTCGTGTTTATTTAGCAGGGATATTGTATAACCTCGTATAAATTAACCGCCAGCATCCGCAAGAAAAAAATTAACATGTTTAATTTTTCCAAAAAGTCTGACGTACATGTTGCCGATGACTGCTGATGACTGCTGATTCATTACCTGTCATTCGTATGCCTTCTCGGAGGATGGCTGATTTCATGATTGGCTCATACGAGCATGTACGAAGTTGGTGTGAAAGGGGTATAAGCCCTGGCAGGCACAGGCCAGCAACACTGTCATCCCCAATCATTGGCCTATGTTAATGAATAGAGACACTCGTCATGGGGAAATTCGCTGTAATTCTATGCACACTATGCCACAGTATATACTGACAGTACACAAAGGGCTAATAAACAGCCTGGGGAGGGGAGCATTTGCAGACATTTGCATTGCAACAGAATGACATTTTGTTGCAACTGAGTGTAGCAGAGTGTTTGACAGTCTGTGTCATTCTCTGTGTCATTTTCTGTGTCTATGTTCATTTGAGCAATTCATTAAGGAAAATATTGAAAGGTGCCAGATGTCCAGCTAAACCCAGGTCCAACCCATCCTTGTTGTCTGCTGTTGTTGCTTGGAGCTGTGAGGATGGTAGTGGATAGCCATTTCTCTAATTGGACTGCCTCTTCCAGTTCCATTTCTATAATAGATATTCTAGTCGGAGTGCTAATGAAGGTGTCCTGCTGCTCTGTGGTGACTAGTAATAGACTAGCATTGAAAACCTCTGAGGACCACTGATCAGCTGCTATAGGACTCTTCGGGTGCTGATCAAATATCAGAGGACTCTGCAAAGACAGGGGAGAGGTGCTCACCAGGGGTCAGGGGGTTAACCACTCGGATGACAACTCCATCTCATTTGTTGCCATGGCAACGGATTGCAGGACTAGCCTATGATAGGAAAACCATTAGAAAGCAATGATGGTTCAATAATGTCCTACTCCTTTTTACAGCTTTGCATTATTGGGCTTTTCTCTGGGCCCAGCCTTAATTGGAGGGTGCTGGGTCCCCAAATTGGGATTTTTTTTTACAAGAGGCTCTAGGATAGAGGGAGGGGGGTGAACTGGGCCCTTGACCTGCTTATTTCCAGCTCTGTCAATAGTCTCCTCTCCCCTCTCCTATAGTCTCTTGTCTTTCTCTCCAAGTCTCTCCAGTGGCTGTTGAGTTGCTTGATTTCCCTTCAAGAGCCTGCTGCAAGTCACCCGATCACACACCATTGTCACCGTTCCTCATTTACTCGACGTGTTTATGGCAAAATAACTCTGGGACTATTTTTACAGGGCTTGATTGCCTGATTTGGAAAACTAATGCCCGCCCCTCCTCTCAAGAGTCGTTGAAACTTAAAGAAAGTGCAGAGAAAGTGGCCATAAGCTCCAAGCGAGTGAGACTAATCTTTACAACGACAATAATTTATTCTGAGTATTGTTGAGCCATAAATTGCCAATATGTGAGATAGGAAAGTAATGGACTGGTACTGCCTTGCATACTTTTGATGTTGAATAACAACATATGTGATTGCATTGAGGTTGCATTGAGGCCAGGCCGTAGCTAGATCAGAACAGAGAGTGAAATTGGGCGGAATGGACATCAAGGGACCTGGTTATGGCTCTTACGTAACATTAAAGGTCCTTGTGGGGCTAGTGCCCTGCCCCGGAGCTGGTACACATGCTAGGGACCATCTCCAACACATTGGGATTTTAGCACGCTGTAAAAGTCTTTGTTATAGTCTAACATGTTGCGTAAATGTTATCTAGAGAGAAAGTATAAAGGGCAATGAAGAAAGTGTAAAAGCTTTGTTTCAGCATCGAGAGCACTGTGCCCCCCCCCTTGGCCTAATTAACCCCAGATGACCACATGCTTTTAGCTGTCAGCAGGAGGCCCACTGGCAGATGTTAAAATATTAGCTAGGCACGACCCTATCTAGTAATTTGCAGAATTGCTCGTTTCCTATATTTTCACCCAACACAATGTACTTCTCCATTAAACACTATTCTTTATTTTCCATTTGCAGTTCACCAAGGAAGGCAGTTCTCAAGTGCCACAAAGGCGAAATGCAGTTCTTGCGTCAAGGTATGTAACCGTTTTCTTTATCACAAGTTGATGTAACCATTCTCAATTAAACCTTCATTACTTTTTTCCTTCCTCAGGAAGTGACCATCACTCTATTCAATCGCTATTCAATTGCACTTTTTGCTTTTGGTCATGTTTTTTTGTTGATTATGCAAAAGAAGCAGCTTGTCCGCTATGCCCTGGGGCCCTGGAGGCATGCTAGTGGTCATTACTCATTCTCTGGCATAAGAAATATACAATTGCATAAGGGCCACAATGCATGGATGCCTAAATGGCCTGGTGCATTAGACATGCACATTCAAAGACAGGCTGACCCCTCTTGTTTATGCATGTGACTTTGAAGGTGCATCCTCATATTTTCCTAATAGATTTCGCTTAATGTCACCGTGACTGGCTTTGCTATTATGGTTTCAATCAAGATATGCTTGAATGATAAGCGAATCGAATCGAACATTGAATTGTACATGGGATGTTCCCGGTGCAGGCATTGTGCAGTCCTGTCAGGCCCAGGGGTGTCCCTCTGTGATGCAAATGTAAGAGGAGAGAAAAGTATTTAAGTCAAAAAGGGAAGACGAACAAGAATAGGATATGACAATGGATGGGGCGGGTGGCTGGGAGTACATTTGGGAGCATTGCATGGGATTGAGTAAGAAGACATCTCTGTGTGTCCCTCTGTGTGAATTCAAGTGACTGAATTAAAGTGAATAAATCCCAGCGAATTGACTTTGAGAAAGGTAAATTGACCACTGCCCCCACAAAGGCCCCTGGGAGCAGAGGGAGGGCAGTGCTATCAGAACATCTCTGTGAAGTGAAACAGAATAACTAAATAACAGTCATTCCCACTACTAGTCAATTAGGATTACTGGTTCTTTTCTGACCAATTTAAAAAACCACCTTGATACATTGAGATGGCCTCCCTCCCTTTTGTCTGGTAATTGTTTCTGTTCTTTCTTCTTTTAATCGGTGTTGTCTTTGGTGTAAGCTGGGATGTAATCTGGCTGTAACCTGAATGTAATCTTGATGTTTTTTGGATGTAATGAAGTGCAACTTACATTACTTTTATGCAACGGATTTACCTTTCCCTGCCTTTGTGTACGCCTCCTTTACCTTTTTGTATCTTTTGAGTTAAGCTCCTCACAAAAAGAAAATGTTACGTTTGGAGAGGAGAGATAAGGAGTTAAAAGACTACTAACTTTTTACAACAGAGAAAGGCAGGGAAAAAGAAGGAAAGTTACGTAGGGAGATTAGTTCTGGGCCTTAGGGACACTGAGAAGAGCTGCTAGTCACAACTTAATTTAAAGGCTTTAGGTTTCATGGGAAAGCTAATATTTATCTTTTCCTTGACCATAGTCAGCTCAAGTTAGTGACTTAGTGATTGCATAATCCTGAAAGGTGGGGTCGACCTGCCTGAGCATAGACTCCAGCGAGAGGGACCAAGAGAAAGGGAAATGGATGCTCAGCTCTTTGCCTGCTCTTTGCTCAGTAGTGTGCACCTGTGTCATGGCTAGCACATTGACCAAGGCAAGGGCATGAGGACGTTTACCCTGGTGTGGGCTTCGGGGTGACTGGCCCTGGGCTAAGGTCCCTTCAACACCTGTCTGCCTCAGTCTCAAGACAAGGGCTGCTCTACTATTAGGCAAAACTACTATTAGGCATAGATAGCACTTGGCCACTTCACCTGCCATCCCCTGGATAGCTAGCTGCTCCTCAGTCTCAACCCTAAGAATTCCTCAAATTTAGGTAATTTTGGGTTGCAGCCTGGCCCCCTGACCCCGTCCTCTTCACACTGGCCAGCAATGTTGGGGACATGGGCTCGGTCAATCATGCTTTCCAGGTGGACTTCACTGCAAGCATGCAAGTGTCATGTTATGAGCAATTGCTGGATTTTCAGCTCCATCAACTTGACAGGAGATGAAGTTGCGTCATGCACTTGTCACGCTTGTCAATGTGAGATGAAGACCTAATGGCTCAGATATTGGTTAAAGAAATGCTACATTGTATGTACATAACGGCTAGAAGTAGGTTAATGTGTTGGTGGGCCAGCACACGCCTTCCTTGCTGTGAATTGGAACATAAATCAGCCAAGGAAACTATACATCTCCTGGCCAGGTGATTGCTTAGCGCTGGGGAGTAAGACGTCAGCTCGGGTTATTAGACTTAGACAAAGCCTTCGACTGCCGCACCTCCTTTTTTTCTGGGTGTGGAAAAGGCATTCACCTCTCCCCATGTTCCTGTCACTTGCTGTGCTGCTGACCAGGGCTGGGTGGACAGAGACAATGGCTAACTGGACAGCGAGCTGCTAAGGCCTGTACAGAACAAGGAACCTACACTCAAGGCTGTCAAAGGCTCTGTCAGAATGGCTAGTGAATGGTCCACTGTTGCACTGTGTGTATGATGGGCGACTCAAATGCATTGTCTCTTAGCTTGGTTCCCTGCTGGCCCCACTTCCCTAACGATCACCTCCATTATCAAATGAGTGTAGGCCTTCAAAATATAGCAATCAAGCCTCCTCCAGCTTCCCTGGTGTTTTCCTCCGGTTTCCTTCAGTTAACTTGTTGGTTTCCTTGGCATTATCTTGACTTTAGAAAAGTCAGCAAGGGAGAAGGTAGGGGGAGGTACCTGGACCGCTGAGATGAGAGGCCTGCTATCTCTGCCCCAGTGATGTCCCAGCGATGGGCTCCTCTTGCAAGTACATACATCGGCACCTTATCAGGGCATCTTGGGCTAGCCTCAAATTAACTCAAAGGTGGCCTCATCAAATGCCCTTAGATCTTGTAACAGCATACGTGTTTAAAAAGCAATCACTCTTAACGCTAATGGCAGGCTTTTCTGATATGACAGCTCAGATATTGTCAGTGTATCTATTTCTGGATGGTAGTCCGTTGCTGCGTACAGTTATCTTTTGCTCCAAAATACATCTAGGAGCTCTCTAAGTGTCAGGCAAAAAGGTAGTAATTAGCCAAGGCCATTACGCCAGAGTGTCAACAGTGTTCAGCTGCTTTGAAAACAATGTCACCAAATGTGCAGGGCGTAAAATCAACATTAGTTGACAGGAGCCAGTGTTTTGATAAAGCTTTGAAAAGCAGAAAATACAAATTGCAGCTTTTAGCCTTTGCTGATTAGGTTTTTGTTGCGATGCTTCGGTCAGTGTCTGGACGTTTCAATATTTGCACAAGGAATCACGACCACATCACGAGGCAACAGTGCTTAAGCCCAAACAACAACAAGGCCTAAGCCCATGTAACCACATGAACTTATGAGTTAAATCTGACAATCAGTTTTGCCAGCAACTTTAATTTGATGATAAACACTAAATTTAGCACAGGAGTTGTCGAAAACAGGGAGCGATGTATGAATGTCTTGGCGATTTTGCCCAGACACGCCTACTTGATATTCTGCATGTGGTCTGGTGCAGCTGTCATGTTAATGCTTTTGTGGAGTGAATCCCACAGATGGTGGCTTTAAACAGGCAGGAAATGTTGTTTTTTGCAATATGACTTTTTATGGCGGAGGGCGAATAGTAGGGGATATTTGACATTATTTGTGTGAAATCTTGGGAGAGAAGCTCGAGAGCTGCATTGAATGCTAAATGCCAGGACAGTGGGGGAAAAGGTGGAGGGGGGAGGGCAGGGGGTCAGGTGACAATGTTCCTCCGGTAATTAGCACGGACTGCTATCTAGGTGCACGTGCGAGCCAATGCTGACAGTCTAGTTAGCGACCCGGGTTGTCATAGCATCCAGTTCTGGGCAAAAACAATGCCATTTGACACATGATTTGCCACATTGAATTGCTTTGCGGACCTCTGGGAATTGCAACTGGAATGTTTTTATGGGCCGCATCATGTGCTTTATTTTGTGCTGTATTATGTGCTGCATGGGTATTGGCATAAGGCTCACCACAGGATACCAGGGGGACACTTCGGGGACACTGGACAGGGGATGCTTGGTTGCCTGGTATCATTGGCTTAGCTTGTATTGTCTTTTGTGACGGGGTGGACTTTTTGTCTTTGGCCAGTGTGCCAATACTGTGTCAGCAGTGTGCCAGCTCTGTGCCAGTATTACACGTGGCTGTCATAATTCAGAAGTGGACCTATTTGAAGAAGCAGGCCCAACAGAGCATGGCAGACCACGAATGCAAAAGCTTCATCACATTTATCATGTTGTCTGAAACGTAACGCTACTTGGGGGTCCTGTGGGGCCCTGGCCAGTGGAAGGCCACTAGAAGGCCAGTCAGGCTGTCTCCAAAAAAGAGCCCAACTCTGAACTTAAGCTGTCAGCACATCGTTCCCCCGGTGTGTGGGTCATAGGTCGCAGGGCCAGATGACCATTGTTTTGAATTATGTCCCAGCTACAAATTGTCTTCATGCAGTAACATTGTGCAAGGGCAGCAGGGCCAGGAGGTCTTGTCATCCGGTGACCTTTGCTGACCTCTGCTACCAGAGCGAGTGACCTTGTGACAAAAAATATAAAAGAACATGGATGTGTGGATGGCGGCATTGAAATCACCCTGGATGCTCATGAAATATGTCCATTTGTCCAGCGAAACAGAGACATAGGGCCAGGGAGAGGATAGGGAGAGGACAGGGAGAGACATGGAGGGACAGGGCTTCCCATTGCTCCATGCAGTGCAATGATTGCAAACAAAGCCCCCACGTGTGTGGCCCTTTGCCTCGGTTTGCTGCTAAATCAGCATGCTTGCTCTGGGGCCAAGGACTTGCCTAGCAACTTGCCAGCTTCCGTCCATGGCTGTGTCATGTCTGTTGCACACCTTGATGATTTCATTGAATCCTTTCTCTCTTTGGCTTGGCAAGAACCAAGATGCGATGTCAGGTGCATGCAGCTGCCTCCTCACGAAGATGCCCCGTGAGCCTGTGTGTTGGTCTAATTGCTGGCATGGCCCTTGCATGGCCCCTTGCCCCGATATACAGTTATGGGCCACGACTCTCCTGTTTCCCTTGGTCGCGATAGATAATGAGATTTAATTATCATCAATGATTTGCACAGTGAATGCTGACACACAAGTTTCTTCTGCTAAGTTGCACAACTTCAATTGCCAGTTCCGTTCGTGGTTTTTTTCCTCAGGAGACGCAGCTTTTCAAGTTGGACACCTGTCTGTATGCATGGCATGGCCTGCACGCCAGGGCCCCATCCTAGCCTCAGTGCTGGCCCACAGGGCATAGGAACACGAAATATGTGGCCAGTGCACACTGCCATGCTCATTAGAGCCATTCGAATATCACCATTTCATAAGAAAGTGCATTGATTTGATAACAATTGTTTATGAATGAGACATAATTTATGAGCAGGGTGACCTAATGTGGTGCACAGGTGTTTCCATGGCCACATTTTATTGCAGTGGGGGTGCAACCTAAAAAACAAAAATGTGCATGAATAATTACAAGCAGAAAGACAAGTGACACCGAGTGCTACTTGTGTTTTTAGTTGACATACAATGTCATACTTAGCCAGACAAGACTGTCCAGTCTGTTTTGTGGTAATTGGACTTTTTTGCCAGTCATAAAACCTTGTCTAGTGTTGCTAATCTTGAAATATGGCTAGAACCGTGAACTGCCGGGAAGGTCGTAAAAAGCATTGGAGATTAGAATCTGAGAAAAAAGAAGTTTGAAGAAAGCATGGTGGCCATGCAGGGTGAACTGTAGACGGCCCTTGTTAGCATTGACCTCCACTGCCCAGACAGATGGGTCAATCAAGTTATTAGCAGCTTCAAAAAACTCCTTCCTACTAAGGAGCTCAACTTGTAAGTTAGGAAGAGTCCCATGTCCTCTCAGAGAACTTCAAAGCAGCTGCCCTGTTCGCCGAATGCCCGTCCTCCGGTCCTTGCTCAGGTCCAAGTCTTGTAATGGGCAAATTGCCGTGAAATGATTTGCCTCTGATGCTTCAAGCTTTTTTCTCCGGCATCTCATTTCATCCAATTGAGAATTGGGAATTTGGAATGCAGACAAGAAAAGAGGAAAAAAAGCTAAATTCTCCTGTGAACTTCCTTCTTGGGTCTTTTCCCCTTATTACCCAGCTGAGTTGGTGGGCATTGCTGATTGCCAATCCATGGAGTCTTGAGATGGGAGATTGATTCGGCCATGAGAGTGACTTGGTCCTCCTCCTTCTGCTCATGTTAGAACGATACTAAAGGTAAACACAGGTTAAGGGGATTTGGGTGTCAACAAGAAAGTCACCTTTGTTTTGCTTAACAAACTAGTACAGGAAAAGGCAGTGATCTGACCCTGAGGTCCTTTTGTGTTGGTTGAGGTCGAGGTGTATTGCATTAAATCAAAGCTTCGTGTTTGTGCCGCAAATAGGTTGGGGCAACTTTGTGGACCTGTTCCATCAACAGCAATAGATCGGTTTCAAGCTGGTCAAACGGAGAGGAAATCCAAGCCAGCCACTTTTGGTAGGACACATAACGAGGGCATGACCTTTCATGGAGTCTGGTGCTCTCGGTGTACTCTCCATCCTGCCCCAGTCACAGGGCAGTCATACCTCAACCCCAGCCCAGTCACAGTTGAGTCCTAGCCCAGTCGTGGCCCAGTCATGGCCCAGTCATGGCATTGTGTTACCTGAGCAAGGCCTAATGGGATGCATTGTACGGATGCCAGTCTCCCCGGCCTCCCCTGCCGCTTCCAGAAAGGCCCTTTGAGGGTCCAGCAAGGCAGTCTCTGTTGACTTAGGCTCATAATAGACTGCTTAACTAAGTAGGCAATAGGCGACTTTAGAAGCAGCAGAATGGGGCATTAGCTATTTCTCGTGGGACCTTGCCAGACAACCTTGTTAGCCTAGCAATGGCTTGAATGACAGTGTTTGACATCTCTCCCAGGCCATTTTGGCTGCTGAGGGCGGGTGGAGGTCCATGCTCGGCTTGGCAACACATTTTGAAGGGCAGCAGCAGAATTAGGCCTGCTCCATTCCCTTCTAGCTCATTGGCTCTTCTCTCATTTTATTCATAACTTGTGTCTGGTCATCGCCTCCTCTTATTCTCCTATCCAAGTTAATCTATAAATGTCCTTAGTGGAAATTGGACTTTTAACATTGACTGACATCTCTTATTAAATGGGTGTCCATCTCTGCATTGGATGCTAGTGGCAATTTGCGAGTCGAGTGCACCTGCCAATCTGAAATTGTTTCGTTTTATGTCGAGATGAGGAGATAGGAGATGCATGAGAAACATATGGAATTTGATGAAGGAGTTGAGTTTCTGTTTTGGCGTTTGCCTCAGGGTGCGCGGAAGACACTGGGTGCATGAGGATGCATGGGATGTGCATGATGGAAGGACATTCTGAGACATGGCCACACCTCGTTCAATGCCCACTTGTTAGAATCAATCATTAGCAGCAATCATTGGCAGCATGGAGGCCATGACAAGTGATGAATGCCACTGAATGAGGTGCCCATTGCCCATGAGGGTCTATCATAGATGGCCCACAATGACTGTCAGAGATGGCCCAATGACAGTGAGGTCAAGCAGTGGTCTGCATCCCCATTGACCAGCATGGCCCAGCACAATGACCATTACACCCTCTGACGTGCTTTCTTGCAGCCAAGATGCCCTCCAAGCCATTGCCTGCTGCTAACACGTGAGGGCGCTGTCATAGCTGTCAGTGGCTCAAAGGTCCCCTGGTCCACACCATGGCAGGGTCAACCTGTGAAGGGCAGCCCAGGCCTAATGCTGGGCAGGATTGAAAGGCATAGGGCATCTCTCGGTGCCCTTCAATATACTACTGTCAGTACTACTCAGTCTCTGTTTAGGCTGGGCTTGCTGTTATACTCTTTTATGGGTTTTCTTTTGGGCTCTGTTTAGTCTGATAGACTGGTGATTATCGATACTAAGCAGGCCCAGAAGCAAACACAGAGATGCCACGATAAAGAAATTGCTGGGTAGGCCGAGAGCATTGTAGATGACCCATGAACGAACTGTGTTCAATGTGCTGAAGTGCCACTCAATAATCATGTACAGTCAATGTGGGGAAGCCAGGCATTGCAAGCAATCATTATGATATCAGGGCCATGTAGTCCATTATTTGACAGACATTAGCCCATTCAGGTGCAACTTCGGGGAGTTCATATATTCACAGTACATGACGACAAACTTGGGCAACCCAAGTCTCCCAACTCTAGTTGAGGCCCTCATGGTCTAGCATTTTCGAGTTGCTTAGATCTGGTGATTCTTGTCAGCCTATTCTTCTGGTCAACAAAGCTGATTGTTTCCATGTTCTCGAGATGCCTATCAGTAACAGGGAAATTGGGAAGGTCATTTCGGAGGTCACTTTTTGGCCTAAGTGTCTTGAGTCTTCCCCAGTGACCTTTTTTGTGACAACTGATGACCTTGATAGCCAGAGAAGGATAATTATGAGAAAAAGGAGTGGAAGGCAGAAAGGACAGCCCAAATGGGATTGGGGAGTGTTTAGCAAAAAGATGGATCAGGGCATCCCGTGAGTAAGAAGTAGCCAAGGAGTCCAAATGATGACTGTTGAGTATTTCTGGTGTATTGTCACTATTGTGGGTGTGTTCTGTGGATGCATGTCTCCCCTGGGCCACCTCTCTCTCTCCCAGGCCCCCTCACCTTTTCCTGACACAGGCCTGGATTCTTCCCATATACCTGGCTATGTCTCACAGCCCTTGTTCTGTTTATTCATCGGTTTTCATGTGGACCATGGGAACTGACCAGTTGGGGAGAACCTATGGCTTGTTGTCTTTGATGTGACAGGTTGACCACTGGTCAGCAGGCCGTCGTCAAGGACAACAATGGCAGGCTCGCAGAAATTGCTGGTTGTGGTGGAGATAGGTCGGAGGGTGAGGTTTGGGAGGCCTCCTGGTCAGCCATGGTTGCTCAGAGGCTAGTCACTGGCACTTGGACCCATGGAAAGTGCCCAGGCAGGAAAAGTTACCACTGCTTGGGGTTATGGTCCTCCCTCTTTGACTAGCGGCTTCTTGCTCTGGTCTTGGTCGTAAATCCCCATCAAATGTCCAGGAAGACTTGAGGGAGTCGCCTATCTTCCCTGAGTTGGCCAACTCCTTGTTGTGAGCTGCTCTCCCCCCAAATCTCCCCCGGTCAAATACGCTAGGGGGAGCCACCCCAACCCACAATTAACTTTATTACTTCTGAAGAAAGTGAGACATATTTCAAAGATGGAATTCGCTGGACATCCTAATTATTACTATGTGAGCTCCTAACGCGAGCAATATTTTACAAACAGTCTCAAAAATGTATGTTTTCTCTTTGTATGCATTTGCTTTTCTCAACTAATAATTATTTTCTTGTTTTTCAGGTTTCCCTCTTGCCAGACCACGAAGGGACCTCATCGTGCTATACCTCAATCGTCTCAGAGTCAAACAACCCCAAATTTGATGAGAAAATTTCATAGTAAGTGAATGGTCCTTTCTTATGCTAATGTTATGCAAATGGCACTCCAGGCCTTTGGTAATCTACAAGTATTGAGATGTCAGCCCACTTGATTAGTATTCATCTATTTCCCAACCAAGAATGTTGTCCTAGTGATATTACCAATTAACCCATAACTCAATCAGAAAAAAAAGTTTGGGCGGCAGGGTTGAGGCAGAAAAAAGTGACCTGTTGGGAGATTTCACAGACCCTTTCTCTAAGCCCAGAAGCCATCAAAGCCTCATGAAGCTTTTCAATCAAAACATGGTTGCAGTTAGGCAGTTTTATTGCACTGGTCAGCGAAACACTGCGGAGGTCAGAGCTGCTTAGATTGGCTGTGCAGCTTCACTGTCAGTTTCATTGAAAAGCCTTACTTTTTTCAATGACACAGAAACGTTAAGTGGTGAATAATTACAGGGCAAGTCATAGGTCAATAAATAAATAAATAAAGTCTCGGCCTGATGGTACCCCTATGTACTGCACCCCTATACTCGGTGGTACTTTGAAGATGCACATAGCCTGCATTTGCTTCCTTCTTGGGTTTCCCTCTCTGCTTGTCTTTGCTGCCTTGCGGCCCGCTGACCAATGGTCAATCCACACAACCATTAATCAAAGGTTGGTCAAGGTATTGGGTAGCCCTGGACAGAGCCCTTGGACAGAGCCCTTGGACAGTGGTATTGGCAGTGGTACTGTTCAATGGTACTGTGGACAAAGCAGTTGAATGGCGAACAATGGTCGTCCTACACTGAAGCCATTCTCTGGTATTGTACGGGACATTTCTTAAAAGCCATACCCTGAGTGAATCTACCTGGGTAGACCTATTTGTCTTAGAGTGCACGAGGTCAAGCCTTCTGACCCAGCGACCTTGAGCAGCATCCTGAGACGGCCAAATCTAGCCACGAAATCAACCAAGACAGGCAAAGACCAAGCAAAAGCTGCCCAAGGCACCCAGAGATGCGGCCGATGGGAGGGGGCCAAATAGACGCACCCTATAACTACATTGATAGTAATTGGCCAAACTGGACCTAATGGCTCCCAAAGCATCACTCATTTAAGGCCTGGCATTGTGTGAAATTGGAGCAAAAGTGTGAAGGCTTATTATACTCTCCACGCAGGACGCAACAGTGCTTATTTAAAATGCTAATTTCCATTCTCTCCAGGAAATATTCAGCCTAATTTCAGCGAATTTCAAGCCAAGAGGTGCGAAATCAGCAATATGCCTCAGTTGCTTCCTAAACTTCCAAAATAACCAAGCAAAGCTGGTGCAAAGTAAACTGGAAAAGCAAACTGGAAAAGCAAACTGACTGACATTCCTCCTCGGTGGATTATGTTTCTCAGACTACTTAAGATAATGCCTTTCCAAATATAAACATTTTAAGCCAAATGACCCTGACATGATCCTGACATTCAGTTTTGTTTACTTTTGAGCAAAAAGAGATTTTCCGACGCCTCTGGGACTCTAGAAGCCGAACCGAGACACAATGGAGGTCATAGAGCAACATGCACAGTAGTCCAAGGTCACAGTCACATCTTTCATGGCAGTCTGAGTCTGGGTGACCTTGAGTCAAGGGGCTGCCATGGGAAGGTCGATAGTACTTAAGATGACTGCTAGAGACACATGTTTCGCATCAAGCAGCCCTCAGCCTCCCATGTCAAAATTCTCAAGGTCCTTTCTGAAGTCTCACTGATGACTTTCATGACTGACAAAGCTCAAAGCTGACAGGTCCAAGAAGACTTTACAAGAAGACTTTAGAATTAGGAAATGCTGCCTCTTGTCAGTGTTGTCAGTGTCATTTTGGATGTTCTTAAGATGTGTGCACTTGAAATGATAGGACGACCCTGAATTCAAAAGTGGTCCCATCTTAAACTATTCAGTATTCACTTTGGATGGAGCCCTTCTCATCTCAGTCATCTGCAAGTGATTATTGCAATGTGGAAGCTCTCATGACACTGCATCCAAAACATTTACATAAGAGGATGCCCAAACGAGTCAGGTGTCCTGGGTGTGCATTAGGGCTCCCCCTGGCGGATACTTGTTATCTGCTAATCTAGTGATAATCTCCTGATAGTGTTGGATTAATGGCGAATTGATAGAAATACCAGAGATGGTGCTTGATAAGCCCGTTGGTAATGGATTTTGGTTGGCCAGTGGTTTTTGCACCTCCAGTATCGAATATACCATCAATGATCTATTGCTAACTTGACAGCTTGGGCCTCACAGCCCTGGCCTGAGTGCTGCACCTAATCAGCCTGTCACGCTGAGTGGCTGAGCTCACCATGAATTCTTGCAATGGCCAAAATACCCTGCGAGCAATGCATTGGAATGGCTCTTATATTGGAAACAGCAACACAAACACATAAATCCTCATTTGCAGCCACCAACCATGCTAATTTGATGTCCCCTTCAGCAGTTACAGCTAACTTTATTACCTCTAAATATTTAGCAAAACTGCATCCCAATCAAATTTCATATCATTAATTGCAGTGACTACTGAATCGGATGAGATAGATTGAGTTTTAACGCAGAAGTGCAATAAGTTTCCCGCTGGTAGCTTCCATTTGTCACAGCATCAGTACATGGCATCAGGGGTACAAATGTGGGGTACCAACGTATACATGTATGTATTGAAGTTGGTGCCACAGTTAGTGGCGACTCCTGACGGATACATACTGATTCAGTACTTGCACTCAGCGCTCCTGGTGGATAGTACAATAAGTACATTCACATGGTTGAGTGGTCACATTACCCCCACCCTAGTGGTACCCCTTTGGTCGACCCTGCCTGGTCATGAGGGGTGACTTGAACACCAGCCCGCATACATCATTGATTGCAATGCCAGTGCTAAAAAAATAAATGCACAAAAAGGCAATGTCACTGAAAGTGTGAAATGGTCAACCCGGCTCCCATCTGCCAATGGGTGCCAGTGAAAGTCAATGGAATTTATTGCAGGGGCTAAACGAAGGTGAAGCCTAGCAGCTGCTGTTGGGGAAAGTGTGATGTCATTGAATGCAAGTTGATGTAACAGTGACATCACACTGACATCAGTCTTCCTTATTAAATAGTCCAGTTGCCATAGCTGAGGGCCAGTGTGTCCTAATGGCATTTAGAAAAGCTGGCTTGTGTAATGGACCCTTTACAGCTGGGGCTATTTCTCAGCTGAAGCCTCCCACCTGGACTTCAATTCCCATTCAATTCAATGGCCCTGACACGATGCCAGGAATCTGTATTATTGCTTCTGGAGTGATTGGGCCAAGTGCCCCTAATCCTCCCTGGAGGCGATTCTTCCAGGTTTTAATACCAAATATGATATCCTGAGTTATCCTCAGATGGGCATCCACGAAGCACGGGTTTAATGTGCTGGATGAAGTGTCAGTTAACTTGTGAAATTTGAAAGAATATTTGAAAGAGGCTGCTAAGGGTGAATTTGCTATGAAATGATATGAATTGGGGGAAGTGAGGCGTGTGGGTTATAGGCAGATGACCGCTGGTCAGACTCATCAGTGTCCGAGTATCATTCAGCGACAACTAGTATCAATTTCTATGGAATTGGTGCATTCAGCTGGAAAAATGGCCAGCCCTCCTGACCACTCGTGGGAGACCCTCGGACAGACAGATAGACAGACAGAATATCAGAGTAAAGCAGACAGACAGACGAATGATGAGATAGACAAATCAAACGGGGACAATTGAGCAGGAGGGAGATACTCTGCCGCTCCCCCTGGTGGGATGATCACCCCTTCAATTTCCCTTCACATCTCCCTTTGTCAGCCTGTAGTCACTATACCCACCCCCTGCTGCCCTCTGCCAGAAAAAGAGTATCGGATTTACCACAAAAATACAACCCCTCTGCACTTTTAGGTACAGCCGTCATCCCCTATCAAAATGCATCACTGCTTGATTGATATTGTCATCATCAGCCATGTTATTGTGATGTTAATATAGACAAGTTACTATACTTGGAGACTTCTGTCCTTCCTGTGCCAGTGAAATGGTCTTATACACGGGTGCTGCCTCTTTGTGGGGCCTTCAACTCCTAGCAATTGCACAATGAAAGTTGGTCTCCTGTAGCAAGGCTTCTCACTATCTGGGGATTTTCATACTAGCCCCAATTTCATAAGTTTCATTGATGTATAGAATAAAATCCTGTTGCAATGTATGTATCCAATCTCTAGACATACCCATTAATCAGAGCTAGCTTCTAAATGAACCTGTTGTGATTAATGGGATGGGGTGACCCCGACATATTGGCTTGACCCTGTTATAGCTTCCAGATGGTCAAGCTAGCCAGGGTTTAGTGGGGAATAGCCATCCACCTAATTAGTAGATTAGAAAGGCCTGGACTTGGTTGCTGTAATGCACTGCTACAGTACATATAAAATGTATGGCAGATAATTTGATGAATGAATTAAGTACCACGACTAATATGAAGTGATAAAAGGCATTTAGTAAATATAGTAACTGAAGGAATTAGTAGATTGTTATCAGTAGTTCTAGTCATTTTTGTTTGCACCAATGGAGTTGAATGGACAGATGAATATGTACAAGTGCTACATTTATATCTATCTTAATACAGAGTGCTGCATTTATATCTATTTTAATCCCTTAAATTGCTGTGAATAAAGTCCAATCTTGTTGTGGATAGCATCTTATGAGTTGCCCTTTTCCTTGCAGTGAGATCTCAGAGGAAGACCAAAGAAAGAGACTGTCAGTCTGTGTGGTGGAAAAGTCTTGCTCCAGATCAGACAACCAAGAAGTCGTCCTGGGAGCTATGTCCTTTGGAGTCAGACATCTCATGAACAAGAAGAAAACAGTGGATGGCTGGTATTACTTGCTCTCCCAAGATGTTGGTCAGAGGAAACACCTCCAATGTGCTGGACCCACTGGGCCCCCCTCAGAAACCAGCAGCCATGAAGGTGAGCTTCAGAACTTGAATAAAATTATATCAAATTGATCACGATGACTGATCCTTTCAAAATAATAAATCATTATTCATTTAATTATACCTGGGAGACACAAGCATGGCATGTAATAATGTGATCCTAATTAATTTTCAATACTAAACATAAGATCAAATGTAAATTCCTCCATACTTACTATCGTGCATGTGGCAAGTTACTCTTGTGAAGTCTTGGATCTTAATTAGTTGATTATTAGCTGTGAGTAGCATCAAATGGGAGTCATGTTGGACTCATGCTTGCAATATTGCGTCTGTGCGTCGGCTTGTCTGGCCAGCACTTGGCCAGCCCCTTTGAAGTGAGTAGATGAGAAGCTTCCCCTTGATTAACAGAGTGAGGGTGTTTTTGATGGCGACCTGCAGAAGCTTCTAGAAGCCCCAATTGCATTTTGCTAACAGTCTGTCTCAGCCCTTCTCAGACTTGTCACAGACATGTCACAGACATACCATGGGACAGTGGCGCATGGCAGAGTCGAGCCAAACACTGCTCCTCTATTGCAATTGCCTGGGCTGGAACTTGTGCTAGACACCCTAAGTGGAATTCACTTTCCCCTACTTTCCCCCATCTCCCTTCACTTTCCCCCGAGTGCACCCCAAACTCACTACTCTGGATGTCTGGAAAACTTAGGGATAATACTAACAAACTCAAATAAACAACTTGTTTGTATCTGAAACGGATAATTTCCCAAATTATTGTGTATACCCCAGACAAACTTGTAACAGTGCCAAATCCAGTCAGTCAAGAAATAGTCATTTTGCCAAAACGCAAATTTCATTTAGCGAAGGTCAAGGGTCGGGGATGAGAGGGACAGAGGTAATTTCCGAAATTTAATTTCTCATGCTGATTGTGTATATCCAAGACACACTTATGACAGTTAGAAATTGAGCTCAGTCAGGAAATAGTCATTTAGTGAAAAAATATATACTTTATTTGACAGGTCTGGGGGGCATAGATATATGATAGGAGTAATTTAAGTTTCAGTTAATTAGAAAAATATATTATATAGTATATTGGTCAGGGTTCATTAGATTTGGTAAAATTGCGGAAAATATTTCATTTAGTTGAGGGCAAGGGTTAAATGAAGCTTTCAATGAAATTTGAGAAAAAGGCTGGAAAAGTAAAATGAGTGTCATTAGCCGCCAGTTACCTTAGGCCTTTTTTTGCTTCCCTAAGATAGGACAGTGGGTGGGCAGTCTGGGTGGATTTAATTGGTTACGTGGAATATGCAAATTTATGAGGGAAGGGGTGCTCCACAGCTGATTGGTCAAGGGGGATTGGGAGGCCACGCCTTTCTGCTGGGTAACAATAGGGAGGGGTGATGGTCAGTGGACCTTGCACAAGACAATACCTATAGTCCAGATAGGGGACTGCCTGGTCGTGTGCCTTCAGTTTACTTTAGTCTCTGAGAGAGGGAGGCTCTACATACAATCGGACTAGTGGAATACCCATATACATATACTCTCCTATATACATCATAGATGCACTGACTATGATTGGGGACAAGGCGGATTCAGTGACACTCATTCAAGAGAGTGTATATGACACATTCAGTGCTAGACGGGTGCATAGGATGATACTGAAGCAAGAAAGACGTTCATATGCCCACTCTGACTATGGCCACAATTATTTCTACAAATACATGCATCGCATGCATCGGGTTGACAGGTTCAAGCAGTCGCCAGGTGAGAGGCTTCTCCAGATAGGGGCTGTCATTGCAGTCAGATATTACTTGCACTAATTGCATATTCCCATCTACTCACCCGAGAGTACTCTCACTAAGCATCTACTCACTTACCAGCATAACTTAGGAATTAGGATGCAACAACTTGTCACGACAGACAGATGCAATATTGCATTTTATAAGCTACTATTTATACATTTGAGTAGTTCATGGACTTATACATTTTCTATTTTCTTCCAGCCAACAAAGACATTGCTTCTGTCAACAGCGACCTCAAGGATATGGACTGTGTTTCGGTAAGTCAACTTATTACTTTTAATATATATTGGTCATCTAGTTGAGAACTTAATACTATTTCAAATATTCCCTTGTTTTAGACTTAGCTGTCAAATGACTTTAACTTGTTTTCAATATGTTACTATAACTTTAACTTTGTGTATGAATCGTAACTCATTTTAGTTTGGTTGTTTTAATGCTATCGGTAGCTATTGTAGTTGACAACCCTCGTAGTTTAGTTTGCTTGGTTCTTGACTTAGTTCAATGGTTTAATATTTATTTGTTGTTGTGTTACAGGTGATGATAGAGAAAGCCAAGTCAGGCTACGGATTCACCGTGATGGGTTCCAGCCCAGTGACAGTTGGTCGCGTCCAGAAGGGGTCCACAGCCCAAGAGGCTGGACTCAGGAGGGGAGATGCCATCGTCAGAATAAATGGACAGAATGTGTCGAGGTCTACAGCTGACAGTGTAGCCAGGATGGTGCGAATGGCCAGCAAACACCTCATGCTGCAGGTCTACAGGGCCCAGTGTGAGAACAAGGAGAACCAGCCATTGGGTTGCAACAAGGAAAACATCCCCCGCCCCACCCCCCAGTCCACCCCCCAAAGTCGCCTGTCCAGCTATGACACTCCTGAACGCCACCACATCTCCAGTGCTAAGAAGGCCCTCGGTCGCCTCTCTGCTTCCAAACACACCTTGGACAGTTTGCCCGGCTACGACAGCCCCATGAGAGACATGCATGCTAACTTCTTGAGCCCAGGTCTGTTGAGCAACCACTGCTTATCCAGGCACAGCTCCTCCAAGAGAACCCCCTCCTTCAAAAGAAAACAATCCGAGAGCCAGGAGCTCCCTTCCAGAACTATGTTCCTCCACGACGCCTCCGTCATCCAGAGATGCAACCCCGCCTCCCCCTCCTGCAACTACGAAACATTGCCCTTGGACTTGTCCGCCGAGGACATGGACACCGCTTCCATCCAGCACGAGGACAGCACGACCGACTTAGACTGCGCACAGACATCCCTTCAGAACGTCACCATCAGCTTCCAGGACTTGACGCAAGGCGAACAAGAAAGACAAGTGGCAATCACCGAATTAATGGAAGCCGAGTTGACCTTCGTGACCCAAATGCAACAAGGCATCGCCTACTATTCCCGTCCCCTCCGCCACTGCATCTTGGCGCACAGCGAACACGCCCGCCTCTTCCAGAACGTCGAGAAATTAGTCGCCTTGTCTGCGTTCCACGTGAGACAGATGGAGAGCGCCAGTGTTCCTTGGGTTGAAGATGCCGTTGAGGGCAAATACGTCGATGCTATGGGAGCTGTCTACCAACCTAAGGTAAATATAAATGATTGACTTGGCATTACAATTAATATTAATTGCAATCTTTTGATATATTCACTCCTGTATCATAGAATCAATGTTCTTGTATGGCATTACTAACAGACTGTTCTCTTCATTTTTCCAGATGAGGTTTTTGTGCGAAGCTTACCAACAATACATGACTGGCTTGCAAGAGGCCCAGCGTCTGTACGCTGACCTGTGTCACTACCAAGAATTCAAAGATTTCATGAAGAAAATCCCCACGGACCAGAACTTGATCTCCTTGGAAGAGTTCTTGGAGAAGCCGTCGTCTCATGCCACGGACATGATGATCCACCTCCAGACAATCCTCGCTCTGACGGAAGAGAGTCATCCCGACTACAATACCCTCTACATGGTTGTTGCTGGTAAGTTGATGCTCCTTAGAATTGTTCAATTTGTTCTCTTCGCCCTCATCTTTTTGTTAATTCCAATTTGTTCCTGTTTCTAAATAGTACTCCTTTTCTCTTCAGCAATCACAAACTTCTGTGAGAAGAACCAGCAACACCCAAAGCGATCCCACAAAGCCCGATCCACAGCCAGCGACATCTCCATGACGTCCAGGTCCTCCAGCCAATCGCGTTCCTCCATGCGCTCCATGACGTCCGTCATGTCGGTCGACTCTGAGGTGCTGGAAATCCAGAGTCGACTCCTCTTCCCCAAAGATGTCCACGCCTTCCAAATCGCTACCTCAAACCGACATCTCATCTACTCCGGTGAACTCATGTCTGTTCAAGACGGAAAGTGCTGGACCCGAGTCAACCTCCTTCTCTTCAACGACCTCCTCATTCAAACACAGCCGGAAAAGGGCTCCTACCTCAGTGTGGTCGATAACCCCGTCCTCCTCTCGGATATCGTGTCCGCTGACTTCTCTAGTGCACATCGTAAGTATTTTGAAACCATGGATATTTCATACAATTTTAATCCATAAAACATCTTTTAGAGGACATAATGAATCTTCAAGGCAATTTAATGTAATACTAGTAATTTAAAGTTGTAAGTTAGCTTAATCGCGACCATCTTACTCCCAAGACTTAAGACCTAAAAAACTGCTGATATCTTCCATATGTTTATGATTTTCAAATATTCTAACAGAATTGCTTTTGTCCTTCCAGCCTCAGAATTCATGCTGACAGTCGAGCACCCTCAAAGTCCCCATGGTCATCGGTACCTCTCATTACGAGCTTTCGGCATCGAACAGAAATGCACGTGGAAAAGCCTTCTTGAACAGCGAATCGCAGCTTGTCGGTCGCAGAAAGAGTTGATGGGAAGTCGAAGGGCTGACGGAAGTTTTTAAACGAGTCGAACTGAAGACGAATGTTGTTGTTGACTACGTACCAAGAGTGCTACTTCTATGAACTGTTTGTTGCGAATGTACATATCTCAATGTACTGTGGATCTCATGTTGAACTGTTGCTCTCAATATATACTGTTGCTGTCTCACAGAGCTGGTCTTTGTAAGACGTCTTGTTAAAGAGAAACAAATCACTTTGTTAAAGAGAAGTCTTTGGGGGAAGACTGAAGTCTGAAGATGTGCACAATTTTATCAATTCCTTGTTGAATAGACACATTTTTTGTGGATGGACAATTCCTATGAATTTGGGTAAAATCAATTGCAGTTATCCCAATACTGGACAATTATTGAATTACTGGGATACGTGAATGAAATACATGGCACATTTTCATAACTTGTTGAATTAAACTGCTGTATCTACTGTAGTCCATAAAAAAGACTACAATTTGTGAAATGGATAATATTTTTAAGTGGTAGCAGCATGTGATATTGAAATTGTGAATGTTGTGACTAAATATTGTAATATATGTCATGCAATTGAATTGTCTTAAATGGTCATAATATATCCCTCACAATGCAGGCAAAATAATTTACTTATACCTCAATGGATCTGATCTGTTTCATTGTATTTAGTCGATATGTTAAAGCTTTAATTTGAAATCCTCTGTATAAACCCAATGTGTAAATAGAATGTAATGAATATTGTTTGTACAGTGTATATATGTACAGTTTGTTGGTGGGTCCCTGTGCCCGAGTCTTATTGTAAAGTGTCACATACTTGTAAATATGTACATATCTAATTTATTAATTGTTGAGTTTATTAAATCACATGATGAATATTGAAAACAATCCTACCTCTCCTTTTCATTTCAAACAATGCCACTGCAATGGTAACTTTATCAAACAAGGTGCTGGCTCACGGAGTCATTAGGTTATAGAAAGCATCATTAAAGTAGCAAAAGAACAAATGAATATAAAAATAGCTATCTGCCAAATATGGAAAAAAATACGTCCATAACAGCTGTGGATATACTCCCAGATGATCAAAATGCTCTGAGTGATGTCATCAATCATACACACAATGTGTCAAACATGTAGTCATTTGATGGCTCCTGTTCTATGGGTCGTATCCTTCAGACCTGCCCTATATAAGCATGCTATAAGCTAGTATGAACGTGTCATTACTGGCAATGATGCATACATGTCTCTCAGAGACAAACTTGACTGATCATTCCAATTTACAAGCCAGGACTTGCAGTGCATTACTGAGGTCCTCATTCAACAGAAAGGAGTTTAGTGTAAATTTCAAGTTGCCATTGGTGCAAAAATCTGCAGGGCTTCTTGAGATTTTTTAGAATTCCTGAACAGGGATTGTCTTTAAAAAATACTTACAGCATACATTTCCAAGTTTAGTCCAATCATTCCAATGCTGGAGATTCTGCAAGGAATTATGCAGTTATACAAAAAATACATGACTTTGTCAAAAAAGAAAAAACAGTTCTTGCAGGAATTTTGCAATTCTGCAGGAATTCTGCAAGAAGTAGGGCTGTACGATTTCCTGCAGGCAGTCTGTTCTTCTGAAGGAACTTCGCAACACTTGTTCAAACACACACATAAAGTTGTTACACAAAACAGCATGGTACCAAAAAAGCAATACTGAAGTGCGAAGGCTCTTGCTGCCTTGCAGAAGTACAGATTTCTGCAGATCTGAAGAAGTCTTGTAGAACAGAACTACAGAATTCCTACAGGAACTTGTAGAATTGCAGAGTTCTTACAAAACTGCATCGTGAAAAATGGCAAGAGTCAGGTCAGATGAATTCTGCAGATGATTTACAGAATCACAAAATCTGCTGAAGTTACTGAAGTTTCGAAGGAAATAGCAGCTCCTGTGGGAAATTGCAGAATTCCTGCAAAAGTACGGGATTCTTGCAGAAGAAGAAATCACCCCAAAGCCAACGAAAGAATTACTCCAAATTATAGTAAGTTCCTTCCTTACAAGCTCTCTTACCATCACAGCTTCTGAAGATGCTGAGGTATATGCATGTAGTCACAATGTGTCTTATGACATAAATTTATGACCAGTTGGTTCAACTAATCAACTTGCTAAAGACAATGGTTGTGATGAACTGAGATTCTCAGGCTTGGCTGCATGACCAAAACTGATCATTTGTTGACTTGGATCCTGTGATAGCATGCCAGCTGCTTGGCCAACTCAAAAGCGACGGGCTACTCGCCTTTAGGATATCCCAGCCTGTAGCATCCCAATGGGGCATATTCTCTTCCATTTGTGACAGTGAGGTATGATTTTGTTGGACCATGACAAATTTTGACTTTACAGAGTTGGATGAGGATGAGGTGAAACAGATCTGAAGTACTTCATATTCAGACGCGTCCCTATGGGGGGGGGGGGGCATGGAGGGGCACGTGCCCCTAATGTTGGACCTGTGCCCCGCAGGTGCCCTACATATGAACTTCTTGATCTTGGCTAAAATATACAATTAGTATATTGAGTGCTCCCCAAGAGATTCACGTACCCCCACCCTGCCTGAGACCCCAAAGTTACGCCACAGTTGATATCTAATGATTTCAAATGGTTAACAAAGACCTCAAGGGAGATTTTAAGTAAAAAATTAAAATTGTCATTGTTATGATTATCAACGCTCATGTCAAAATTTTGTGTAACAGATGTGGCAAACAAAATGTGAAAATAAAAATCCACAAAATGCAGTAGAAATGCTTTTAAAAGATGTCAAGGGCTCAATTGGCTACCTTCATTCTCGCCACACTCCAGATATACTGGTACACATAATATAAATTTTAATTCTGGCTCATTTTGCATTGGTTGTGATTTTGTTTTTTGCAGTTCAGCCAGTTGCATTTGAAGTGACCTGATCCAGCCATTTCAAATTGTTTGTGCCTGATTTTTTCAGGTCATACCATCAGAACTTCAGTTGCATCAGTACAAATTTCCATGGCAGTAGCTAAATAGAAGAAGTTGTAATCTGAAAGAATCTACTGAAATTTGTGAGATTCACTTTCTTACAAGCACTCTGCCTACTGAGATCATGGGGACACTGGTTAAATTTCCTCAAATTCCAGAAAACACTTCAACCTCTGATGAGATTAGTTCCATTTTACTGCCGGTCTAAACTGATGGACTTTAGTTTTTTAAGTTTAACAACTTATCACCAACACCAGTAAAGACAAAGGTTATGATAAACTTGAATTCTCAGGCTTGGCTGCATGACCAAAACTGATCATTTGTTGACTTGGATCCTGTGATAGCATGCCAGAAGTTGTAATACAGCTGCTTGGCCAACTCTGAAGCGAAGGGCAACTTGCCTTTAGGATATCCCAGCCTGTGGCATCCCAATGGGGCATATTCTCTTCCATTTGTGATAGCCATGTCATCTCACTGAACAACCATTACATTTTGGTGTTTCTTTGTGATTGGTCTCAAGGATTGCCTTCAGGACATTAGCAGACTTTCACTTAACTTCAATGATTGTCAGCATTATAGTATATAACGTTTTGACAAATTTGTCCAGACAGGCACATCAAAGATCAGGACCTTGAATCATTGAATGTACAGGTACTGCTTCACCGAAGTTTAAAGAGGTTGCCCAGCATGGAAAAATATCCATTATCTTATTGCAATGGTTGTTTAGTTTACCCATTCCCATTATTTGGTGTCAAGAATTAAAAGCAAAACCAGATTATAGAAGACAGATAATTTATTATAAAATGTAATTTTGTTGTACTGTAATGTGTATAAAAATGTTGTATGTATGCACATAAATGTTTGGCAAGAAACATCAATAAACAAAATATTATGCATAAACTGGCAAAATAGCACCCAAGCACAGTACTAGATAGAAGTACACTCACAACATCGAAGCATAATAAATACCAATTACGGATAAAAAATCTGAGGATTTACATGATAAAGCTTCATAAAACATTAAAATGCACTTATTACAGTGTACTAACAGTTTGTGACATTAGACATATAGCTGGTGTAGTGTAATACTGTCAGCTCATTAACTTAATCATTATAAAATAAGATTATTTAATGTGACATGTTGTATGAATGTATCCACCAATGTGGTATATCTTTGGTTTCCTGTACAATATTTACAATTTTCTATTTACACTATTTACAGACATATATACAATGAAAGATGGTTATTTACAATGAACTACAAAATGGATCTACTGTACAAGATGCGCTATTTACAGCACCATAAAATAAATAATTGAGCAAATCAGTAAGGAGTCAGCGTGAGTCAAGTAAAAGTCAGTAACAGCAGAGACATGATCTCAGCAAATGCAGTAAAAGACTGACATCAGAGCAGCAAATCAGTAGGTAAAAGTTCAGTGATAGACCTTTGTGATTTCAGTAAATAACCATTGTTGGTCTATTAAACCAGTGAAGAAGTGTGAGATCTGCCAGATTTCATGAAATAATGTCAGAAAACTGCTGCAAGTCAATGGGAGTTCAGTAAGTCACTAAAACATCAGTTTTTCTGAAGTAAAATGGCTGCCATTAAGTTTGTAACAAATCTCTTAAAGTCAACTGTAAGCTCTTGGAAAGGCATCTCATAAAGCGATAGCAAGATCGCACAGGTTGTGTCCCGCCAACTGAGATCCGCTGATCCTCTGCTCCAGAAGAGATTTCCACGTGCACCTCTGTTCCACCGAAAGAGCCCTCAAAGTTACGAATCGCTGTTGGTGGCCGCTGATGATTTGGAACTCGCAAGCTGTAAAAGAAGATTAAAGACTGTTAGTTGCAATCAACCAAACAAACAAATGATTTATTTTCTTATAGTATACTACATATTTTCTTATTGCAATTGCTGTATGGTAAGCAATGAAACTTATTTTCCCTCCTAAACTCTGAGAAAAAGTACACTGTTTACAACTTCAAAATGTGATCTGTTCTGTTATCTTCATTATCATTCAAAAAGTCAATCTGAACGGTTAACCAAGTTCTGTAATTTGACATATATGGTACTTACGATGAGCTCCACTGAAGACGGTGTTGACCACTTGGTTGAGGTAGACAGGGTTGTCCATGACAAGATGGTAGCCTCCTTTTTCAGCACGAGTGATTAAGATGACGTCATTGAAGAGCAAAAGAACCACCTGGAAGAGAAGACAAGGGACATTAGTGAATGTGCAATGAATGACAAAGGAAAAACAGTTGAAAAGTTCATATTTTTGCTGGATCTAGAGCAATTACTGCCTCAAATGTTGGATTTGACTCTTCTGTAAAATTTACCAATTTTGGATCCTGGGGTAATTCAAGCTACTTCTTTTTAACCTTTACATTCAAGAGTTCACATGAAAAATTAAAAATTCATTGAAACTTTTCTTTACCTTAGTCCACACTTTGCCATCCTGGACCCACATGGCTTCGGAGGAGAAGATGAAGTGCCTGTTGGGTTGAGCTAACTTGAAGGAGGTCACGTGACTGGGGAAGAGGAGCCTACTCTGGATCTCCAAGACCTGGGAATCCACAGACATGGCACTGGTGGTGGATCTTAAGGAAGACTTTGACTCGGTTGATGAAAGCGAACAGGCTGACATGCTGCGACGCTGCTCTTCGGCAGGCATGGAGAGAGAATAGAGCGTACGACACATGCTCTGGACGACTGCGTGAAGGGCTTGGTAGTCGTGGTGGTCGGGGGAGGTCGAAGTGAGGATTTCTTGTAGCAAGTGGAAGATTCTTTCTATGTGGGTCAGAGGAAGGTGCAAGAATTCTTCCATGGAGGGTAGACTTTCATCAAGACTAGATTTGCTCAAGAAATGTTGGAACTCAGGATATTTCCTCAGGTTGTCCAACATCTGCAGAGAACTGGTGATGCCTCTGGAATACTGTTCGTAAGCTTCGCACAAGAAGAGAACCTTGGGGTAATAGTGGACTCCGACGGAATCCAACACTCGTCCGGTGTGTCTGCCATCGCACCAGATTTCTCCGTGGGCTTGGAGCTGCTTCAGGTGGAACTCGGACAAGGCAACTAACTTCTCGATATTCTGGAAGAGGCCGGCATGCTTCTGGCTGGAGAGGAGGCCATGGCGAAGGGGTCTGCAGTACCAAGCCACTCCAGCTTGCATTCTGCTCACGAATTGTTCTTCGCAGTCCATCAGATCAGTGATGGCCAGTTGTCTCTCTTGTTCAGCTTTGGTCATCTCCTGAAAGAAGGTGAAACAAATGTCAAATAAACATCAAATATTGATTGATTGATGAGTTTTCCCACTTTACAATGCATGTACAGTTCATATACAATTTGGACCCTTTGTATGACGATCAGTAAATCTTATATGTAAGTTAATATAACACTCAAGTAGCACCTCAACAACAGGTAAACATCACTGAACACACTCATTAATCATTCATAGAGTGGACTCAACTTGATTAATTGGTTGAGGCTTGGCATATGAGGAGCTAGTTGATGCCTCTCTGTGGCCTGGGGGTGTGATGTTGACCTTTGTTGGGTAATAGTGTTTACAGTACAAGTGCCTCTGATCTGAAGAGTGTAGCTTAGTTTTGATTAATGACCAGGCAGGATATGTGTTACAAATTGAAAAGGCCTAATTAATTGATGCAGTTAAGAATGGAACATGTTCTGTATTAAGCTATGGATCTTTGATCACCAGTTCGATGACAGAAAACAATGAGTGTTACAAATTGAAACGTGTTTTGAGGGAAGACTGATTGATTGAAGAACCGGTATTTCTGACTCTGAGGTTACTTTCCCTGAGTGGTATTTCTAAAATAAAATGATCAATCAACTTACATGATCCTCTGTAGCAAAGCTTCCTTCTTCACTGCTTGCTGTGCTTTCTTCCAGACTTCCGCTGCTATGGCAACTGTACAGGTTCCTTCTTTGTTGCCATGGTGACTGGTAGACAGCGTCCCTGACAACGGTGTGTTGTGTGACGGTTTCCTTGGTGACAGTGACGCTGCGGTTGCTCCTCCTGACTGATCCTCTGGCTTCGAACTTGTTTTCTTGGAAGTGCATGGCATCAATGCTCCCATAGTCATGCAGCTCGCTGTAGTCATTGTTGTATTCAGGCTGCTTGTTTTCTTTGTTGCTGGCCGAGGGCCTGCGTCTTCTGCTGAACTCCACTAATAGTTGGGATTGGGCATTCTTCACAATTTTGGCCACACTGTCAGCTCTCGATCTTGAAACATTCTTTCCGTTCACTGAGATGATGGCGTCTCCTTGTTTGAGTCCAGCCAATTCAGCTGCTGAGCCTGCAAGAAAATGTAATAAAGTTAGGATGATGCTTCAAGTGGGGATGATGCCTCAAGTTAGGATGATGCTTCAAGTGGGGATGATGCTTCGAGTTAATGAGATCATGCAAGATTGATTTTGCTAAAATAAACTCCGCTAGTTTGTGGTTCTTATCAGTGTGTATGTAAATGCTCAGGTAGTTTGCATTTGGGACAGAAGCTGACTAGATTATGAGTGTTAATCACATATTACAGAGATTAACTTGGCCAACGTAACACCATATGTGTTATTGGAGATCTTATCTTTAGTATATCTAAAGTCCCAGTGGGTCATCATTGAACCCCAAGGGGGGGGGATACTATGCATATTAATTTAGCCATGACACTGAAGCTGAAGATGCGTGAGTATAAAAAAGCTATCTCATGAAGCACAGCTCAAACTTTTGGAAGTTCAAACTGTATGCAATCTTTAGGATGGGTCAGCCAATTAATAAAACAAAGGCAACATTGAGGATAGCAATTAGCGCAGGGGGTGGCACATATAACATATAGGGGTGGATGTAGACTACAGCAGAATCCCGTTGGAAAAATGAAATGCAATTGATCTAGTTAATTAATCTCAAATTATCACCTGCAAAGTTATCAAAGTCAACTGAAATAGGACTCATCATAGAAGATATATCTCAGGAGAGACAGAGAAACATCCAAAATTAAAGAGATCGCTGAAAAGTGCTCTTTGAAGTGAGAAGAGGGGAGGAGCCCCATCATGAAACTGTGTCATCACTAATTAGTGAATCCTAGCCAAATTGGATGAGCCGTTGCACTACTGCATGTTCCCCTTGCCCAGGGGCCAGTGAGGGGCAACAGACATGATTGGAAATTAGCAAGGAATTTGGCAGTTGATGGCAACATTCCCTATGACTCTCCCTGTTCAAAAGATCACTATCATCCAATATCAGAGGATGTGATAAACATGAAAACTACAATACCAATCCAAGTAACCCTCCAACATTTACAAGAACCAATTAAATAACCAATTAAGATTAATTAAATATGACGACATACCTTGCTCGACTCTGCCCACCACCACGGGATTGCTGCCAGTCAGGGTGAAGCCATAGCCCGATTTCCCTCTGTTCAAAATCACCTGAAAAATGCAACAAAATGTGTTAAAATTCCACTTAGAATGTGTCAAATTCCTCTCCCATTAATTGAATTAAAAAGTCGTTTATTTAAAGCCATTTTCATGCATTTTGCACTCATTTGGTTCAGATTATTCTCCCAGTTATCAAAAGAATGTTAAGTTAAAATGAACGTGTCAAATTTAGGTTTAGCTGAGATTGAAGAAGACCTGAGAAAATGTCAAAAGGGACAGACCCAGATTATTATAGAAATGAGACTTACTTTGTGGGAGGCTCTTCCTTGGAGGGCTCTGTTCACTTTTGGGATGCAGTCAAGACCTGTGAAAAAATAAAAAATGTTAAAAAATGGAAATCACAAAACAAAACATACAATACATTTTCAGGAACATTATATCATTTTGCAAATACATTTATATAACAAAAAATATGAAATGCATTTTTTCAAGTTGCATGAAGCTCAGCATATATGAACTGACAGAACAGCCTAGGGGCAGATCTAATGAGATGACAATTCAATTTTCCTGCAGTCTAACATACCAAGACTCCTAGCCACTGTGGAAGACGAGCTCTGTGCCAATGACTTTCTCCTGTAAGTCCTGAGGGGAACAGGGGGAGGGCTGGGTAGGCTCTCCTCCAACATGGTGGAGTTGAACTTCGATCTCTTTGCACAGAACATTCTCACTATTTCCAAATATCCTTATAAAGTTCTCAATAATTCTGCATATACAAATGCATATATCCAATGCTTGGTGTTAATATATAAGTCCAGTGAAATGTGTTGGATATATATAAGTTGCTTGTATATGTGCACTGGTTGATGGCAAGTGAAAGTATGACAGGGGAAAGTCTTCTGCAGTATTTAAAGGTTGAGCTAAGCTCATGCTTAATTAGAAGTGTCATCACTTTGGGGTTGAGTTATCATAATTCCATGGCAATGCATAGCAAACTCCATGCCAGCTCTAATTGCCCATAATTGCAGAGGCGGTGCTGGGGCAGCTCTATGGCCCGCATTCCATGTTACATTGCTTCCCCCTAATTGCTGTCCCAAGTGCCCCCTCTCAATGTGTTGTTTATTTTCCACATGATATCACCACCATGCCTTGGTCATGCCTTGTCACAACTCACTGGCTGCAGCAACTTTCCCTACCCTCACTCGCCCCGCTAAATTGCATTGCTCAATTGATTTTGTAAATTGTTTTTCTAAGAGATAGCCCATCTCAATCCTGATGTCACTGACATGATAATTGAATAATAAGTCAACAGTGAGTCCCTAATTCCTAAAAATAATAACCAAACCAAAAAATTATATCAAATCCCACCCAGATAATTCTTAAAATAATAAACTAAGCAAAAATCCCTCCCTAAGTCATCAAAATTAATTAAATATAATATTTAAAATAATAAAAATAGGTTTTAAAATCCCTCCCCCAAAATATGAATTTCTCCAGCCAAACATACAAACAGTAACAAGCAAGGCCAATTATGCAGTGTGGTCCCTAATAAGTAGCCATATATACGCCCCACAGTTCTTGATATGACCTCAGCTACTTAATTCATTAAAAAGCCAACTAACGGAAAACTAACGGAAAACAAGCCAAACTAATCTTCCAGTCTAGACTTCCCAATCACCTTGGTTTATTAAGATTTTTAATTTGCCAAAACAGAAAATTATCATATTTCTCCAGATCAGACTCATTTGACCTGGGGCAGTGTCGGGTGTCCAGGTTGACTTGGAATCAGGGCAGTAACATAATAATTTGTCACATTGATTCCTCTTGCGAAAAGGTAAGTAGAAAATTGTCACTTGCACTTTGATTTTCTCATAAATTCTTATAATTTAGAGATTTTTTATTTCTCTTGCGACAGTTAAGCACAAAATTAATACTACTTTGATTTTCGTATTTGGTTCTTGTGATTTAGGGATTTTAAGCACAATTACAAGATTTTCCTTTTCACAAGGTATGAAAATCGTAAGTACAGAGAATTACATGTATTTCACCCCCACGTGTCACTCGGGCATAAATTAATTCTCTAAATCAATAAACATATAGTGGAAAGTGTTCACCCTTTTTGGGGGTAATTATCATGTCAGGGTGAGCTGAAAAGTCACAAAAAACACATCTATAGAGGCACAAGCGGGCCACGGGTATAGTGGCCTGTTGCATAACCCCTAGGCCTGTATTTAAACTCTTATTTTCATGTTAATTGCTGTGAAGCATGCAGCCGAGCATGTACTTTTCCCCCTTTTAATGTCAGCTTTTTTCCTGTCATGCATAATACGCCATGGAAATATGAATTGTATACATACATTAGCAGAACTTTTTTAAGAAGACACCTTTTTCAACACAGAACAAAACCTGGCATTTCCACTGCATTAGCCTAAAGTGCACATTTGAGATTATTCAATTCTTTAAAAGGTGCATTTTTAACTTTTTATGCATTTTAAAACTTTTTTATGCAGTGCATAAGCTCACATTAAGCTATTTCCGGATTTTGTGTGAAAAAAACAACTCATTACAATGATTACATGGGCAATCACAATTTACAGGAAATGACATTTTGGTCAACTGGAATGGAGCAGACTGGTGAACGAAGCTGCATGAAACTGATAACCACAAGGATCATAGCATCTTTCAAGACTATATACCAATTTCAAGAAACACCGAATACAAAGCACTAAAGCACCTGTTATAGGTCTACCCCAAAAACAAATCATAAACTGAGATGTAAATAAATCGCTAATTCACAGATTATCTATGAAGTGTCTCTTTGTGCACTGGCAGGATCAGACACCTGTCACCTTTCTCTTTCAAGACTCAATGCTAAATGAAGTGTGAAAGCAAGTTTGGTGTTTTTTGGTTGGTTTTTTTCAGCGGAACCAACTTTTCCTGCATTTTATCCTCGTGCATCGACACCACTTCCGTGAGAAAGAGTCGACCATGTTGATCATCATGTCACCATCATAGACATTCACAGCCACCAAACCAAAACACTCGAGGATTCAGCAATAACACAGCTGGCTATCACTTGCTGATGGAACATTGACTTGTGGACGACCCATATGCAGATGTTTGGAAACTTCGAACTTGTCATTGTCATCTCATCAATCCTTGGCTGGCAAGAACCCAGACTGCAGTGAGACACTTTCCCAACATCTACTGACTCTATACACCCCAGCTCAACAATCGAGGTTTAGATCAATCAATGAATCGGTACATCAATCATCAATCAATCCCGAACCGACTCCCACTGATCTATCTATCTATCTATCTATCTATCTATCTATCTATCTATCTATCTATCTATCTATCTATCTATCTATCTATCTATCTATCTATCTATCTATCTATCTATCTATCTATCTATCTATCTATCTGATCACTCACCCTGGTAGACCTCTGGCTCAGCCTTCAGGTGTTTCTGTCTTCCCATCTCCTCCGTCAGCAAGTAGTACCAGCCACACACATTCGCCTGTCAAACACATTAACATTGATATTAGCATCAAGGTATAAACATGAATATATTTTAAGTCCAGACATACATTGCCTGCTTAATAGATTAACATTGAGGCGTGAGATTAAGATGGACAAAAACATATTGAAGGTAAAAACGGATAATGATCAAAGCAGGCAAAAAAGCCAAGATGCAAAGCAGATAGAAAAGACGGATGGACGACGGATAATTCCAGTCACAGCATGTGCAGAAGATAAAGTGATAAGCAATTGACCTCAATAGAAAAAGATCAAGACATAAAGTAAGAAAAGAACGGATTAAAGAACCCTTGCAATTCAGATTCAAATACTTTCTAATAAGAATTTAAGTCTGGGGAGGGGGGCGGAGCTTTTACCCATAGATACAATGTATTCATACTTGCAAGTTAGTTATTACAGATATAGATCTATGATCCAACCTTTATTTCGAAGGTTTAATAGATCTTTGATCTTTACTTTGTCTCCTTATCACTAATCATCCGAAAAAGAACTACTGATTCCATACAAAGACGCTATCACACAGGAGCAATGCCAAAAAAAGTCAGTGAGGATGAAAGGAAAAGGGAGATTAAGCTCAGCTTGATAGAATGGCCATTTACCTTTTTCCTGGAGAGGAGATTCTTGACCCCGAAGGACATGCAGCCCAGCATCTGCTTCCGAGGGGGGTCCCTTCCATCCGACGGCTGATTCCACACACTCAGCTCCAGCCTTTTCTTGTGGTCCCCACCAAATACCTCACTGGAAGACAAAGCAAATGCAATTAGCAAATTATGTGACATTTCAGGTAGTTTTTGAGAAGATTGAAGTAGATAATTGCAGAAACATGTAATAAATACCATCACCCTCCAAATCTAAAAGAAAAGATGTATTCTAGAAGTAAAGTTTACAATCAAATGGTCAGAAAATTGATAAGAGATGCAGGCGAATCAGGTCAAATTGAACTGATCATATTGGATATCTTCAAAACGTTTCACAGACGACAATAGACCAGTACAGCTTGCTACCCCAAATCTGGGGCACAGCCAATGGTTTCACCCCATTTGGTCACGTGACAGGGGGTAACAGAGCAGGGACCAAAACTCCGACATTGAACCCCTTGTAGCATACAGTATCCAATGGGATTACCAATGTTTTGACTTATTAAAACTCATTGGAAGGAGAGTAGATTGCCCCAATGAAGATGGGACTTTTTTGTTGGGCATTAGAAATGTTGAATGAAGATTTGGAATCAAGATTTACCCTTCTTGCCTGAACTGAAATTAATTAAAATAGGTTGAATGTCTGGGTTCAGGCCGATGGCTCTTGATAATACAAGTTTATGATCTCAAACACAATTGAAACATGCCCTCAATATTTATACAGAGTACTAGTATCCACTCAAATCATGTAAAAAACATAGTAAGCTACATCATTGAACGTGAATATTTGAGAAATGTTTTTTAAAAAGTGATAATGATAATTAAAATGTTCATTATATTGCCACTTTCCTAATATATAGCATCAATGTTCACGTTTATCATATATACTAGGCTACATTTTGAAGTGTAAAAATGACATTTTTGATGAGTCATTTCATTATAACATTTATATGATGAGTTATTCATTTTTATGTCAAGTATATAGTCTATACCAGAGTAGATATGTGTTGGCTTCGAAGAAAAACCATGCAATAATCATTGAATTCCACATTATAAGTGAATAATTAGAAGTTTTTAATATATATATCCAAACACAATATACAGCAAATGAAGCACTGACTTTAGTCATGGATCTATAAGTTAACCTTATAGCTCTATGCTTTAGTATAGCCCAGAAATATATAATACAGATCAGCAGTAGAAAAGCTTAGAAAAGGTAAACGTCATCACTGTTTTTGTGGCCATTTAAATCTTTATATTTGATCAATTGAGTGGTTTTGTTTATCAAGAAAGTAAACCCACATTCTTTTGTTGTGTATCCTGTCACAACAGGTGTAAGAAGTGTGATGTAAGTGATGCCAAAAGCAACTTTTTGGTGTGAAATGCACGCAAATGTATATCTGCCCCATGTTAAAAGGGGTGCAGCTTGTCGGACTTTTAGGGGTTGCTTGGAAGGGGCGTGGCCTATGGCCAAAACTGTACTGGTCTATAGTTCAACAATAGACTGTCAGTTTTCAGCAAAAGTCTGTATCCCATGAATAGTACAACTCTGGAACCTTTTCCTTTTCCTCGGATTATGCAGGTCTTTCTTGGGCAGGCAGGAGTCAAGGCAATCTGCATACATGATGACAGTGAGGAGTTCGGAGACTGAATGATTCAAACATTTCAACACCATGCATTAAAAGCACAGTTAGAATTTCATATTCGATCAAAAAGGTGAAGTAAAAGCTTCTTGGACAAGAAGAAAAGAGGTGGTTGCTCAAAACACTTCGTAAATAGACTTGAAAAGAGAATAACAAAGAAAGATGGAGTGAGGGATGAGATAATATAGTGTAATTCAAAAGAATATGAACGAATATGAGAGAATATAAGAAAGCAGGAATTAACATCTTGAGATCAGAGGCACACTTAGCCACTCTAGTTAATGCATGTTACGTCAAATGCCCATAACTGGCTGTAAATTGCCACCTGACGGAGCAGCTGGGGGACCTTTGATCTGCAATGTTTGTTTGAACATGTGCCTCCCTTTTCACCTCTGTTTTCACTCATGTTTTCAGAAATAACGCTCTTTAAACAAGCCCATTGTTGTTTCAAGCAAGTGGAAAAAGGACCCTACAGACACACACACAAATGGGTGTTTGCTTGTTTGAGTTAATGACTGACCAACAGCAAATGTTGGCCAAAAGGAGTGAGACACTTGTGACCATATTTCACAGGACTCACGCCGTCTAATAACACACATTGCAGGCCCCAGGGCTGGTCACTTAGCATGGGCCCACTGGACTTGCCTTGATGTCACCGCTCACAAAAAGTGAAAAAAGATTTTAAAAGAATAACCATTCAGGTCTGCTAAAGATTCTGCTGGGAAAGAAAGTTTCAGGAAACTAATAAATCTCATCTAACAATTGGGGCACACATCCAATCATTGGACTGGTCATCTTAATCACACAGCAACCAAAGTGACAAGATTACAACAGTTCAGATCTGCTTAGACAAGAATTCCAATCAATTTTAAGAAACAAGTTAAAGAACAACTGGTGTACACATTGGAATAACATCTTAATCACACAGGAGGAAAGTGAAACATTGTGAGAATGACCATTGCCCCGAGATAGCACAAGGAGCGTGGGTAGGCCCACAGCCATTACAGTCCTTGTCATATTTACATGGAATCTCAAGTTTTTTTTCTATGCTGTTGAACTGTGATGTCAGAGATGACTCTATTCTAGCATTGCAATATATGTAAATTAACTACAAGCTGTGATGTCATTTCAAACTGGGTCAGATTCCCCAGCTTCTAACCAATGCGAATCCACCAAACTGAGCATCACAGTTTCAACTCAGTGTCAGAGTTAAAATTGGGTCTGGGAAAACCCATGCAAGTTTGACATCACAGCCTCTCAGCCAATGGGCTGCCAGAACAAATATACATAACATAAGCCATGTGTTTACAAACAAATTGTCAAAGCCTTCTGTTTATACCAACTTCCATCAAAGTTTAAAGTTGTAAGTTAGCAAGTCTGTAGATTTATCAAACAACTGTGGGGATTACAACAGTTGTCTACTGTGAATGCTCACCAAGCTGCCATTTGGTAGGATTAGACTGGTGATTGCTGTGATAAATCATTGGGATCAAAAATGTAATGCTTCCTTCAATATATCAATGTTTGAACTGTGATGACGTAGTTTACGGTCAGACCATTGGCTATCAAGCTGTGATGACGTAGTTGTAGGGGCTATCCCTGATAAAACTCTTACTCTGACACTGTGTTGAAACTGTGACGCTCAGTTCAGGAGGATCAACATTGGCTAGAAGCTGGGGAATCTGACCCAGTTTGAAATGACATCACAGCTTTTAGTTAATTTACATATATTGCAATGCTAGAATAGAGTCATCTCTGACATCACAGTTCAACAGCATAGAAAAAAAAACTTGAGATTCCACGTAAGTATGACAAGGACTGTAAGATAGAGCAAAATTAAATCATATGATTAAATTGGAACAGCCAGTAGTTAGCTGGGGATAGGGCTTGGTGGCATGGCATAGAGATTGCCCGATGCCTTATCACCCTGTCCTGATGGGGTGAAGCTAAAAACACATTTTGGGGTGAAACGGGAGCTGACAGTTTCACCCCATTTGCCTTGTGACCCTATCTAGTTCATTGGGGGCTCAGCTTCTACCCTGCTTTATCGAAATTATTACTCTATTTTAGCATTTATCGCCAAGCCCACGCCATTTAAGTTGGTGTGTTGAGCTCCTTTTGGCCTCTTTATCAATGTTCCTGCAGTTTTATGAACTAATTCCCAAATTCGGAGTGACAGGACAGCTGCCTATTATTCTCTGGTTGACCCAATCAATTTTCTACGTGAAATTAAAATGTACTGCTTCAAGATTGTGTGACAGGGAACTTTAATAAGTGATTGACAACGGCCTTTCATTAATTAGCAAAGCCTGTACCAGTGACATGTGAAAGAGAGGGATTACTCAGGATGCACATCTCTGAAAGCATGCCTCAGGAGGAGCACAACAAGCTCAGAAAGTGCAACAAAATAACATACAAGGCATGCCCACTCACTTATTCCAAAAACATAATGAGGCAACAACTCTATTGTTGAAAACTTTATTTATGGAGTTTTTAAATACAATTCTCCAAATACGCATTGGATTTGCTCCTGATGCTCATTACACCTGACAAGTTATTTTCCGTTTCTAATGAGAATCACCAATCCCAGTGAGACTGCTCTTTAGCATGGCATCATCACTTGGCTTTATTGCTTGGCTTGTCTCTGGCTTGACTACCTGCCTTACTTGAACATGGTGTTACTGTTAGTTCCACTAAATTGTGACGCAATCAGTGTTAATGACATGACGCCTCTCAGGTCCATAGGCCTATAATGATTATCCATCTATAAATTTACAAAATTGTGCAGTTCCAATATCAACAGTCTCCAACACTTCAAGATAGTGAATATGCCCTAGTCTCTCAATAAATATTGAACTATCAATTTATGAACAGCGTCCACAGCCTTATCCAAAAATTCTATATTACTATGTTGCCTTATCTGAATGTTTGGTTTACATCAACTAATATATATATGTTAAACATATACAGTGCTTGGTATCCTTCCAAATGAGAGGCAAAACTATAATTACCCATGATTTGTCCTAAACAATTGCTCACCTCTGCTGCAAACAGTTTCTTTCCTTTTTGCAACCTCAAAATACTTTTAAAAATTCACTAACTTTCAAATTATTACGACATTTCTCAGTTACTGAAATTACACTATCCTCATTTGTTTTATTTTACAGGTCTACTTTTGCTGATGTTAGATGCAATTCGTCAAAGACTACCTCATTCAAGTAACTTTATGTAAGTGACATGCCACTGACTGGATGTTCTATAATTATTATATGCTATCCATTTGGTTATCTAAGCTTAACATTTTCATTTAACACTCATGTTCATATTATAATTGCATACCTGGATAGCCCTTCATGAAATCCCATTCGAGGGCCTTTTCCACACAACTCCACCATCTTCCCTTTGTGTTCTTTCACTGCCCTTGCCATCGTGTTTCAACTTCCAGCCTCTCTTGGTAAATGGCCACAATTATGACTGGCAGAACATGTGTCTCAGTGGTAATTCAACAAAGTCTTTAATTTAAAACTTAATTAGGATAGCCTCTTGAAGGCAAACAACCTGTGAAACAGCCTGTGAGGTATGTGTGGTACATTGAAGTATAGAACTTCACTTCAGCCCCCACTGACTGCACCATTGATCGGGCCTTACACATGCCTACATAACGAGTGCCCCCTGCAGGGGCTTCTGCATAAATTCAGTTAATTCTAATTTCCTGCAACAGTCAACCATTGTCTTAGCTGCTTTGAACCGATTGTTGGCTAATAGATGAACAAACAGTTTTCCAAATTGGCCATAAGTCAGGCCTCCAGCCAGTAAGTTACAAGTAAGTTACATCAACACAGAATACCTAACCTGTGTGCCTTGTAATTACAGCCTGTGGCCAAAAAGTGGCTCTAACTGTTCTCTGTTGTCTTTACCTAATCAGCACAGCATGTCATTAACGTGGTTATTTAAAGACAAAGCAATGGAGAATTAAAATTAAAGTTCTGCTATATGTTTAGCCTTTTATCTCCCCCAAAAAGCATACTTCAAACAAATGAGAATAAGTGAAACAATGGCTGCAGTACATTAGCAGTAAATTAGGAATATTTAGGCAAATGAGCAAAAAATAGACACATGGAAAGCAACTGCAATTCCATGTGAACAACGGTTGTACAATTCACTTCAAAGGAAAGTAAGAGTAGTGCAGTAAATTAGTGGTAAATAAGATATTCAAGTAAATGAGCAAAAATAATGCAGATGGAAGTTGAAACAGTAAAACAATGTGGACACCAAACAAGTTTTATCTCTTCCAAATGAAGAAACAATGGCAAATACTAATGGTTAATATTTAAGCAAATGAGTATTAGAAATTAGATATACATGGGCACATGTATCCCCAAATGTTTACCCCCCCCCCCCACAGAAAAAAAAAAACAAAACGAAACGAAAATACTGTTGTTTTTCTCTTATCAATATACATTATACTTCTGATTTTTCTCACATTTGTACTCCCCAATTTTTGGTGAGGCATCTCAATAGTTTCAAATGTGTTAAAATTTCCTTCAGCAGGTTCAATTGTCCAATGTCCATGCCTCCAGTGTAAGCATCATTTGTTGGAAACCCTCAATATTTACTAATACACAAATCGTCAATATACAGTAATTTCAGTACTTATAGGAAATCTCACAAATCCTGAATTCTGCAAATGGAGAACTCAGAACTCACAAAGCACCAAATAGTGGCCATGAGATTATGATTATATAATGCTGCCAAGCCTCACTTTGATATGGAGTCTTGACCTAACATTTCATTGAACCCTGCCACATTCAACACGATACAAAACAAAGGGCATTGGCACAGTACATTGGGGCTGCCCTCAGCCAGCACTGGGCCAGGTGCATTCACTTCAAAGATGGAGGGGCTTTTTGATACAACTTGGATTGGAGGCAATTTCACAATTGACTGCAGTGCTCCTCATGATTAGGCCTCCTCTTGAGTAGCCCTTGTTTTGCCATAATGGCAAATTTATACGAATAACGGTGCTTAGCCCTGCACTCTGACACTGGTATGGCCCCACCGTATGTTAATTCAATGTGTTTCAAAGGCCCAACAGTACCATATGCATGCATCCCTATGTTTGGTAACATTTCAAAGACAATTTCATGACCAACTTTGCAACAATCACGATTTCTTCAAAAGAAAGTAACAGTACAATGTACAAAAGCTGCCTGGTAATGCTGACAAGACAAAGACCACAGTCAAAGGAAGAAGGAATGCCAAGTATGGGACTACACAAAGTAATATTTAAAATACACAATGTTATGAAAGTTTAAATCAATTATCAGACTCAAAAGAGTCCAACTCTCAGAGCTCACCGTTAACTTCACACGAAAGCACCCTCCATAACTACCAGGGAAATGTTTATAATTTCATTTCAAGGAGGCTAAGAGGGGAGCTTATTAGCAAGCATTGGAGTAAGAGAAACCTATTAAATATTGAAAGCAGATTGGACATTTTTATTAGGGCATAAAATAGGGAAAGCAGACAGGTGGAAAATGGGGTTTGGAGATCAAGACAGATTCTTCCACAGTGCTCCTTGTTGCTCAGGGGAGGTATCCCTTGCTCATAATAGCATGGCAGCCAAATGCAAGCAAACTGCAAGCCAAGCAATCACATCATGACAGTTTGAGCAGAGCCAGAAGACCCATACGTGTGGCCATATGAAAAGGTGTTTCATTTTATGAAAAGGTCTTTCACTTTTAGGGGGTTAATTGAAAAGGGCCAGGCCGCCTGGGGCTCAGTCTGGGCCCAAGGTCCTCTCAGAGATCAAAGCAGCAGTTAGCCAGGTGGCCCCCTCACCTCCCCCTGATCTAGCCTGTCCCTTTGATGGCTGATCTGCCTAACAGCAAGGGTGAAAACGGTTATACCCTCCATCGCAACCTACCAAGCCCTACTTTCATCCCTCATAGGTTTTATGAACTTTTTTGATGGATAGCCTGCAGCAACTAAGCAAGTATGGTTCTGCACCTTTTTATGACATTATGTTCTACAGAAACAATACAAATATGCAATTAGCTAGGGTATAGTTACCACAGCCTACAAGTACAAAAGACTTCTCGTTTATCGCAGCACAATTATTTTGTGAATACCATTGAAATGTGAAATCCTATGAAATAATGAGAGGCATGCAACCAGACATAAGGATGCAGCCAGACATTGCTAAGGTAGAGATTTGAAATGTATCCTCTAACATACGTACAGTGCTACTTTTCTGCATGTTTTAGAAGACTGTCTTAGTTTCATTGACAAACCTATACGGTATACAGACCAATAACGTATAATTATTCACACTGGGTGTAGGCCTAGGCATAAAGAACAGTGATAATGGGAGATCAGATCATGTGTTCAATGAACCATGTATGACAAGATCTCACGATTAACAGTGCATATTAAAAAAAATTCATTGCTACATGCAGGTTCAAATGGCATTGTATTCAAATTTATAGGCCTACAATTACGACAAGTATGACATGGTAAATTAAGCACCCACTGTGGGTTATAAATCTCATGAAGAGTGAAAGATAGTTGTAGAATTCAATTCTGATTCAAACTTTCAAAACACTCTCAAATCCAGTTTTCAGCAATGCAGATTGTGGTCGGAACATACATTGCATGAGAAACAGGCAAATATAGCACCAGGAATGCTTTATTTTGCTGACCGCACCGACACCACAGATCCTGCATTCACTGAAACAATCGAATATAAGTTTGGAATCATTCACAATTTGTGGGCAATCACTCTGTTTTTCTCAATTGTAAAAAGATTAGTCTTTATTTTTTTCTGCAGAAACGTATCCGTAGCTCATTGGGCAGGTTGAAATTGTGATAAAATACTATTTTATAGTGATACTTTAGACTTTCTAAAAGATATAGACCTTATTCTACAACAGAAGTCTGAATAAGTTTGATCAGTATTCTGTATACTGAGATTTGTTATTACAAATATTTAGTAAACCAGACTCCAAAATACTTGAATTGGATGCTGCAATGCTGTGTGCATTATGGAGCATCAGCAAACACAGAGAATAGCAGGGCTTGTGGCACATGTTGTGACCTTGAAAGCATCAGTGCAAACAACCCCTTCCCCTTCTTCCCCTTCTTCCCCTTCCCCCTTCTTCCTCTATTTCTTCCTCCTATATATTCCTCTCATGCACAGCAAGTTAGAACTCTAAACCTAACTGACAATATCTCAGAAAGTGTTGGAGCAATTTGAGTTGTTGCTAAGACGGCTATCATTTGCCATGACCTCCTGCATTGGGTGACCCCGGGGCTCCCACTTCGCCCTAAATCAAGATAATATTTGAGAAAGCAAGAGGGAAAGGGGAGGAAGGAAGCCAGGCATGACGAGGGCTAATGTCATTAGCAAGACTGTGACTGTCTCTGTGACAATAGCTGACAAGGCCCTGCCAGGCTGACCTTATCTGGTCAGTGCAGGCATGGTCAAGTCATCAACAAAGCAAATGGAAATGCCTAAAAAAGAGAAAGAAATGATAACGTTTTTTCCACTCTTTTTAAACTTTCCCTTGGGGATAAAACTTTTGAAAAAGCAGCATGTGCTGAGATTGTGCTCCCAAATGCGCCATGTGTGCCTAAAACAACTATCTTGTCAAATGGACAGATGAGAATGCGACACGTTTGTTGACAAATGATTATCTCGATAAAAAAATAGGAAAAAAGCAAGATAAAGGAAAACAACACTTTTACGGGGAAATTACTCAGCTCAGGGGTTGCAATGTGTGTTTGAAACAGCTATCTTGTCAAAACAAAAAAGAAAGAAAGTGGCACAATTGATTGAGCATCCTCAACCCCAGTGTCCCTGAGTGGCCTTATTCTGCCCCAATGCAAGTCACTGAGACACTAAACAACAGCTTGCCGCAGCCAACCACACCAGCAACAGCTACACCATAGCCCACCATGTCACCCAATCCTCCGTTGCAACACCTCATTGCTTTTTATGCGTCTTTTGCACCTTGGGCCTGAAACTGGAGAAGTTGCTCAGTTGTGGCATATGCCATCATTTTCCGCTTTCATTAGCCAAACGGATAAATTCCTCAGCTCCTAAAGACCTCCTGTGGCTAGATGTGGCTACTCTCGGCTATGTTTCTGACCAATGCTGCTAACTTGCTTAATGACAATCAAGTGCAAGTAACTAGCAAAAGTAAACAGACAGGCTAAATGGCAAATAGACCAAGTACACACTGACACGGTGTCCCCACAGCCAATTACATGTACTTGAAACAAGTCTTAAATGACAATTAGTGAATCTATTCAATTTCTTTACACATGTACCTCGCACGATTTGCACAATAGTCGAAATACGAAGCCGCAACTGTGTCAAGTTGCGATCCTTCAGCTAAATTTCCTTGAGGAGGCCATAATTAGTGCGATAGTTATTCCATAAAAGCGAAGCTCCAAAGTATTTCTTTAACCTTTGGAGACATGACATTGTCTTCAAGTAAGTACATACAATACCAGCCACATAAATTCATAATGTTTGAATTTTGCAACATTATCATCCAGTCACTCAAGTAAAGCGTTTCTGAAACAAATATTCACCCATACATTCATAATGACAGTTTTTGCAATGGGGCTGTGGCTACTTTGGACTGTATACATATCTCTTCAGGGGAGCCGTGCTTTCACGCAGTCTGGGCTGATAAGAGAGACGTCATTGGGGCAATTGACAAGTCAGCCTGTGAGCACGAAATGCCCTCTGCATTTTCGGGGTTAATTGTTGCTAATTATTGAGTACCTCGCAGCCCTCGGAGCCAGAGATGGCCGATATGGTAGGCCCTGACAACACTTGCCCAGGACTGGCATCTTGGCTTGTGTGGCAGATTGTATAGCAGTTCATGACCAACCGGTGACCACTGGAATAAGCCCCAGACCAAGGTGGACACCAATTTACTGACCGACAGGTCCAGTCACGAGATCTTGGCCAAAAAAGTTTGAAATACGGTCACTTGGCCAGTAATGTCTGAAGATGGGAATCTGCTAATGGCGGGCTAATAGATGGTCGGTCCTGTTAATTACAGAGCAAACAAATCGAAAAATCCCGAGTCAAACTGGACCCACGCCATCCGGACCAATCCGGGGCCCATCCAGGCCCATCCCAGGGGTAAAGAGGTGTCCCTGGCAGTGTTATAATCTCCCTGTCTCTTCATCTATATCTTCTTCGGCCAGGAGTTGTTGTTGTAATTTCTAGTTGTTCAACACACACTTTGGGACTTTGCACTTGAAGTTTGCTGATAGACATCTCCAACAAGAGACAACTAACACTGACTTAACATGCAAAGAGATCGACTTACAAGAAAAAGTGGTAAATTACAAGGTAACTAGTTCTGACTAGATGGAGATTAGGAACTTACAAGGAGAACTTGTCCTCGTACACTGGATTGTTGGTGTCGTAGATGACTTCTGTGAGGCAGGGGGGTCGCTCATCGCTGCTGGGGATTAGGCTCACCTGGAATACACAATGATAAAATAACATAAACACTTATCAATGTATCGTGATGCAAAATACTTTAAAAATGTCACAGAAAAGTATATAAACCATTGGTCCTTTGTTGACTTGGCAAATCTGAAATAATTGACATATTCTGATCATCAGCCATTAGATTGCATACAAGATCAGTAAGTCCTACTTGAGATAGCTTTGGATCAGAGATTCTCAAACAAGAAAACCGGAGTTGCCAACCTTGTATGTATGTGTGACTTGTATGTACTGGATATCTAGGTTTAATGGAGTGAGCTGATGGGATTTCTGTAAACGATTGTGAAGCCAGTGGATTGTTGCATGCATGCATTACAGTTCCCTTTACACTCCTAGAAAGATCTTTTATAGTTTGAAAAATAGTTTATGTGCTACATTGGAGGAATCAGGGTTATATACTTTCATCAACGTACAACTGAAATTTATATGTTTCTGAGTTACTTGATCACCCGGGGTGTCATAGATCCGTGGTAGATTGTGAAATGCATTTGCAATTTTAAGACAGCATCTGTTGTGTACATCTAAGTACCTCAGTGGACTGCGTGGAGTCAGTGTCAAGCCTTTTTTAATACAAGACTTGACGCCTATCCTTGCCCCCCCCCTCCATCTCTTAAAAAGTACTGAAGAAAGCAAAAGAGCAACCGCAAGACTCATGGTCTCCCATCAAAGGTCAGGGAGCGAGTGATCTCCCCAGAAAGTGAAACAGAATCCAGGTGAGTTTGGCAGAGACACTTGTCATCGGTGACCTTGAGTCGATAATACTCAGAATGTGACCTTGGCGTGACCTTGGCAGATGTCACTGTGTGGGGATTGGGCCTCTTTCATTTCACCATCAGGCCATTGCTTGTAATTCAATGTCCAAAGTCTATTTATATTAAAGTCCCAACTCAAGTGACTCCCTCCATTGAGGAACTCCTTCTTACAATTTCTTAAGCCTCTTCAATAAAAGTCTGCCAACCAACATTGAGAGGGGGGGGGTGCTAAGTAAACAGAGGCACACACCCATTGAAGCAAATCCAACAAAACTCAAACATGAGGTGACTACATGTACAGTATTAGCACATGTACATTGCATTGTGCATACAATCATGGACAGGAACACAATACTAATGAATCATAATGCATTGACATGAACACCAAGTTTCACCAAATTCACTGGCCTTCCCAATTTCCTGAACCCCTCCTGTCTAAATTAGGCACTTCGTTGCTCTTCGATGCACATATACAAGAAGTAAAGCCATATCCATCCCAGTTTTTCATCAACACACTGTTGGAAGGTTATGCAGTATGAAACTGTTTTCACAAATCTCGCGAGTCCTCAGCCTCACACACCTCAGTCCAGACAAAATTGTTTGATCATATTTTAATAAGCTTCTCCAATGGTTTTTGTGTGGCCAAAGTTCAATGTTCGCAATCAGGATCAGGTCTAATAGTGAAATAGGTTAATCTGTCAATGCTGTCTTGTTAATGCAAGGTTTGCAGCCATGATAATCAGTGATTAATCACGATGATGTTGATATGCATGCACCCTAGCAAACAACTGACCATTTCAGGGACATTTGGAATTTTGGTGTCATCCGCAGAGAAACAATTCATTGGATTGAAGCCCAGGTTATTTATTTATTTTTTTTTTTCAGGAAAGAACCCCAAAACGAGTGTGACACCTTGTTAGCTAAGAAGAGCATCTCCACGATGGATGACAGATTCCTAAAGCACTTAGGCCAAAGAAGAATCGTATTCATTCAAGGTGCAATAGCAGTAAAGCCAGCAATACATATCTTTCACCTGTGTGCAACTGAGCATGCATGGACAGTGTCTGCTATATCCTTCTACAGTTACCCATTTTCACACCTCCATGATTTCTGCAGAAATTCCCTAATATCCATGGTAACCAAATATATTAACATTCTGTCCAGGTAACCCCATACATGGCAACCTGCAGACAGGGTGATATAATTGAACAGATTGATGTACATTATTCACAGATAGGAGCAGGGCCCCACTGGGGAAATCTATTGTATTTTGAATGAGATATTTCATGCTTTCGCTACTTCAAGCTCATGTTATACTTCAAAGAGGGTGTACATGCATTCGGATTACATGCACATGATGTGGCATGGGACTTTGCTATACAAGTTTATAAGAGTGCTTTGTGTTAAGTTTACCTATAGAGATTTGAAAAAGTTAGAGAAAGTTTCTTTAAATGAACCTGTTGTAAAGTTGCAGCATGTACAATACCTTCCAAAAGTTTCAATAAACCAGAAAAAAAAGTATTTTTAATACTTCATTTTAATTAAATTTTATTTAATATTTACATCAAAGAATGTTTAAGGTCAGTATGGTACACTTTAAAATAATTTTGTTGATATCACATATTATGTTATTCTCTGAAAAGTTGTTACAACTTCGGCTCAGACAAAGGTTGTTTGAGTATTAGACTTTGACCACACAAAAATATTACTGCAGGGTATGCTTGGGTCAAAGAAATTCTGAAATGTCTCCAAGAAAATGGATTTCACTTGAGAAGATACGTTTTGTAATGATATGTCACCTTGATCAATATATCCAAAATTTGTATTTTTTTGTTGTCAAAGTCTAATGTTTGCAATCAAGACCAAGCCTACGTCGGTTGAATAAGTGAAGTTTCAAATTTAATGAACTTGCATATATATATATATAGATTATCAGGTGAGAATGAGACGATGCCATTGTCAAGGTAACCTGGTGCCAAAGTGAATGTAACTGTCACAATACTAGTCCATTGCAACCCCCCCCCCTTTCCAACACTTTCACCACCCCTGCTAATGCATCCTCCGTTAAAGTGAGAATAGTAGCAGATTTCCAATCTGCCAGTATCTGGTGCTAGGCCTATCTACACCATCAGATGGCAAGCGCAAGTGGCTAAATCTCAGGTGGATGATAAATTAATTTGAGTGCAAGTCCAACCGTACAGTGCCGAACAGTACATCCTCTGCTATTGTTCCGGGGTCCAGATAAGACAGTCACCCTCCCCCTCCCCGCCCCTCTTCATTAGCCCTGATATAATTGCCTCACAACCCTTTTCCCTTTTTGTTTAAAAGGCAATTTTTCACTCACACTTTCCCCAGCCCTGCTAAATATGCATCCTTATTGCTCGCAGTGACAAGATAAGCTGGTGGAATGTGATTAGCCGTACTGTGTGCCATACCCTACAGTCCATGCTCCATACATTGGACCCCAAGATTAATGGCACTATACATTGTGCTTGTCTTTTTATGGGCATTAGTGGAGACTAGTACATTGTTAGTTCTGCCATAGCAACTATACAGGCTATAAAAGACATTGCAATAATTAGTCCACTCATTAATGGTACTACCAAATTAGCAAGAGTAGCAACTGAAGTCTGGTATATTTATAGACCTATCCAACCTATATATATATGCCAAGCCATAGACAGACAGCACTGGCAGTTCAGCATCTGAGGGGTGTCCACCAAGACCAGGAATTAGCTCTCTTGGCCATATGGCCCCTTCTCAAATCATAGAGCAGGGGACCTTCATGCAGCTGATGAAGCTAAATTGGAGGGCATTTGCAGCAGAGAAACAATAGCCCTGTGCATTATGGGACACTAATTGTCCCAGTCACGTGGTCTGTACAATGCAACTCACGCACTCTTCTTTAAACAAACAAGTCTCTCCTCAAATTAGTTGTAAACACACAACACAGGTCGTTGTCTGTAATTAGGCGCATTTCAGCTGAGCTGCCTGAGCTGAGGGAGTTGAGCCTCTTAGTTGTTGGTCCCTTTCAATTGGAATTCGGTTAATTAGTAATTGCGTCAATGCCCATGTCCATCCAGTGGTCTGATGCATGCTTGTCAGTGTGCTGAGATCCCCTTATTAGAACTTCATTGGCTACACTCAGCTGCAACACACGCGGATGAGATCTCAAATTGGGGGCAATTTGCATAGAGCTGCTACAGTTCTCCAGCCCAAAAGCTTTCAGTGAGAGCACACGAATTAGTAATTGCGTCAAAGCATATGTCTTGTCTTTTCTGTTTCTCTGTCTGTCTCTGCTGATTACCTGCATTCAGCTGCTCCATTTATTTCTGTAGTGAATCCAACCTATTGTGAATTTCATCGAGAACACAGAAGCTTCAAAACCATATCCTCGGTCTATCATTTGGCATATATCATTAGCCTCTCTTCTCAGAACAAGACTGTCACACGTCTATCATCCCATTATGAGCTATATCAGGTCAACTTTTACCAAAATTTTCGAGTTACTTCAAAATTTAGAAGCAGTGAAGGGCATGGGTCTCAATTTTTTTTTCTCAGAGAATCACGTCCTTTTGTAGGTACTTTTCAATTATGCAGATTCGAAAGGGCTGGTTGAACCTGCACATTTCCTTGAGTTGCTCGTATTTGTGTCCTAGTTGAACCTGTACATTTCCTTGTGATGCTAGTATTTATGTCCTGGTGTGCAATTTTTCTGTCTGTCTGTCTAGCTGTCTTTCTTTTACCCTCCCCTTTTTCCACTGGCCACATTCAAAGTCTCATGACATCCAACTTCAGCTGCACCCTCTCCTGAGCTCTCCTGGCTTCCATGGTCCCAAGTATCAGCCTGCAAAACTCGTGTTTCCCTTTTGGGAGCAACAATGTTGAGTGGGGGATCAGAGACACAGACCAGCTGCTCGCCATTCAGACTCCTCATTGCCACCCAATGGCACTCCACAATCCCACAATGTGGCTGGCCTCCTCCAGCTGCCCGCTTCCAAATGGACATTTTGTGAGTTGAAAGTGATGAAAGGACGAGAGGGATTAGCTCAATTTGCGGATTCAATGGAAGTGTCCAAATAGTAACTAATGGTTACATCATCATCCCCCATTCAGCACATCGCCAGACAACAAAACAACAAATTCCTCGCAAATTCCAGGGAATGCTCTAAACTGAGGCCCGCAGCTATGCACTGGTGCAGTTACAGAGGGCATTTCAATGGCAGCTGAAATGTGGGTCATTTATGACTAGATACAGACAAGAAAGAATTTGGTAGCATTGTAGCTGTCTGTACCATTATCGAAAACAAATACCCAGAAAAATGAAACGTCCTTTGGTTGTTTGATTTTCTAATCACACTGCAAACAATACAAGTCTCTGTGTACATAGTGCATAGTCAGTGAGGCATTGTCAAAGCGCGAGTCAAGTTCAGTCAACACTTGTAAACTTGGGCTGACTATGGCAATTATTTCCTTCCTTTGAAATTGTACCAAATCAAACATCGATGCAACAAGCATGACAGTCATATTTTGACGTTTTCTGAGACATGTTTGGAATCGTCGTGTAGTTTGTGTAACCATGACTTGATAATTAAAAAGTTGAGCATAATTAACTTGTTATATTGAAATTAACTTTCCTAAGATTATACAGCTTCATCAACTGCCTTTCCAGTAGTGATAAGGGGGCCGTGATGATTGCTTGATTAACAGTAGATTCCTAATTTCCTGTTGACACCGAGGCATGCATTACCCCTGAGGATGGTACTTAGACCTGCCACAGACCACCAAGCCCAGGGAATGCGAAATACAGCAAGTGCTCATGGTGCATGGCGCTCATGGTGCTGCCTAATTCAAATAAAAACCTAAGACAATGTCGATAGGAATGTGTCAGTATGGCAACTATGCAGATCACGCGAGGAATGAGCAAATTATTGCAAGTTGGGTGCAAGTTGTGGTAGGCCATGTGGTGTTGCATAACCAGGCCACTCATGAGATAATTCTGAGCACATGTTTTCATTAGACATTTCACATGACTAACGAGCCGAAACTAAGAACCCACGCTCATGAAGAAACAAATGCACTACAGTCAAACCAACTTATGTCATGATTATTCTACCACTCGATTGAGTTGGAGAATTTTGAAATAAAGTAGCACTGTGCCTTGGTGAACTGAATCAAACTAGTTGAAAGACAGGCAAACATAACATCCAAGGTTTATATGCACAAACTCAAAATAGGATTCAAAACAGCTGCAATCTAAATGAAACTACAAATGTCCAGGATTTAATCTCACACAGAAAGTTAGATCTACTAAAGAAAAAAATACCCATCAAACAATGAACTACAGAATGAAACAAAATGTTAACTTGACCTCATAACCAATTAAGGTTATCATCATTCTTCTAATGACCTGTTCAATGTTCAGTGAGGGTTCAATTCAAGGTGTAAAATGCATATGGACCAAGCCAAGCATTAAGTGCTATCTAATAAGCCATAACTAAAAATTTTAGGAATTAATAAGGACAGCCTGGGTAGCCATAGAAAGCTAACCATGCATGTCATACAGCATCTTGGGAATCTAAGCAGCATCTTTAATGCTGCAAATGACATAATTGTATTTTGGCCATGTTGACAACGGCACATGGGCTGATAAGCTGGGTTTACAGGACCTTACAGGACTAAGTAACAGGGCCAGGGTGCCCTGGTTGACATTTGATGCACCACAGGTCCAGGGCACGATATTAGGGCTGGCCCAACAGCATGAGATGTTTCCTGAGTAGAGCCAATTTCTCAATCAGCCCAGGGACAGCACCGGTAGTCAAGATGACCCCTGATAAACCAAGACATGCACATGACACCCTCATTTTAATTCGACCTCCTTGTATACCTGCCTTCTATACATACATCTTACATGCACTCCTCAGACTTAGTGGAAGGAGCACCATTGCAACTATTTTGAATCCTATGAGGCCATTATGTTTTGAATTGCAAGATGATAACAGGTGGCAAGCCCTATGATAAATTGTCCATATTTGTGGTTAATAATAACTTGATCTGTTTATTTTCAACATAGGCCCATTTATGGACCTAACTATCCCTTAGTTGGAAATAAACTGTGTTTTAAGGTGGCTCGGTACTCGTGAACTTTCCAAGATAGGATTCCTTAAAAACAGTTTAGATCTATAAACAGGTACATGCTATCAAAACAGAGGAGGAAATGTACCAATGTCCATGTACGGATAAGTATACAAGAAAATATGGTTGTCGAAAGAGACAACTTCCATCGCAGAACAATGGCAGCAATTACATAATACACCTGACAGACCAGATAAAAGGAGATTTGGAGGTGTACAGGTGAGTTGGAGGAAGATACACCTGTCAGGAAAAGGCCTAGGGATGAATTATGTCAGAGGAGGATGATAATGAGTTATGAGGCACAGATAGAAAGAAATACACAGGTAGACAGACAGGTAGACAGACAGGTAGACAGAGGTAGAAACTCACTAGAAAGAGAAACGGGAAAGAATAGCCTGGAGTGAAAGTAGGAAAAGGCAGAGGTCACAATGTACACGTGTCCAAAAGATAACAATTGCAAATTCAAGAGATAGAAACAAGAGGCAGGTAGATGGGGTCAGCTGATAAGATAGACAGACAGACACCCTCCCGACTGAGCAGCCCCTGAGCAGCTTCTGACGACTCAGTGACGAGTGGCTTCAAGGGCAGTTCAAGTTCCTGGCAAATATTTAACCGACAATTTCTACTGAAACAGAAGCCCTTTCCCATTTCCTGAATGAGTTGGAAATCGAGTCGTAGGATGCAGATATAAAAGTATTTTCCCTTCTTTCATCAGAGCAAATTTCATGATGGATTCATATTTATATATGTTGATGACTAATTAACAAAAGTCCATTGTACTCATATAATATTAACTAGTTCCTTCAGAGGAATATTTCCAGAAGTTGTGTAATCACCATCAAATGCAAACCTCCAAAATATATATTTTAGAAAAGACCATTAATTTGTGTGTCGATTATAAACCTTTTTTTTCCTAAAATATTTGGATTCAAAATGTCTCTATCAACTGCCTCACAACAAAACAGACATGACAAGTCATGGCAGGTAAACAGACCATGGCAATCATTCAATGATGTCAGATATCATTTGCAGATTTTTAAAAATTACATTTGCATCATAAAGAGATGCATCTCTGCCAAAGGACACCTGTATCCTATAAAATTACTAAACATTTCACTGTTTGAAAAGAAATATTACTTTTTATCCCATAAATATTGCATTTTGTAAAAAAGACAAATTATATTAAGGTTACATGAAACTTCCTTCGTTCATAAACATCATGTTTATATTCGAATATCGGGTGCTATATTCAGTATTATTCACATGTAGGCTACCTTATTCACCTCAACATAATTCATAAGACAAACTATTTACACTAAATCATACTAATAATTCATAAGACAAACTAATTATACTAAATCATACAGAAAATCGGGTAAATCTACTCTAGAACAGTTAGAATTTAAAACTCACCTTCACAAAAGAATTGCACTTGACCTCAAAACCTCTTCTCCCCAAGTTTTTGCCTTGGATCACTGGAAATAAATATATGTCACTTTTAAATATTTAAGTCATATGTAGAATAGATTATAATAACATAATAATGTGACATATCAGTTTCACAGGGAGTAGGACTGGAGCTGTGAACCACCTGTATATCATGTCACAAAATGTTTCAAAACACCTGTATGATGTGTTTTTATTTATTGGCAACATATATCAAAGGAGAAACTGAATATCAAGACAACCACTTAACGGGTCAGGCAAAAACATTGTTCAGGGTTCACGATTGAAATATTGTCAAATTTCGTGAAATTGTTTGGAAATTTATCTGAAAATGTCTGAATATTGGTCTTAAATTTTCATGAAATATTTCTTCTTCTCCCTTTTTAGAAATGATATCTACATTTTATCATAATTTCAACAACAAAAGGTATAATGAACAGTTTTGAGGTTTGAAACAGGAAACTGTCCAACACATGGGGAATATATTCATACCTCCCACTGCTATTCATGACTCCGGCCATTTCTATGCTGCTCATTATACCCATTCACCGCCCCACCTGTTGGCGAAATGCAATAAATTTAACATCTTCCAAAAAATGTCCTCAGACATTGAGGACTGAGGTCTAATTAGCAAGTGGGTTTCATTTTGAGAAGCATTAAAAACTGCTGGGAGCAAGGTAATATCAGGGGGCAGTTGGGGTTGAGCCTCAATCAGTTGCCATGGCGACAAATGAGCAGTCAATGATTAGTCTTTTGAGGTGTGCCATTGTGTTTTCACCTCCAATATGGTCCTGTACCTGAGCTGTACCTGAGCTGTACCTGTCCAATGTATTTGGTAGGCCATGGCAAGCAATGAGGAATTTGCAAGGTGTCACCACTTGCCCCAAGCACAGCAAACCACATACACAAGCCCTCTCGATTTATTGACCAGCCCCATCGCCAGAGGGTCCTCCTGCTATCATCCGCAACCCAACATATGCCCATGCCACGTACTTTTTCATGGCTCGTTTTATGGCACGAGGAACTACTTTAGGCCTATTCTTTTAGCTTACGAAGTACGTGGGTACATTGCCATTAGCTGGGTCAGTGCCATTCAATCCCAGGCCATTAAAAGAATGGAGGGGCCTCCCACTGCTTAATCTCCTCATTTGGCCGCAAAATAACCGCACAACTGGCAAGTGGCATCTGTCAGTCCCTTGGAATGATCGTCTTATGGACCCTGGCTGCCTTCTTAGTCTCCTCTTAGTCCCTTAATGAAGTGGTATGCTGTTAACATGATGGCCTCGCAATAAACGAAGACTGTAAAGACCCACCATACCACTGTGCTGCACTGTACTCTTGCCCTAATTGACTTGCAAAGCCTCCCAAAATGGGTCATTAAAAACAGGACAATAACAGGATTGAGTATGTCTTTTGCTTAATTCTGACTTATTTGGCATCTGTCTTGCTTCTGTTTTTTGTTTACCTTTTTGCATTTTGGCCTAAGCAGTAAACAACTTAATGAGTATTAATGAGGACGCCAGTAATCAAGGTTTACCATTTGTGAAGATTTGAATTTAAGGTGCATGGACTGTACATTGAATATGGTAAGAGGTAAATGAGGTGCTTTTCACATTTGGATTTGAAACCATAGGCTAATCAAATAGGTGTATACATTAATTTTGTCTTGAATGTTTTCTCTACGTAGTCCATCTATCTATTCTACATAGTCCATCCAGAATAGATAGATAGATAGATAGATAGATAGATAGATAGATAGATAGATAGATAGATAGATAGATAGATAGATAGATAGATAGATAGATAGATAGATAGATAGATATCAACTTATCAGCTGACACCTCTCAATACCGACGCAATGGACTATCCAAAGTATACACTATTTCTTCCTTGCCTTCTCTTTACATTCAAAACATCAGGTAAGATCTTCTACCTTTTCAATTTCATAGCTCATACACATTGATATCAGCAAGTTTGACTTTTATTATGAGTCACAGATTTATCTGTATTATAGTGTATTCCTTCTGTTTTCCTTGGATGCTGTGAAACAACTGTAACTTTTATTTGAAGCAGCACAGCATATCTCATTTATTTCACAAGTGTTATACAGTATACATCAAGCCCTTGGCCTGAGCAGTAAATACTGCTGAGTGACTAATAACTCAACTTCTCAAGGTGTTCCTAAGTTTTGCTTTGACGACAGGTCTTTGACCTCTTGGCTGCCCTATGACCTTCCCTCCCCGAAAGGTCATACAACTGAACTGACCCTCCGCCAGCCCATTCACAAGTTGCATTCAAGTCCTGCTCACTACTATCCCCAGTAACTATCCCTAGTAACTATCCCAATGGCAGGGAGCAGCGACAGTAGACCCCAGCAGCCTCCACCTAGCAACTTTTGTGCTCCCTAACTCCACTGGTAGATTAATCAAGCCAACCACTTGGCCCAAGCAGGAATCAATCATATCTGTGACAGCCAGATCATTTGTAAACGCCAAACACAAAAGCTCAGATTATGAGGCCCAATATAGAGGACCATCTTATTGCGATATGTCATACACCTGTCAAACGCTTTATCCCCATCAATATTGTGGACGTACTCTAATGATATTTCATCTTTGACTAGCTCCTTCAAGGACCCCTCATCATCCACCAAACCAACCATTCACCATCCAACCATCCACCCAATCAACCATGTTGCAGCCACTTCACCGTCCAAAGACAACAATGCAGCTTCAAAGCAGCTCAAGGGCTGGTGAGAGTTTTGTGTTTGTTCTGATTTTCAAATTCTAAAATCTGTTATTTATTCAAAGAAACGTGGCTTGGATTTGCTAATCTGATTTGTACCTTATCAAAGGCTTATCAGAGTCGCAAAACATAAGACAGAGGTAACAATGACACAAAAGCAGATAGTCCCCAGATACACAGGTTGATTCAGAGATTAAGGTGGACACATTCACTTTGATGGTGATTTCCACAGCACCTGTAACACCCTGTATCATCCTGTATCGTGGTCTGCAAATAACAGGTGATTCTAAAGTGATGTGTAAAAGATACACACTGGTTTCCTAGTCAAATGACAGGTTCCAAGCCCCTTTTGTTTGCAGTTCTGATGTCTGTTTGGTCTCGTTGGTTATGCGGATGACATCACAGCATGAAATTCCGCTGCCAGATCTTTGATAGTTCATAAACACTGTGTAAAACAGCATGGGACCAGGTCATATCTATAGGTACCACAGGCACTGTCAGACAGGTACAAGATATGCGAAACCTGTGATTATAAACTCCATCACTCAATCTGAGAATGCCAAGTTAAGCAGGTCATCAAGATTTTGAGAGACCAACTACAGAAATGCCCCACCCAACTGGCAGGGGGCATAAAAACTAGTCATTGCATATATGTACCTATATATATTACAATATCTCATATGGACTCCCTGGTAGGGTACTAATGAAGGGCGGGAATAGGACGGGGTATCTACAGGAGCCCTGGAGTCCAGATAGACTGAGCCAGGCAGGGTGCCTTGGTATGTACCATGGGCATGCACTGATATACAAGATCCCCCTGGCACCTTGGTGTATTTCTTTGTTACTGACTTCCAACCAATCTTTGCAACTCCCTCCAATGCCCTTGGCCCTCTCTTGAGACCTTCTTCCGGTTGTTTCTTGTTCTCCCACCAGGGGGCAACAACTTACAAGTCACAGGGCAGGGCACAAGGGCCTTCAACGGTCACAGTTATGCAACAACGCTGGTCAAGGGTCCAGAGACAATACGATTGGAATCCAATGGAATGTGGCATCATCTCTCCACAATATTGTTAACGAATTACTCCTGGAGTCGCTATTAATGACTTCAATGGCAACCAGAGCTTGTTAGTGATTGTTACTTCATACTTTGTCCACAAGCACAACTCTTCAACCCTCACACCCTGCAGAGGAATTGTGGCCCAATTTCTGAGGCTTTCTCTGATTCAGCTTCATCCCAGCTTGGCACCTTGTTACAGAGTTACCCTAACGAGTTACCCTAACGAGTTACCCTACAGTTACCCTCCAAAGTTCCCTTCCAAAGTTAGCCCAAGGAGGACCTCAACACAACACAGCAATGCCTTCAGCAAAAGCGTTAATGAGAAAACCCAGCAATGCAGAACAATGCAGCCCAGATGAAGTCTAATTAAGCACTAATATAAATTTGATTAATTGCTGCTAAATGTATCACAATTCACCACCCTATAGGTATACTTTCCAAATAAGACATAGACTATTGGACTTTCTCACAGTAGATTTATAGAGTCTATAATGAGTCAATGTAGAGCTATGAATATCCAATTAGTTTTCTGGGACTGTCCAACTGATAAACATATTTCTGGCAGAGTGAACATTTTAATTTGTGAATCACCAATATTTAGACACATCAATATAATTTTATTTGTACTGTGAGTGTTAAAGTTGTGTCTGTTTTCATCTTATTATCACCACAATTTATGATCTCATGCGAAAATCAATGTGTAAATATCGGACAAAAATTTCAAAATATGTAAAAAAACAACTCTTTTTTTTTTAACTTCATGTTAGTATGAATATTTTGAGCACACTTTATTCATCATACAACAACTGCCACACAGAGCATAAGTGCATTCCTATACAAGGGCTATTAAGCCATTCAACTGGTCTTGAAAATGCCATTTGTTTCCAAGCATTTACAGGGGCATGGAGGCACCCAGGCGATTGCCAGAAAGCATGCGATGAGAATTTATTGCTGGGAGCTGTGTTTCTTGAATTACTGGCTTAAACGAAGGTCAAAGGTAATTTTTTTAAGAAGGCCTTTGCACGACAGAAGTTAATCTGTAAGAGGCATAGATATATATGGCTTCAAGGGACCGGGGCCTTGTCAATAAGTTGTTAATAAGTCCTAATCCCAGTCGGTCAAGACTGGGAGATCTCTTAATGGCAGATAATCACCCGAATCGCCGTTTGACTCTTTTACAGAGATGGGCCATCATCCACTAAGAGGCTCAGATAAGTCAAAGGGAACGGGAAAAGCATGAATGGGAGATGAAAGACCCGAGGAGAGTTTTGACAGCATTTGGTCAATGAAGGGACGTTGTCAGGCTGACCAGTAATGCACCGATAATGCTCGGAGGAATTTGCTGTCAAGGAATTGTCAATAGACTGTCAAAACGACTGTGCACCATCTTTTGGTCCTCAGTGGAACATTCTTTGGAGCACCTTTAGGCCACACATAATTGATTCTTAGCTTCGCGGACCCGCCGACACAATAGATTTCCTTCCGATGGAAAAAAAAAAATTGAAAAAATTTTTTTTTTTTTTTTTTGACATTATAAAAAAAAAATTTTTCACTTTTTTTTTTTGTCCTACCGACCGACCCTAGAAAAAGTGCCTTGAGAGGATCCGAGAAGCTAAAGATCAATTATGTGTGGCCTGCTTTTTGTGAACCATCTTGGCCTCTCAGACAAAAAGCCAGATCCCCTCAGCTCCTTCAATGGGCCAGTAGGCAGTTGCAAGCCTCCAGTGGTCCATCTGAGAGCCAACCCCCAGGCATTTATCATTTAGTGAATATCATCACTGAGTTTTTTCCCCTTTCTTGTTTGCTGTTTTTCCTTCACATCTTTTGTACCTGACCCGACCTTGACCTTTCAGTCCTGACATATGACCCTCACTCTCCCCTTTCCCCAATTGTGTGGACTGCTCCCCATTTTTTCTCCAACCAACTTCTCCCTGCTTTGACCATGTATTAAAAGCTTGTGACAAATGGACTTCGTGACAGAAATCGAACTCACTCCTAATTGCACACCTGATAGGGAGGCAGGGCTGTTCAAAATATGGAAGTAATTATTAAGGTGGCTGCAACATAGCTTATCATACATGGTGGGGTCGATGCTAAAGCAGCCAATTGACCCAAAGTTAAATTAAAATTTCACAGACACCACACAGGTAAAAATATAATTTCTGGTGCTTGCTGGAAATAACATAAGTCTCCCATTCACTTTATTGTAGCAGTGCACTCATCCTTATATTCATGGTTATAATCACGTAATCAATTTATGTGATTCTCATCACCAAAAAGAGATGGAATGCTAAAGCAACACCCCCCCCCCCCCCCCCACCTGAGCCACCTGAGAGACGACATCTCGTGACTTGTGTACATTTCCAACAGGTTGAGTGTGAAAGGGAAGAGAAAGGATTGAAAAAAGAGACTCAAAAGAGGAGAAAAAGTATTCAGGGAGTGTCAGAGAGTGACCAAAGACTATCAAAGAGTGGCTGAAACAGTTGCCACAGCCTCCCAAAAGAGTCCCAAAAGAGTCCCCTTGGAGTTGCAGGGAGGTGTGAGACTTCAATCAAGCCACAGAGGAACTCGAATGACCTCCCCCTGAGAAGAACAATCCAAACAATGGCCACCAATTTGTAACTGTCAGGACTTGAGCTGGGGTGACACCTTCTGAGGACCTGCCTCTGTTCTAGTTGCATTCTCCAATTTGAGTTCCAACTCATTAAATCTAGCGTTATACCAACTATGGGTCAGAGAATTCCTTCTAAAGAAATATAAACAGCAATTAGGCACCAGCCACATCATTGCATGGGTGCTGAAATTCAAGTACAAATGAAAGAGAGCTTTTTGTAACGGTGGTGACAACATAACAACACAGGCATAATGGCATAAAAATACAGCATTATGTATATATATTATAATTATTCTATAGTATATAAAAACATTTCTTTGGAAGTTCATCCTAACAGATAATTCTGGCGAGCCACAAAATGTTCTTCTCACTTGTTATAATAGTATTTGCTTGCTATAGGCTCATCCCATTATTTATCACTTCTATATTGTACAAGCAAGAAGAAAATGTAGTGAATTTATGAATGTAGTGACATTGTTCCCGTGCTCATAACATAGTGCAACAACGTGGCAGCACTGTACATGCGGTACATGACTTCCTGCTTGATAAAACATTGGCTTCGAAAAAGCACATGTTTCAGAAAACTCAATTCATATAAAATCAAATTGCTGTCAGCTATAGAAAATCACTTAAATCTGTGTATTTAGTCACCGTGGACAAAACCCGTGCAGAGTGTAACCTTGAAACATCTTTCATATTTGATTGACAACCTTTAAAGTTTCAATGTGAGATGGCAAAAAATTCTGTGTTGACGATTTGTCCTGTTAGCCATTCCAAGTAATACATATCCCCAATATAGATATATAGTCCATGAACAATTCCATGTGGATAAATGGATGCTCAAATGTTCCAATTATAAGTTCTTTTGCAAAAAGTCCCTGGCTGTCACATTTTCTTATACTCTGACAGTGTTTAAAGTGGCCATGTTACAAAATAGCAAGCTGGATTATCTTGTTTAGCATTGTTTGGCATTGAATGTTTTGTTTTAATCACCTGTTTTGAACCTCAGCTCAGTTGAGTGTGCCAATGTTACTGTGAATTCCATATGTATGGTTGTGGGACCATGTCATAGGTCTGCTTGGCAAAGCTTACAAGTCTCAGATGAACAAAAAATATTGGCAAGGGTGCATGGCCAAGGAGTGGGTGCCATAACAGCCATTTGCTGTGGCTGCACCAACTGTCATCATTAAGTTGTAACTTGTAAACATGCACTTCCAAGCAAACACTAACACGAATTCAGTGTCACTGACAATTTCAGGAGATGACTATACTTGCAATGATTTAAAGTAATTTCTTTATTTACAAGGAAATGCAAGAGTTTCACTGTCAAATGTGCACTTTTGAGCCATGATAGCCGATGAAGTCATTACTTTTAGCATTAGAATAAATAGATGCTATTTGATTAGTCACGATCAAAAAGATAAGTCATAACTGACTTCATCTGAAGAATTAAAGAATCCGATTCATAATCCTTTCCTATGTCAGATGGTTTGGTCATAACACATCAACAGCACCACAAAGTGCAATTTTCACAGTGAATGGTCAGCTCTGTATCCCCAAATACTATTTTGATACCTTTATTTGTTTCAGTTCCTTTTTGAGGGAGGGGGCGGACACCTTTTGATCAAGCAAGGATACCTGCCTCTTCTATAGTAGAGGCATCTTTTGGTGGTACAATTAATAATCAAACAAACACTTCAATAAAAACATCATTGCTCCATTGTGAGCTCGAAGTGTCAAATTGTCAATGAAGTTCCACAGGCAAGCCAATATGTCTTGTGGAGAGACACTTATTCCAACATAAAAAATAAAATATGACTCTTCTTGGGCCTTTGATAAAGTTAACATGACATCCTTGTTGTGTTTTATGATTGGAGTACAAAAAGGAGGCCAGGGGCACTCCATTAGGAGCCATGACTTGGTGCCAGCATTTATGAGTCTCCTCACACCTTCCCAGTCTCTCGCTGTCTCTTGCTGGCCTTTGCATTTGATGGTTAATTTGTCCATGAACTCCTAGAGTCAATAAAACCACCCCCAACTTTGAAAGTGTCCCTTGCTTTCTGTGCATGATAATGTCGCCACATGACAGCGTCAAAGGCTTTTCCCAAGTCCATCGAAAATCACTTTCAAGAGACGGCTTGCCACAAAATCCAGGCCTCCCCACCAGGCAATCACGAGTAGTTACGTAACAAGAGGGCAAAGTTATGAGAGTTACGCGCGCCACAAAACGCTGCAAGGGTAAGATGGGTCTTTAAAGCTCTTTAAGTCTGCCTAATGCTCTGATTTTCATTCTTATTTCACACCTATTTCCTTAATCAAAAGCAGAAAATGAACTTCCAATGCAAGACACACGTGCAATTTGCATGCCTTATGAGACCACATAAGTATGGTTTGCTAACCATAATTAACCCCAGCTTGGAAGTTTGATTTTATATTTTCAATGTCATTACTCGCACACATCTGCATGAAAATGCCCTTTCATATTTCATAATCAAATGAGGCCATGATTGATAGTTTCAAAGGCCCATAGTGACACATAAAGAATGCCATAACGTTCAGCAGGCCATGGTCAGAAAGTTGCAAGCTGGCATGCATTGGATGGCATTCATATACCTGCCCAATGGTAGTGCATGTAGGCTTCAATGTAGCAAGATAGCATCATGACAGACAGACAGATAGACAGACAGAGAGACAGGTGAGCCAATTTGGACACAGCAGAATTGCCTCGGACCTGCTACAAAGGAAGAGAAAGATGTTGGGGACAAGGGAACAGTTCGAAACATGCACCGTTGTGCACACAGACAGACTGATGGCATTCAGCCACTGCATGGCAGCATCATGCCATGGCAGCATGGCACATCAATAAGGCAACATGGCCGCATGATGGCATGTGCATGGCATGTCTAAGCTGGACAAACCTTCAAAAACATAACCATATGCTGTTATGTGTGAGCATTTGCTGGAATATTCAGCCTCAAGCTACAAATAACATGACCAGTTAACATTTCAATTAAACCCTGCAGTTTCATCACTCCAAATAAAAGTTGAGAAGGCATGATTGAATCTGGCACACCTTTAAAAAAAGATGACCATATGTTTTATTTTTTAATACGCAGTTGTAATCTTTTTCAACTTCATGGTCATTTTTCTCAATTGTATCATGCAAGCAATTTCTGAATCATTTCATACTTCATGTGATAAACGGGAAAAACATATGTCACATGCATGTGAACACTGTTTCAGACAACTCTTTCCTGAAGCAATGCAATGACACATGTTGTTTCTGATCAATACATCCATCAGCTGGACCAATATACTATCCGGCACCACCCCCTCCCTCCTGCAGTATATGCTCGACCACTTTTAAAAATGTTAACAGAACTTGAAGCCCAACTAACATGTGGCTTCATCCATCACATTGACTGCACACAATAACTTTGGCCGAACCCCTGCTTGAAAACAGAACGCAGAGAGGCCAAGTCATTCCCACGAATACAGATGAAAGTAACAGATATACCCGACAGTGCCAATACCCTGCAGGAATATGACAGCTCCACAAAAGACCCTCCATGCCCCCAAGCCTCCAGTCTATTAACCAAACTTTTATAATATATTTACCCGCCAAATTAATATTTGGTATAGATATCATGTATACAGAGTTATAGACATCAAATAAAAAACACAAAGTGATAATAATTGCTCACTTCTTCGATTTCACATGCATTCACCCTTTTCGAAAATATTCAACAATCGTAGTGGCTAAATTGTGGACCTTTTGAAGATATTCATAATACTATAGAGAGGTGTAAGTCATGTATATTCTGAACAATGTAATATCTTACTTGATTGCAGAAATGATAAAATGTAATGACTTACTTATGGCGAATTTTGTGCATTGAAATCTCTCATGATACCAAGATAACCACATTGCTGTTTGGCCACTGTGTTACTGACCGAAAAGAAAGTAAAAGCTATTACTTCTTTGCTGATAGAATTAATATCCAAACCGACAAGTTTTTATTCATTCTTTTCCAAAAAACAAAGTCATAGAGATTGTCCAGTAACTAAATCATTTATCTGTAGTTTCTCTTTCGCTTGGAAAATAACACAATACATGCACAGAGAGCAAATACCAAATGATGCTTGGCCAGTTGACTCAGTGAACTGTAACTATGAAGTGGAATTTGTCATAAATAGAATAAATAGAATAAACATGAAACTGCTTTTGTGAGTTTGGAATGTCTTTACAGAAGTCTTCATGATTTTGGGCACGTCTTGACGAATCATATTGCAAGCCTCTCTCTCAGTTGAAATCAGTTCCCAGGTCTTTCAATACAATTGTATTCTACTGCGGATGGCATGCATTCCAATCACAGATTCGGACAGAAAGGCTTTCAAGAGTTCCACTCTCATGTCACAACAGACTGTATCATTGCTTTGGTGAATCCAGTTCTTTGCTTGTGGTGCATCTTGTTCTTCATTGAAATCTCCCACAATAACTAGATAATCACACAACTCAGTTTGGCTCCAGTGTCACCAGGGGGTGGTAAAATGAAGACATTTCAAAATTGTTTGAAACCACCGGGTGAAATGATTCCCATAATGCAGTCCTACACGTAGAATCTGAGAAAATTGATGATCTGCCTTAAAAATGACGCGATTGACACTGGATTAAGCAGAAACAGGGAAAAGTATGATAGTTATAGGCTATTGTTCTCCAAGGTTAGACACGGATATTGACGGTACTATAAATATGCATGTTTGTTGTTTATATATACATGTACATAGATCACAGAATGAGATGATGTCTGTCTTACAGCGAAACACTTTGATATAGAATTAAAGTGCACTGTGGCACTGTGAAAATGGCACTTCATGACTCATGATAGCCGATGAAGTGTCATCTTCTCTACTTTCAACACGGGAAACATAGAGGCTGTTTGATTAGTCATGATCAAGAGTAAGCCATTTGACTTCTCATAACAAATTTTAGAGTGAAAATCAGATGCATAATCCTTTCGTTTGGCTGTCACCAACAAGTGGGATAAGTCTCCTTCAATCAAATTAACATTGAAAGTATTGGGTTTGATCATGACAAATCATCAGCATGATGACACACAAAGTGCCATTTTCACAGTGCCACAGTCCACTTTACATATCAAAGTGTTTCGCTGTAATAAAATTCACATACCATTATTTATCTGTAAATCTTTCTCACAACATAAATATAAATTTGATATGATATAACTTGTTTATGACAGTTTACTTGCTGCACTGTTTGCTGGAGGAGGTAACATGCAAATCTCTCAAGTCAGGATCCAGCTTTTCACAGCTTGAAAATATCATGATGGGAATTGGTGGGGTCTGAAGGTAGTTGTGTGATTGTGGAAATTTGACCTGGTCATGTATAATGTTCTCGGTGCGGCTGAAATTATGGTAAATTTTGACTGGCCCCCGATAAGAATGGCCAGTTTGACAGGGACTGTCCCTGGTTTGACTCATTCACTCACCAGCTTATAACATGGAATGTTCAATAGAATATCACTTAGGCCTACAGCTCTTGAGTCATCAGATACATAAATATGTAGGCCTATAACACAGCAAAAAAAGTCATATGGAATGGGGGGGGGGGTAGTTAAAATCTTTTTTTTTTAATTGAATAGCTTATTTTATTATATATTATGGAACATTGAGGTATGGACTCCTTTCTTTCTTTCTTTCTTTCTTTCTTTCTTTCTCCCTATCACCCAACCCCAGTAAGAACTGACTGCATACATATTCTCACGGTCTTGGGTTCTGTTGCCACTTGAGCAAGGCAGTGCCTTAGGATTGCTCAGGATTGCCTTAATTGAGTATTACATGGAGTTGTTTGTATTCTTTGCAGCTTCCAATGGATAAATGTGGATAAGTTGTGTTTATTCAGAGTAAACCCATTAACTGCTTACCACGATTGCGCAAGGCCTCTTTTCTATGCTTTCTCCTGAGAAATTGAAGCAGCACAAAAAAGAACCACTATTACACTTTATCCAGATTTCTAAAGAATATGTCACTGAATGAGTAGGGCCTAATCAAATTTAAAGCAATAAGACAATTTTTGGTGGAAAAACACAACTAAAAGCTTTTTAGTTCTACGAAAAAGGTAAAAACATCAGCTAGACAGAAAATCGAATCTGGGAAACCCTTCAAATCGTTGAAGAATCTGCGTGCCTCAGGGGCAAGCCACAGTTTATAGAGATAGCAGAAGATGCCTCATGCACTCTGCACCCTCCCAAAAAATACATGTACTGCATATATTTGACATGTCACCTAGATTTATATCAGTGAGGTTGATAATGCTTGATGTACCTACAACCCATGCTCCCAATCTTTCATGGCTGTACAGCAGAGTAGCTACATACATTTATGTACTTATTATCTACCTGGCCAAACCTATACATACAGATGTATAGTAAGTTACCTGTCTCGTTGCTCCCCCCCCTTTCCCCACGTGTTGGGCAGCACGCCACTTCACCCCTGAGCGAGCCCAACATCTCCCAAGTCCCAGGGTCCTGCCTTTCAGTCACGATTTCTGGTTGAGCTGCCCCATACACCTAACTAGCAGAGCACACAGTCCCAGGGCTTTGTCAGTTCAGTAGTCACCTCAGCAATTAGTCTCATTCAAAATCTTCCTCACCAATACCCATTGTCTGCCTCAGCCTTACCTGGCTTCTCAGGGCGACCCACTAAGAAAGGCCCTGCAAGAATTGAGCCCAATCTGTCATCAAAATACCCCGATGGGCAGTGTGGACCAGTGTTGGACAGTGTGCAGGGCAGGGTGGGGGCAATATGCAGTTCTCAATATACACCATCATCCAGTTGTTAAGGAGTATAATGGCATATCTTCATCCATCTGAACACTGGCCATTTGTTCAGGCACCATATATGAGAATGGCATGCACCCTGATTCAGTGACAATGTGCTGACAGAGAAGGGCTGTGAATGAGAATTCCTGCTTTTCACTAGCTACAACCCATATTTGAAGCACCCAAAATAACACCTTTCAAGCTGGTGGGGATGGCTAACATTTCATATCATGCGAACACCCACTTCGAGTCGGGATCAAGCAGACTGCATGGGAGGGGCCCAGAGACAATATTCACCTCATTCTGTGGGGGAAATAACAGGTTGGGAGGAGGAACAGCTTTGAAGATGGAGACCGGCTCACTTAATGGGGCCTGGACACAACAGGAGAACTACAAGAAAATGAAACATAAACACAGCATATCATAGATAGACAACAGGCATAGCTGGCACTCCAATGAGACAGGGAGCAAATTTAGACACAGAGTGAACAACAGATGCAGAAGGGGCATTGTATCGAATAGGAGCAAAGCTGTCTTCAAGGCTTCAGTTGATTCAATGGGAGAAAAAAAGCAAGAAAATTGTTCCCAGGAGACTACAGGCTACAGCCACAACCTGTTTGAGTGGTAAAGGAGGGCGATTAAGGGCTCGGCGACAAGTCGAAAATGATTTGGCCGCAACTCGCTGATTCCTAGATGAAAGGGCATTTGAACTTGCTCTGTCTTCCCTTTGCATGCATGGGCCCCATTAGAAAGTGCTGATAATCTTCCCCAAATATTGTAATGCCTGGCTAATCGCGGCTGAGTGACCAGGGGTCAGTGGCAGCCCTTGAAGGGGCACAGTTTCTCACCCTACCAATGCGTCCATTTGACCTCCAACCCCAAGAACATTGAAGGTCACATCTCAAGGTCACTCCAAGGTCACTGCTTGCCAAGGTCGTGCTGACTAATGACCTGCTGGACCAGAGATGGCAGTCAGCAAATACAACAACTAACCACTGAGTCACAGCCAGAAATTCAATATTCTTTTCAGCGACCTCCACTCCTTTATATTTCATGAAATGCCCCTCAATCCACAATTCATTCTCAATCCATTCACAAATCATTTTCTTCTCATACATAACCTTTGGTCAGTGGTCAGTGCTCACATGCTCCCTGTCACTGCTCATTTACTGACAGATCTTTTTTTGCTGAAACCCAACACTTGAATATGAGACTGACTTCAATATAATGACTTACCGTGCACAGTGAGTAGGCCATGGTTGGCGTAGATGGACAACTGAAGCAGACCTGAAAATAAGATAAATACCACTTGAAATTACATTTTCAAAGAATAGATTCAAATTTTCTAAATTTCATGAAAAAATTGGCTTAAATATGATTATTATAAGGAGCTTTATGGAGAGAACAATAGTACTGTTCAACAAAGTTATATTTTTTAGGAATTAGGAAAAATCTTGCAACTTATTTCCATAAAATATAAATGACTTGTATATTAACGTAATTCTTTAGTTGTCGTGATTATGACAGCATACAGAATGGAGGCTTACAGATTTGAATAAACGTTTATTAATTAAAGCAGATATTTGGTTTGGGTAACTTTTAACTCATTTGGACATTTGGCCATTTTGCATAAATCGACAGGTTGGCAATCCAAATTGATTCAATAATGACGACATAGCCTGCTGACTTCCTCTCCTGTTGCCTTGAGGAAGGAGGAGCAGAGGGGGTGGTCTCCCTTTCCAAGTTTATTCTGGCCACTCATTAACTTATGAGCCTAAGCTGAACCGAATCAAATACTTCAAAAGAGTCAATGAGAGTGGCGTATCATTTTACTGAGCGAGGAGGTGTTGTCAAACAGAGAACCATGAGCACAGATGGACTCTTCTAATGAGCCTCCCTGGCACCTCTCCGCATTTGCATGTCCCATACATTTCCTTAGCCTTGTTTCTGAGTCTTCTTAGAGCACCAAAGAGAACACCTTCTGTCCCAGAATATCTTATTAGCAGGCCTCACAGACTGTTCAGACACAATCCTCAGAATTCAACACTCTCTCAGAGACAGTCAGGCAATGTATTAGTGAAGTACGGGCACTACAAAGACAAAGGGGTGCGACGAGTCAGGTGCAAAGTCAGGTGAATTAGCCAGGCGAATTAGTCAGATGGCGAATTAGCCAGAAGATAAGTCAAGGTTGTATGTTTACCACTGCGGGTGGACATCAAAAGGACCGGAGATAGTATATTGCATGATCACCTGTGCTGGCCTATTAGCCTAATAACACACTTTATTATCTATATCATCTCAGTCTGTTCATCTTTCGGCTCCTTTCATCAAACCATGACATAATAAATGATTGTATGAAAGTGTGCATCAATCTGTGTATCATGATCAGTCTAACACTCTACAATGAATCAATCAATCAATCATGAATTCAACCAAATAACAAAAAATATCAATCAATCAATCAATCTATCTATCTATTACCTGCCTATCTAATATCTATCTATCTACCTATCTATCTATCTACATATCTACCTATCAAGCTACTTACTTGTCTATCGAAATATGTTGTGCAAGTTACTATGTGGCACCCAACCACAACATGAAACAGGCATTCGCAATTCACAACTCCTTTTAGGATGATCGGCCAGGAAGTATGTATACATGAACTTTGTGTCTATCTGCAATCTGCAGTTAGGTTCTTTTCTGCCCATGAGATTTATCAGAACATCATGCACATGACACATACATGTGGTCATCTTAAATTTGGGGAAAGCCATTTTCAAAATGCAAGTGTATACCATCGCGGATGACAGTTGGCTATGAGTCAAGAGATTTTGACAGTCACCCGCGATGGTGTACTGTGTTGGAGTGAAGTATACCTTCACGGATGACAGTGAAAATCTTCAATGCAGATAACAAGTTATTACTCTGCCGGTGACACCAGGAGATCATGCCCAAGAACTACATCAATGCTGAAGCATCCTCTCAAAATTAAGAAATATATGAGGCCAAATAAATGTCAGTTGTGATTGAGGCCTCTGTGATCTGCAATACAGTGTTCAAATTGCTATATAGTAAATACTTCTTCCCCAGAGAAGAAAAGATTATTTTTGATGCCGTGATGGGGGGAAAATGGAGAAGTTTGATAATGACTTCATTTTTGTCTTCCATTCATCACTCTTTTGAGACACTGAGTTTTTCAGAAGTATTGTTTTCTTACTATCTTTCAAGCTAAAAGGCAAAACAAGTGAAATAAATGCAAAATACGACTCCCCATGCTCTTCACACTTTCTTCGGTTTCTCTGATATGGAAGGAGTGAAAATAAGTGGAGAGAACTTAGCAAACACTTGAGAGAGGGAGGACAGGGAATATTAAAGAAGAGACAATTAGCAGCAGAATGGGGCCACGTGCCAGACATGAGAACGAGTGACCCTCTCGGCTAATGCAAATATGCCACTTTGCTGAGATGCTCTAATCCTGTTTATTTCTGCTCTTCTGTTGGCTGGCACAGAGCAGAGCAACAATAACCCTCCTCAATATACTTTCTGTTGTACCCTTGAACTGTTGTGTACCCCCCATTCTTAATTTGACAGTTCTATCAATGTGGGGGCATGCCTACTAAAGCTAAGAAAGTCATCGATAGTTCAAAATACCTAGGTAAATTTATGGGTGTTTCCGGCATAAAAACACCCAAAAACCAAGCAGAACTATTCTTTACTTTTAATTTGCAATGCTATTCCCAAACCACTAAGTGGCCATTCTCATCAATGCCAGGGCATGGATACTTGAGCTGAGAAAGCCATCGATACCTTGTCAGTGGAGGGAGTTGTATGGGTGCTGAGGGGTGGTGGAATAAAAACTACTGTTGTACTATTATTCCCAGGGCCCTAATTTGCCTAGTTTTGTATACAGCTGTTGAAAGCTAAGAAAGTCATCAATATCTTGACCAGTTTGGTCGTCGAGAGCCCAAGGAATAAAAGCAACCCTCTGTCTGTCTGCCCAGCCATCTATCTGTTTTGTGTGTCTGTCTGGAACAGGTGCAAATACAGAGAAGAGAGTGGAGAGATTAATCCCCTAGGAACCATAACTCAGCCATTTTTCTGCTACAGATATCTGTCAGTAAGACAACTTTCTTTATATCACTACATGCCTAATAGGCTCAACTCTGGGTCCATAGTAGTCCATAGTAAAGCACACAATGGGCTTAGGAGCCAACTGGCATAATTCATCATTTGAGAGAATTGTCCGAATTCAACGGCAATCTAAATAGGGAGGAGCAGAGGAGAAGCTGAGATTGAGACAAATTCACCAGTCACTAACCAACCTGTAGCAAAAACCAATCATGGATGAAAAGAGTGTCAAGGCTAAAAAGAACGAGGCTCGTGGGATTAGAACCCTGGACTCAAGGGACGCTCTTGCTCTGAGCCACTCTCTCTAGCGAGTCATTAATAATGGGACTAAAGAGTCTTGAACCTCAACAAGGCTCAGAGAACCTCAGTACCAAACTAGCAGCAAAAGTACTATTATAATGATATTTGTGCATTTATTCTTATAAGGCCTATTCACATTATTGTAATTTTGTTCACATCATTCAACTTCGACAAAAGGGGACATCAAACTTCTTTTTTTGTGAAAGCAAGGCTGACTCTCATAGCCTGTGACATATCATGATTAGATAAACTCAGGCAAATATTTCAGGCCAACCAATAGGCCCAACAAACAGAGTCCTATGACACCAATGTTTAGACTACAATATTAGAGAATCCTTGTGAAATCTACAAAGAGAGCTAGAACCCAAGTAGCCTTGGAGGTCATTTTCAGCTTTTCTGTTTTTCAGACTAGGTTTACGTGAAGTGAGAGGGGCCAGGGTAGTATGAGCCAGGTTTGTACTTTTCAATAGGTGCACAATCATCCTGACAAAGGCATGACTGGGTCTGGCTGGCACTGTCTATTGGGTTCTCCTTCAGATCTACCAACTCCTTCACAGCGTCCCTCACGCTCATTTAATCAACAAATATCTCAGGACAACTTTCAATTGGCCCCAGTGACGCAATTTGGCATGAGGACACTTGTAAAATTCACCTAAATTCACCCAAAACAAAAGGGCATGCCCAATGCCCCATAGAAAACTGAGGTATGAAAGCAGCACTTGCATAACTCAGCCATGAATTCAACCCGCAGCCATGGCTGTATGGCAGCCAGAATTGGCACCAGAGCTATGCACCACTCGGGGGTATTTAATAAATTGCAGCATTTCTTAGCATTACCAAGCATAAGCATTGTTGAGCATTGTTGTAACCCTTTCAGCAAAAAACATATCTCAGTTTTTTGCTTGAGGGCATGACACAAATTCCATGTAGCTGTCCGCTGGCCCCTCAGCCCCCATGAATTATCCCCTATGTGCTTCAGCCTGCACACCTCAGTTATGCAATAATTTAGAGAAACATTGATTAGGCCATTCTGCGGCTGTCACATTAGCATAGAGGGGTGCTCACTTTTACACCTGTGTCATTGGTCTATGATTTAATATGGCCATTACGTGGCACGACTAACATGAATCTTCCCAGCTCCAATCGAGGAGACAGCGGCGAGTGGAAAAGGCCACCTGTTTCATTTGCCAATGAAGTAAAGATGAAATTACAATGCAATTTCCCAATAATTGCCAAAACTGAATGACAATAGTGAAAGTTCATGTAATAGTAACATCCTTCTGTTGTATCTGATATATCTGCAATGGACTCGAAACTCTACTTTAAAAATAGAAATTTAGATTATGTATATAGATAGACATATCGACAGACAAGTCTGATAAACTTTTTATTGAAAAAAATATTGATTTCTCTTAATTAAAAGGAATTTTGATACGTTAATAAGTTAGTTATGGTTTCTTCAAAGAAGTCAATTAGATAGATCGATAGATAGAGATAGATAGATAGATAAGATAGATAGATGGATGGAGAGATAGATAGATTGATAAATAGATAGATAGATATAGATAGATAGATAGATGGCATGGTCTGGTGCCATGCTGCACATCATATCCCTTGCTTTACTCCACTGCTGTAGGTGAGTTAATAAAGAAGATAAGATCTGACGGTGGCCATAAAATCGAGTGGCAGAATGGCTAATTCCTAGGAAAGGTGCAAACTTCAAGAATACCAGTCGAATTGAGCAATAAACTTGAATCGAGTTGTTGGCACATGTGAACGACTTGAGATAAATGCTGGGAAACAGAAAAGAGGACAAAATGGAGTAGAGGACAAATTGGACAGAGAAATAGATCCAACAATAGGAATGGCAAATCCATTCGAAAATAAGAACATTAAGAGTCATAAAGTGACTAAATGAGATCAAATTGAAGAGAAATGGTCCACGTCCAGGTAGACTCCCAGGTTCTCAAGGCAAACTCCCAGGTTCTCCAGGTTCTGACTGACACCAAGGGAGTGCAGTGACAGTGAAGAATGTCTCAAAATCTGTTTTACATTCATGACTCGATTCAACTTAGAATCGCTTTTAAAAGCAAGTAATTCCATCTCCAAACAAGCAATAAACTTCCTAAATGAAAATTTAACAGAAAGCAAGACAGCGTGAAGTTTCCCATGCTGGAAACGACGCCGTGCAAAGCTGTGGAAGCCACTGGACTTCCATGGACGACAGAAACTTGAGCATGAATGAAAGTAACCAAATTTCAACGCAAAACCAACATGGATTTAAAAAAAAATCCATGTTGGTTTTTTGCATTGAAATTTGGTTTTTCAAAAAACCATTTTGAATCTAAAAAACCAATTTTGTCAGAAATTTTTTAGAGTGAGGAGAGAGACTTTAACAAGAATTAAAGTGACTTTCCCAAAATGAAAGTGAGTTTCCCAAAGTGAAAGGGACTTTCCCAAAATGAAAGTGACCTTCCCAAGAGGAAAGTGACTTTCCCAAAATGAAAGGGACTTTCCCAAAATGAAAGTGACCTTCCCAAATTGAAAGTGACCTTCCCAAAATGAACGCAACTATAAATATAGCCCAGTGATGAGTATTAGTTTTTTTTGTGTGAATGAAAAAGACTTGTCAGTATAGTCATTTCAGCGTTAAAGGAAATTGATCAGAATGAATTTATTGGACACAAAAGAGCCTTCAAAGAAAAAAGACTTTGAAATGGACAAAAATTGAATGTGACTTCAGTATAAAGGAAAACGACTTTCACAAAAGTGAGAGGGATCTCACCATGAATGAAAGTTACTTCACGATAACTTACACTCGTAAAGGAAATTGACTTTATAGCATGAATGAAAGTGATTCAGGATTACCAAAAGCAAAAATGAGAAGTGACCATAAAAAAGTTACTTCAGTAAAAAGTAGATTCAGCAGAGCAGTATATAACCCTTGAATGAAAGAAAACATAACTTCTCCAAAAAGGAAACTAACTTTAGAGGATAAACTTAAGCGAAAAAAAATCTTTCATATATTGGCATTTGAGAAATTGCAAATCACAAGTCAATGTGGTATGATAATAACATGGCTAATATGAAGGTGAACCTGTCAAATCAGGTTGCTGCAGCCAAAAATTTAAAAGTTGTAAAAATTTGAAATGTGAAGGAAGCTAGCAATTGACTTTCAAAATGTGGTGGACTGCACATGGCATGAATAGAAGTAACTTCTTTTTGTCAATGGCATATTATTATTTGAAATCATGCAACAGAACTCCCTTCTGGATGATGGATGATTTGACACCAGAGTATTGTGACCCCCATGACCAGCACACACCTATCATTGCATGGGTAATTGCAGTTGCTGGGCAAGAAAACGTCAGTGAAAACAGCACTCATTTATCACAGGACCATTTAAGGTATTTAGCGTTACGCACTCTTGCGAGATACATGCAGGGGCCCGGGGAACACATCATTTCGGAGGTGGAACACATTATTTGGAGGGGCATGGGAGGAAGAAAAGGCTGGGAGGCAGGAAGGGGGAGTTGGGGGGAGGTAGGGGGAGTAATGCTGGTTTTTTCGCCATTGGCCTTGGTTACACAAAATTAGCCAACGTCGAGGGGGGTCTTTTGTCCAACCACCATGTTATTGTAAGGGTGCTGTAATATTGCTGCAGGTACATCAGCTACAAGTCAGCTCCCACGAAGGTCCAAGGCCCCTGGACTCTGACAGGCTCTTTACCAGGTCTTTAGTCTCATCAGTCTCTATAGCCAGGCCTTGACAAGCAGGGAAGTTCTTATTAGTGAAAGAGAATTTGTAGGGTTGGTTTTGAACAAGGAAAAGTCCCCCCAAGGCATAGAACTTAGGAACACAAGCCCAAAAACCCCAAAGAGCCTGTAAAGACCCGTGTCCCTCATTGCTGACATTGGCACAAATGTTGGCTTTTGGCAACCACCGATTCTCCCACAACCGACCAACATAACCCAATTGAAGACATGCACAACCTTACCTAACCACACAATACTCTACAACCATTGTATATCAGTGATTCCCTAATCTGGTCACAACCCTTCAGTCTGTGCTTTGTCGAGTGAATTTGAACATTCAGAACAGACCGTTTCAAATCGCTTACATCAACCCATACAATGCAAACACAGGACCCTTGCACAGATGAACTCGACCTGTATCTCATAGAATTGATAACATTCACTACAGCCTGGATTTCCTGATTTCAGAATATCTCTTTCATTGCATACTTATCTCCCTATTTCACTTGCACTCTTATCAAAGGCAGATCAATTGAAAGCATTACATGGGACATTGAAACTTATGAAGGCATTATACATGTGTGGGACATGGTGGACTTCTAGAAGTACTATATGCATTGTCTGGTTATCATATCCATGTTAAATCAGATAAAACAACTTTCATCTCCAAAATACATAACTTTCCCCATTATAGTTTCATCACAGACTGCATAGTTAATCCTTAGAATTTATTAGTGCATCATGCAAATTACATACATACAGTTTTCAGGGCATTATACATTTTATGGCATCACTTCTCATGGCATCATTTGACCAGTGGCAATTAGTATTTCTAACTTCACAATTGAACAGAATCTGACGTTTTTATGCAAAAAATATTGAAATAGTAACTGTTGCAAAAATCCCAAATTCAATCCTCAAGGAAAGCGTCAGGTGAACTACAAATTGGAAGTTGGGTGACCTGGCTAATCAATTCTCCATCAGAATATTCAAAATTAAAACTTTTCAAGACATTTTAACAGACCCTAGTGGCAAGTGAGGAAAGGTGCTGCCAATCAAGTAAATGCCCATAATGCATTACAGGTAATCCCCAGCAGCCAGCACACTTCATTTTGGCACTATAGGGGCACTAATATGTGGAACACAAATAAGTTAGGCAATTAGCCCAGTGATGGGGGTGGCCTTGATTCAATGTGATTGTTGGCTGCATGATAAGTTGAGTCCTGACATTTGCTAACAGGGAACACAAAAACTGCCAAAGTATTGTTGATCAATAACATTTAACTTTATACTGATTGGTACCTAAAATGGTAAATAAAATGGGATTTTATAAATACTATATATGTATCTGTCTGTCACTCTAATCTATTGAAAGTTGATTAAAAATAGAACCAGAGGCTATCCATTTAGTTATGGCACACTTTTTAGAGACATTTTGTCAGCCTATTGTCATGTTTTGGGTTAATTCACTGTGGCACCAATTTGCATACACATTAGTTCTTGATTAAATCTTTAATATAAGCTATATTCTCCAACTATACATTATATCAGCCTGTGGTTAATCAGCCTCTCCAGCCTAGATGAAAGTATTTTATATTAAAAAACAAATTAACCCTAAAATAAGATGCAAAAGCGAATGTACATAATAATCATATGGAAATGATGCTGGTGCTCCCCAGGAGGGCGAGGGGTTGGATAAGGAGTCGTTTTTTTGGCCCAATCAAGGTTAACCAAGATGCATGCTGATGAGGAGTAACAATACATTGACATTTCTGACAGAGGAGGGCTTGTGCAAATCAACCCATCAGCCATTCAATCAGGCCAGGATACTTTTTCCTCTCAGCACTCCACTTGAGTCACCATTGGCACCCATCATTGGAAGCCATCATCGGGACCATCACTGGTCTTTTTAGCACACAATGCTTAGCCCTATCAGCTGAATGCTGGTTCAGAATACAGGCTGAATGCTGGATGTCGGTGTATTGTGAAATTCTCTGCAGGACCCCTGCCCAAGACTCCCATAATTTGCTCTGAGTAGCTCTGTTCAATTGTGACACAAGAAACCCCATTGTCTTTTGACACCCCCGTCAGATGGCGCTGCAGGGGGTATATACCAAACCTGATAACCAAACCGATTGCACATTAAACCAACTTGCATTTAGCTGCATTCAAACTGCATTGAGGAGAACAGTTCAACTCGCCCGCCACTCTCGCCCCTTGTCCCTCCCACCTATCAAAATGGATATCCGATACAACCAGTCAAGCCAACAGGCAGAACACAGCATCCTGTGGTCCAAAGTGAATCACCAAACTGATGGCCCAACCTGATGGTCCCAGCTTCTTTCAATGTTCTTTCTATAATAAGCACATCCTGCAAAGATGCTTGGACAACAATATAAGGCAGCTGACACAAGACCCACCATAGAATACACTGCCACTCCAAAAGTATGAGTGTGAAACTGTGTTCTATTTTGAACACTTCACACAACAAGACAACATACTGGTGGTTTTGTATGGTACTTACATTACAAACAACATGTTCTCATTAAAGAAGCATATACAGACATACTCAAACAGAAAAGACATATAGATGTAGCATTCAAAACGAAGTCCCTCAAGTATTGAACAAAGATACAAGCACAAAGCATGACCAGTTCTCTTGCACACAATCTCTCTGTAACAAGGAGCTCAAAATAAAGACAAAACGGATCTACATCATTGCTTGGAGCAGCTTCATTATCACATTATCTCATCTGATCATATCTGTTCTCATCGGATGAGATCGTTCTCATTCCATCTGTTCAGATCTCATTTCATCTCTCGTAATCTAATCATATTCATGTTCCTTCTCATCATCTCATCTCACCATTTCTTACTTCATCATTCTCATCTATTCTGATGTAATCCTATCATATCTAATCTAATCCTATCTCATATTTTCTTGTCTCTTGTCTTTTCTCATCTAATCCTATCATATCTAATCTAATCCTATCTCACATTTTCTTGTCTCTTCTCATCTTTTCTCACCTAATCCGATCATATCGAATCTTATCCTATCTCATATTTTGTTGTCTCTCCTTCCTTTTTCATCTAATCAAATCGTATCATATCTTATCCCATCTTTTCTAATCTTATCTAATCATATTTTATCTCATCGTCACTCACCTTGGGTGATCCCCAGTCTTGATGACTGCCCTTTTTCTCTTTCTCCTCTCTCATCTTCCTCCCTTTCTGCATCTGGGGGCAGCATGGAATCAGTCACAGGGAGGACGGGGGAAACCATGTAGAATCCACCTGTCACCCCTTCACCTTGATGTTGACCTTGACCTTGGAGGTCATCCAGGGATCCAACAAGTCTATTTTTAGAAACGTCATTGTGACCTTGACAATGCAAATGACCCTGACCTTCAAAGCTGTCTTCGTGACCTTGACTGTCAAAACCAGCAGAGAAAGAGTGTCTTTTGAAAGGTTTCAAGGGAGATTTGAGAGGAGTTAGTTCGTAATCAGAGTTGATCAGAATACTTTCTTGACTAGGAGCAAACAAAGGTTTGCGTTGCAGAGGAGCAAATGCAGTTCGTTTATTTGGACTGTTAAATGCCAAAGGTTTGGACTTGGGAGGTGTGGTAAGGTCCTCCAGTCTTAGGGTTTTGGGTTCACTGCTTTCTGTGGTGCCTGATTGACTGTTGTTTGAGGACCTTGCCTCTCTTAGGACTTGGAAGGGGTTGGCTTTCAGTTTGTTCGTTTTATTAGGGGTCCTGTGTTTGGTGGTGAGTTTGCAGCTGGACCTGTCAGAGTCACTGTTGCAGCTCTTTGAGGGAGAGGTCAACTGCAGAGAGGAGATCCTGAGGAACCCATGATCCTGTTTGCTGTTGCCGGAATGACCAGTATGGCCACTGTCCTGTCTCGTATCCTGTCTTTCAGGAGTGCCAAAGTCAGCAGTCGTATCCCACCAGAATCCTTCCTCCTGCCCAGGGGGTATCTGCCTAGCCCCGTCCGCTCCCCCCTGGGTGTGGGGTCTGCTGCTTCCCCCGGGGGGTCTTGGTCTCTCCCCGCGAGCAGCCAGCAAAGTTCCTGAAATCGGAGAAACAGAAATATGCTCAATGTCAAGCAAAGCAGGCCAATTACAATAAAAAGACGCCACGCGAACCAAAGCTTAATACAATGCACTCAGCTTAATGGAGAGAACGAGAGAATCACAATGCAAGTGACACATCAGCCCTGCTCACCTTCTTTTGTCAAATACATTTAGATTAAACCACTGCAATGTGAGAATCACCTGCAAGATTCCAAAGCTTAAAATAGTCTTGGGTGTCAGTCCAAAGGTATTTGATACAAAATGCATCTGACAGTATTGAGAATTTCCGTTGTAAAGCAGGGCTCAATTAATCAACATAAAAAGTGAATAAATTTAAACAAAATTTATATTTTCCAGTGAAACTGTATTGTAGAACAATAATTAAATTGCACTGAACCAAACAAAGGTGTCAAATCTTTCTATTCAGTAATAAGGAAAACACACATGAAAGGCATTTGCAAAGGAATTACAGGTCCATAATCCCCAGAAAGTTAAAACCTGATCAAAGAAATTACAGTCAGATCATGTTAGATAATTATATGTCTTGAGCTCTTCCACAAACTTATCTCGCCAAATGTCTTTTTGATACTTCAATAGTACAGATATAGATACTTTCAACATCACTGTAGTTTATTTGGGGCTCACTGATAACTTGATAAGCAATACAGTCTGTGGACATTTAAGCACAAGATTGGGTTCTGAGTCTTCCAAGATTGGGTTCTGACTGGCTCACCAATGTGTACCTTCTTTCTATAATGAGCTAGGTTCAAAGTGGCTCTATCATATTCATGTAATGCTCATCATAATGGCACTCTTCCTTAAGGTAGCTGTAATGCCATAGAACAGGACAAACTTTGTCAGATTTTTCTGAGATTTTGTCAGATTTCTGAGAGGCCATTACTCAAGACTGATAATGAGTAGATACAGAGAGACACTTCGGACAACCACTTAGAAAAGTATCAATTTCCATTGGGGAATCTTTTTGCTTAATGGCCAGCCTTTATTTAAGCATCACACAGAGGCAGGCCTCCTTATGCAATTGTTACCAATCTGTTTGGACAACATTACAAGGTTATAATAGCGAGTGCCTCCCCCTTTGCTCCTAAACAATAGCTTCTGTAGGAAATCTCAAAGGAAGAGCTCGACTCAAAGATGGACAAAATGTAAAATTAGCAAAACTTTGGTTTAGAATTAGCCTTGGTTGCTCCCCTCTGGCGGAAGGAGGGCTTATATATCCCTACGTAATGGTTCAAAGGTCCAATGAACCTCCTTTGAATAAGGTTGCAACCATAGGCAACAATTATCATACTAAGTTACTATTGTTTCCTCTGACGTCCGCATAATCTCAGAGTGACTGTCTCCCATTACAGAGTTACGAGGGTGAGAAAGACAGTTATTTGAGACTTTCTTTTTCAATTCCTAGTCTTCTGTTTATACTGAACAAAGGTTTGCAAGCATTATTTCAACATCCAACAATATTTGCTTTCCACCATCATCCCACTTATTTGCAGTTATATCTGTCTCAAGAGAATTATACATTTTTTCAATTAATGTAGACATGTGTGATACGTATGTATGTAGTTCTGGATATCAAAAACATCATGTACGGTTTCACTGTGGAAATATAATATAGGCCTACAATATATATTATAATATAGGCCGATAATATTTACGAAAATACAAGACAATGACCCAAAAATTGGCAAATTGAGAATAAGACAATTTCACACATTTTAAATTTCAACTATTCAGAAGTGTGAATATCCATTCTTGGGAATTGTCATGGTTCGCATTCAGATTCAATATTGTGCCACAATCATATCGAGGGACAGGGCAGAGAGAGAGTAAAGAGGGGTTTGTTCAACTTTGCATGCTGACATCAAAGGGATCCAATGGAAGCCTCGAAGTGAACTAGAAATGGGCATGACTATCACTCCCCTCAACCAAAAAGATTGTTTTTACAAGGTTCCAATTGAAATGCAAAAATTGAATTCCAGAAGCTCGGTTGCTTATTGTTGGTAGAAGACCAAAACGTTGGAAATGATAGGCCACATTTGGCCCTTCATTTGGACGAAATACAACATTTCAGAAGAACCACCAAATGTGATAGATATCAGGCTTGATTTGTGTTGGAATTTAATATGGACATGTAAAACCGTGTTGAATTATATTATATACTTGTTCCAATGTTCATCATTTCATGAAATTTTTAGGGAAACCTTCAACCTAATATTGGCAGGGCAGCTGAAATTCGAGACTTATAATTATGGAACATTGGTTACCTGGAATCTACTGGATAGATAGATAGATAGATAGATAGATAGATAGATAGATAGATAGATAGATAGATAGATAGATAGATAGATAGATCGATAGATAGATCGATAGATAGATCGATAGATAGATAGATAAATGGATAGATAGAAAGATAGATAGATAGATAGATAGATAGATAGATAGATAGATAGATAGATAGATAGATAGATAGATAGATAGATAGATAGATAGATTCCTGCACAGATATTATTCCTGCACAGTGATCACTCCAGAAAGGAGTGTACAGTGTACCTACATCTCTCTCTGCTTGACTAGAGTCACACATCTTCCTTTCTTTGGTCTTTGGTGCCAATAGGAACATTTTACTCATATCCTCGATTTTTTCAAGTGGGGGTCAGGCGTGCATTAAATAACACAGATGTTTTTTAGTAGGCATTGAAGAGATGATCCATTTAAGAGGGGGGGGTGCATTTTGGTCCGATGCTTTCTGCTAATTTTTTTCAGAAAATGTATAAACCTGTCAGACTACTAGGCCTAGTCTAATAGAGGGTCATCTACCCCACCCCATTGGTTTCTTCACCCCCTTTTTTAAGGAAATAAGGTGCTTGTGATGTACCTGGCTTGTGCTTATTTCTCCAATAGCAAGCCCAGGAGGGCATTTTCCCTGAAGATGACACGACACTGAGGGCAGTGGACTGGCTGTAGATGCTCTGGCCATCCTGACTCCGGCCATCTTGACTCTGGCCATCCTGGCTGCCCCCCTCCTCCTTCCCGGCCCCTGCATTCTTTCTTGGCAGTTGCTTCGCTTCCAGGGGAGACAGGGAATCCGACAGTTTCTTTTTCCTTCGCAGGGATCCGCACAGAAAGGCCATGCTGAAAAGAAGATGAAAATAATTCAAGAATAATTCCAAATAGTTGACTGATTCCAATCCTACAACAGACAGATTAGGCTAAAGACCTACCAAACTATAAATGTAATAAGGAAAACATTATTTCTAAATACATTAATTAGGTTTTTAATAACCACACGACAAGTCTATCTACCTATCTAACAGCTTGCTATATAAAGAGAATTTACTGGACTAGATAGAAGTCAATTCAGTGAATTTATTTTATTCCTATAAGGACTAATTGGTATACAGGTAATATTTTTTAATTACAATTAGTTATAAAGGCAAGTACCAATAACTTTAAATGCCCTGAAAAAAATTTTTCACAAAAAATGAAATATCATTTTCTATCATGTTGTAATTTCAGCCAATTATTTGAAGGGTAGGGGGTGGGGGAGGGGGGTTGAGGGTGTTTTGGTGGTGTGTCATTAGTACGGTAAAATAAGATAGAGGGCGTACTAGGCTGGTCCATATAAAATGTGCTGCCCCAAGCGGGAAAATCAATTTTACAGAAACAAAACTGATACCAGAGATCTGATTCATGGCAGCAGAAGACCGAGGCATTGAAGTTACCACCTTGCAGCAGTTAATCTAAAGTACAATCAGAGCAAAAATTCTATACATAGGCCCAAGCAATAATCATTGATTTATTGCAAAATGTACAGGTGAAGCTGTCATAACTGATAAGGCCTATTCTATTTTATTGCACAACAAGAATCCCACAACAAATTAAATCGAAAATATATTTCTGTAAAGCCGAGCATAAATTTGGATGTTGTTCAAGAATATGAGCAATGGCTAGGTAGCATACTTCCACACGGACTATAATGGAACCAAACTTTTAGAGGAGAGCGGGGCACCATGAGCCACAGGGCACTATGAGCTATGGCCCCTACAAAACAAACGGCGTGATAGAACTGTTTGATAGGAAGACCATATATTCCTTTCTAAACCTAGCATTGACTGTGGTAGCATTCATAATCTTTCTTTTCAATGTAGTACCAAGAATTGAAAAAAAATACTTCTGACTAGTGAAAAGCAAAATATTGAGCGGTGGAACTTTTTCTTCTGGTACTTAAACTATTGCCGGCATCTTCATAAAACTTTGTCTTCTTAGAGAAGGTAAGGCAAGTGCTAGGATGATGTCATAACATAGACACTATGATAAACTGGAAATGGTAATATGCACTAATAGATGCAATTTACTAATTGGGCACCATGAGCCACTTGGAGATGGGGCACCATGAGCCAGTTTAAATAAAGTTTTAGTACCTCCTTCTTGCAATTAAAGCTGAATTGTAGCAGCAACTCTACTGTTGTAAGTCCAGAACTACAGTGCGAGACATCAGCAGCTGTTTAGGACCCATTTGTGCTATTTTCATAGAAAAATATGCAAAATCCATATTGTGGTATGTGCCAAGGGGAAATTTCAAGTAAATCATCTGGTTTATGAGGTATCAGTTCTTTAAAGTTGAATGAGAAGGAAAATACATGTATGTAAACAGCCCTCCATGCCATGGCTCATGGTGCCCCAGATTCGGGGCACAATGGGCGGCTTACAAAATTTTTAAAGGCGACGTTTAACTTTTTTAAAAATTAAGAATATCATGTAACAACTCTGAATATTTTAGCGAAGAGGTCTTGCTACATATGATTATGTGAAGCAACCAGCTATTTTACCATAGAAACTTTAGGCTCAGGAGCTTAAAATGAGAAAAGTGGCTCATGGTACCTCGCTCTCCCCTACTTATAAATCTCGCGCAGATTACAAAAATATTCCTTGCCTGGGTGCAGTGGTTGGGCATTGTAATTGCCTACACATGTACACCATTTAAACGCAAATTAAAAACCTTTCTTAGCTTGTACATGCTTACTACAATTTAAAATCATCCTTTCTTACACCTCATTATGAAATGGCTTCCAGGATTCCAGTTACAATATGGTGCTGGGTGCCACCCACTTAAGCCCATTACCTTAAATTGACTACACTGCAGCAGGGCAGTGTACATGCAAACACCAGTTTAATGGAGGTATAACAATGGTTGTCAGTAGTGTCATGCAATGGCGGAATATTGTACTGCAGTGACCTTATGGAGGGCCAACCTTGTCATTGGGCAGAGGGGACTTCTGCTGCTGTAACCTGATCACACCAAGGGCCTTTGCACAAACAGGGTGGTGCCCTCGAGCACTGCGATTGACTAGTCAAGTTATACACACGGCAGGAGGCAGCCCAGCCACTTTGTCACTTCCTATCCCGCAATTAAGTGTCATGCAGAGACCTTTCAATCACACATCAATGTACAACATGTCTCAGCCCAGTGGCCTCGAGCCCTCATTCAAGCCTTCATTCAAGGCCTCATCTGCTGGCAGTGTTCTGCATCCCAGCAAGAGGCGGCTCAGAGGCTGCTTCGTCCAGGTGCAGTATCCAGAGCTGCATAAAAGAATCAGGGTCAAGTTACTCCCTGTGCAGGGTGACTTTATCAGCCAAACATCCAATGGTGTCCAATGGTATCCAAAGCAATCCTGTGGCACCAGTTCAAGTTCTATACAACACGTGAAATTTTGTAAGAATGCCAAGTTTTGACCTGCAGATACCATCAAGGCCTGCACAAGATGTGTCGTGTGTCCCATGATATAAGAGTGTCATCCGCTGACAAACTATTGGTTGGCTCACTAATTAAGACAGGACTAATGGATGGCCTGTCAGCCAACCCTATAATGCAATATAGATGCAAGAGATAACTTGTATAATGCCATATCTCCAGAATGCTAGTGGAGATTCAGCCTGACTGACTCTACTGAGAGTTATCAAATGTCCATTATATGACTTGACTTCTCACCATTGGGAGTCCATCTCAGTCAGCTGTTTTTTCCTCACCCACCCTCCCCTATAGAAGCAGAATGGGGCACAATAAGCACACGTCATCATGGCAACGGGTACATTGTTCCTTACACACGTCACATGACCATCCCTGGTAATGACGACGTAACGTAAAACGTCACAATGCAACGTCACACGTCACAAAGCAACGTCACAATGATTGATGGGCGTCAAATGGTGACATGAAATTCACTCATGTGACACTGCAGCAGCCTGCCAGCAGGTCAAGGGAGGCAATAAGGCATTTGGGGTCCTCAGGATGGCCCAGTCCTCTTTGTGGCTTCATCCCCACAAACGACTTAAAGCTACTTAAATTCAAATCTACCACAGGCCTTATATTTATAACCCAGAATTTTATTCACAGGGATGATTTAATTATCCAAAGAGTGTTTGAAACTTTAACTTTTATGTCAGATTGTTCTGGATGCTTGCTTGGTCTGACAAAAGAAACTCATCAAACAATAGACTTGTCAATTCAATGTTGAATTTTTTTCTGGAAGACCAAAATGTAACTTAAATTAAATTGCTGATAATCTAGCCCCATAATCAATGGCATAATTGAAGCTGATTCTAGTTTAAAGCTAGACTGGACATCCGTAAGGAAGCATCAACTTTTTACAACAAATCTGATACATCGGCCCAGAACATTCAATGAAGAGATTAGCAGAAAGGGTAATATTAATGCCCCAGTTCCGTCACTGGTTACGGGGCGAAATTTTAAGTCCTTGATAATATTTTTGGAGGAGGTGGTACATGGCAGAGGATAAAACTACAGTAATGAGCACTCCAACCAAAGTGAGGAATTAAATTTCACAAGAGTGGGCGGGTGAATGACAGTGAGGAATAATGATTGCCAGGATCTTGTTAGGGACTGCCAGGTTATAATGAGCTGATATTTCAACCTCCAGATGGCTACTCCGGAGGTCATGGGCCCACAACAATTGGCTGACCTCTGCAGCAATGATAGCTAAGGGCCTGCTGGACTAGTCATCCGTACAGGACTATTCCAACTAGTCCGACTAGTTGCTGCTCACCCGATTTCTACAAATGAATTTTTCTTTTATTTTTTGAAACTTAATATTTTCTATCTATGCCTCACACAAAATCAGCCTCATTTCAGATGTTTTGTTTCCTAACCACTTATAACCAACTTAGATCTTTCTCTGGTTTACTCATTGGACTACTTTCCGATTAACCCAACCCTTTAGGTCTGACCTAATTAACACAAATCATCCTAAAAGTATCTATATAAACGGATAAAGAGTCAATTTACAAGAACTGGAGAACTTTTTATCCCTAAGGGATAGCTTGAGATGAATTCTAGGAAAAAAATGGCCAACCCGGCAACACACAATGTTTATACAACGATTATACAATTAATTAAAAGCATATCACGGTGGAATAAGATGTTAAATCGGAGGAATCAGTTCGTAAATCGGCGGGATAAGATCGTAAATCGGCGGAGACAAGATCATATCCCTGTGGGAAAGATCTAAATGCCTGTGGGGCAAGATCTAAATGCCTGTGGGATGTCAAAAATCGTCGGCGGGATGTCAAAAATAGTCGGCGGATGTCAAAAACCGTCGGCGGGCTATCAAAAACTACAAATGTCCCACAGGGAAAGTAAAAATATCCCACAGGGGCAGGAGAGGTCCCCACAGATAAAAATTTGGGCTCTATCCCGGCGACTTGGAAAAAAAATGTCAACATATTGAAACTTTTTTGACATCCACAGCGCAGTTCTTCCCATTTCTAGGAACCCTGAGGGAAACAAAAAGTACCTTTGTGGGATGTAGACTGGCGGGATTTTTGAAAAATGGCTTTATTTAAAGAGGTACGAGCATTTTGGGGTAAAAGTCGGGAACCCATCTTTTTAGCATATTTCAGGTATGCCGATTCCGAAAAAACCGGTTCCCAAGCGATATTCCGGGTCCTTCACCTCCTAATTTGCATAACAAAATGGCCGCCAAATTAGCACTTTTTTGATCATTTTAAAGCAGTAACCTTCAATATACTACTGTTTAGGAAAGCAAAAAAGGCAAGCTAAGTGGCCCATGCAATCCATGTTTTGAAGACCAAGGAATACTCACATCATTTTAGAATCAATTATACAAGTTTGAGGGTCATTGATATGCAAATTAGTAGCCGCCATTATACAAAAATGCCTTTTCTTCAATAACTTCCATACTAATCAAGCAAATTTAACAAATTAAAGTTCTATACCAATGTTTTAAGGGTCAATGAAGATTATGAAAATCTATTAAGTCATAACACTCATCCAATATTAATTATGCAAGAATCATGGTCATTAGTATGTTAATTAGCGATGAAATATTACAGAAAATACCAATCTTCACAGTGTCGTTTCTGCTAATCCAGGAATCTTTACAAATTAAAGGTCTATACCAATGTTTAAAGTCTATGAAGATAATGAACTTATTCATAAAGTCATAACTCTCATCAAATATTAATTATGGAAAAACAATTGTCATTAGTATGCAAATTAGCATGACATATTTCAGAAGAATAGATTTCGTTATATCGATGCTGCTAATCCTTAAAACTTTACAAAATAAAATGTATATGCCAATATTTTAAGGGTCAATGAAGAAGTCATTGACAAAGTCCTTACATTCATCTGATATTAGTTATGCAAGACCTGCAGTCAGTAGTAAATTAGCAGTATCATATAACTGCAAAAAAAGTGTATTCTTATACCTTTCCTACGCATCAAGCAAACTAAAGCAAATGAAGTCCTCCAACAATTTTAGTCTTTTCAAAGTTAGTCTGCACTACTTCAAAGGTCAATGCAGGTCATGAATTCATTCAAAACATAATAATATCAGTGATATCCCTAAATTTGTTTTGTTTGTTAAGTTTGCTGGATTAGCGAGGAAGATCAGGGCTGGAATTCTGTTTTGGGGCAGGCGAAGTTAGGCAGGAGCTCCAATTATTCAGCAGTGTCTCATGGCCCGAAATGCCTTCTAAGCAATCTGAAGCACCAATTCCCCCATAAAAGACATGGAATCACTGTATTATCATTTTATGTAGTGTCCAAATTAGTAAAGTTTGAATGTCATACACATATTAAATGCTTCAAATTAAACAGTCATCATGAAAGTTTATGAGTAAAATAAAGAAGGGCATAACAATTCAAACTGTTATTATTTGGTATTCTGTGCGGGATCAGATGCAGCAAACAAATTTGAAAACTCAATAATATTATGCCTTCTTCATGGCTCTTCCCTCTCAATAACTCTCACCTCCTCTCAAAAGATCTTGCCTCATCTCTAGCTCTTGCCTCCTTCATCGCATTCGCCATCCTTTCCAGTGACCCCAATCTCCATAATCTCCCTTTCCGCCTCCTTCCCAGCTCTTCCCTTCTGCCTGATAGCTCCTGTCTCCCACCTGACTGCCTCCTCCTAGCTCTTGCCTCCACAACAGCCATTCTCTCCTCTCTCTGACTTCTGTGTTCTCCCACTCAGCCCGATCCCAAGTTTTTCCAACAGCTTTTGCTTTGTCAAATTGTGTTTCCTACCTCTGTGCTCATCTTCCTTTTTCCTCCACGATATCTGCATTCTCCTCTGCCTCCTGCCTAACTCCTGCCTCCCTACTCAATAGCTCATCTGTTCTCCCTTCACTGTCTACTTCTTAGCTCCTTCCTGATAGATCTATTGGTTTCCTCCTCCCTGCATTGCCTCCTACCCATCGGCTCTCCCCTCTTTTTTCTGCTTCCACTATCTCTTGCCTCCTCCCCCAGAGTGGTTCTTCAATAAATATGTGGCTACTCCTAGCTAACTAAATGACTCCTCCTTCCCTGCTTGCTCCCAGTTTCTCTTGGTACCCTCCTCCTCCCTTGTTGCGCAATTGTCTCCATCAAGTGGTCCTATCAGAATATCTCCTGACGATCCCTACCTTTCTCTCTCACTACCAGTGTTCCATGCACACATCAAATTTTTTTATCAAAAAAATGAATACACTGTCTGCTCTTCGTGTAGGCTTCACTGTTATAAGGGGAAAGTAGCAGTTTTATTATAGTAGGAGTGTCAGTATTGCCTCAGAATATTTTTGCATATTGGGAGTTGCAAGGTGACTTCATTTCTGAGTTGAGGGATCTTCTATTAAGGAATATGATATCATCTTGATACAACCAGTCAGGAAGATATGATGGGACCTTTGCTGAATTTCAAGGCCGGCATGTGCCAACATGCATGGAGACCCTGAAAATTCTGAAGAGACACCTTTTTCCGCAAATATGACATCGCTTATAATCACACAAATAACCATTATTATTTTAATGAGTTTATGGCTTTATGAATGAGTTTTTGACCCTTGAGCCAGTGGTATGGAAGTTTTATTTGAAAAATTTGTTGGATTAGTGAGGCAGATATTAAGAAAAACATTTTACTTATTAGTATATATATATATATGTACAAACGACGATTATTCTTGTATAATTAATATTTTAGGAATGTCATGACTTTTTAGCTTTGTTACTTAAGTTTTAAATGTAAAGTAGGCTGGATTAGCAGAGAGGATACGAAAAACTTTTTTTTTTCTGTAATATTTTATCGCTATTTAGCATACTAATGACTATTATTTTTCCATAATAAATATTTATTAGTGTTATCATTTTATAAATAAGTTCATTATCTTCATTGACTCTCAAAAATTGGTAAAGCACTTTAATTTTAAAGTTTGCTGGATTAGCAGAGAAGATATACTAAGAAAATTGTTATTTTCTGTAATATTTCATCACAAATTGGCAAATTAATGACCATTATTCTAGCATAATTAATATTGGATGAGTGTTATGACTTAATAGATGGATTCATCATCTTCATTTACCCTCAAAACATTGGTATAGAACTTTAATTTGTTAAATTTGCTTGATTAGTAAGGAAGTTATTGAAGAAAAGGCATTTTTGTATAATGGCTGCTACTAATTTGCATATCAATGACCCTCAAACTTGTATAATTGATTCTAAAATCGTGTGAGTATTCCTTGGTCTTCATAACATGGATTGGGCCACTTAGCTTGCCTTTTTTGCTTTCCTAAACAGTAGTAAATTGAAGGTTACTGCTTTAAAACGATCCAATAATTGCTAATTTGGCGGCCATTTTGTTATGCAAATTAGGAGGTGAAGGAACCGGAATATCGCTTGGGAACCGGTTTTTTCGGAATCGGCATACCTGAAATATGCTAAAAAGATGGGTTCCCGACTTTTACCCCAAAATGCTTGTACCATCCAAATATTTCAAAAATCCCGCCAGTCTAATGTGAAAAATCGTCGGCATGCAGGATCACCCAAATTCATCCAAATTTCCAAGAAATACCATCCCGCCGACGTCTAAGAAAGTGCTCCGTAACGTGTCGTGAGATCTTAGCATAATTTAGTCTTTGAGGCAGGGCTTGTTACCCAACTCCATGGAGTTAGTGGGATAACTAAAATCAAATTGATACAAGGGTCCTGGTTAGCAAATGACCGACAATGACCAGAGGGTCCATCATGGTAGCTGAAGGTCAGCAATACGAGGTCAAGGTCACAGTAGTGCCAAGCCAAGGTCAAGGGGGTGCCCTGGAGCCCCCTGAGGTCATGGTCGAGGTCAGTGCAGGGCAAGGACACAGCAGTACATTTCCCCAACACAAGCACCCCTAATGCTGCATAATCAGTTCCTGTTGGTCAAGCGGAAGGACCATTGGAGGGGCCATTGACGAGATTAATTGCCTGCCCAGACAGCACTGCACCGACGGACCATCAGCGGTCCGCCGATGCCGAATCGGCGGACCATCGTAGAGAGCCACCGACGGCCCATCATCGTTTTGGCCAGCACCCCGACTGCGGTCCTTCACTGGCTTGCCAACAATCGGACCATTGACGGACCACCATTGGGCCACTGATTGGCAAATGAGACACACTGCAAAGAATTGTCAATGGACCATTGATGGACCGCTGATGGCTTGCCAACAATCCAACCATCAGTGGGCCGCCATTGGGCCACTGATTGACAACTTATATATCCCTTTAAAGAACTGTTGGTGGACTGTCGATGGACCACTGATGGCTTGCCAATGATCGGTTCATGGTCGTTTTGGCCAGCACCCCGACTGTGGTCCTTGAATGGCTTGCCAATGATCGAGCCATTTACGGGCCGTCATTTGGCCACTGATCAACAAATTGTATACCCTCTAATTTCTGTCGATGGACTGTTGACGGACCACTAATGGCTTGCCAGTGATCGGTTCATGGTCGTTTTGGCCAGCACCCCGACTGTGGTCCTTGAATGGCTTGCCAATGATCGAGCCATTGACGGGCCATCATTTGGCCACTGATTGACAAATTATATACCCTCTAATTTCTGTTGATGGACTGTTGGCGGACCACTAATGGCTTGCCAATGATCGGGTCACGGTCGTTTTTGCCAGCACTCCGACTGTGGTCCTTGAATGGCTTGCCAATGATCGAGCCATTGACGGACCATCATTTGGCCGCTGATTGACAAATTATATATCCTCTAATTTCTGTCGATGGACTGTTGATGGACCACTAATGGCTAGCCAGTGATCGGGTCATGGTCGTTTTGGCCAGCACCCCAACTGTGGTCCTTCAATGGCTTGCCAATGATCAGACCATCGATGGGCCGTCATGGGGCCACCAGTTGACAAATGATATACCAGGCACACACTGTCGATTGTACCATCGTTGGACTGCTCACGGCTTGCCAACAATCGGACTATCCCTGAGCCGTCTTTGGACCGCTGATGGGCCAATAATACAAACCTTCAAACTGTAGACGGACAGTTGATGGACCATCAATGACAGAATGGCAAATCTAAGGCGGGATGGCTGAGTAATGGCCTGTCAATTATCGGACCATCAGTGGGCCGTTGTCGGCCTGCTTAAAGACCAATGATAAACCTTCAACAAACAAATCATCATACCATAGTAGCCCACCAATGGGCATCAATAATTGACATAGTGATCCTACTATGATTATGATTTACAATGAGTGGATTAAGCCACCTATAGATATATACTAAAACAACAAAAATCTTTTAGAGTATTTTTTGATATGAAATCATTCATTTACAAAACATATAGACTGTAAAAAGTAAAAGCAGGGAATATGAGCATTGGCGAATCCAAACCGGTAGTTAAGGGGCTCCGGGCATCATTTTGGCATCCTTTGGCCCATGGCACTGCATATTTTCTTCAAAATGCTGTGCAAAGTGATGAACCTGTAAAAACCAAATATTATAACACTTAATACTGCATTTCTTGTGCAAACGATGAAAATTTTTTATCTTATACAATTATTTAAGAGAGAGTAGGCAGAGACGAGAGGAGCCAGGGTGAGGGAAGAAGCAGGGAGGGAGAGGAGTTCTCGTTAGGGGGAGACCATTTAATATCCGGGGGGGGGGGGGCTTGGAGTTTCTTTTAAATAAATAATTTCTTACTCAGTTTTGGCGAAAAAAATAATTTCTTTCTGGGCAGTCTTGAAATAAATAATTTCCGGTGGGGGTTTTTCTTAACAAGGTGTAGCGTGATTTAGGAATGAATATTCGGGGACTTTGCTCGCTTGAAATAAATAATTACTGCCGCCCCGTACAATGAAATAAATAATTTCCTGCCAAGGAAAACTCTAAGCCCCCCTGATTATGAAATGGTCGCCCCCTTAAGGAAAAAAAAGCAATGGTCAGAAACGACAAGAACAAGGAAGGAGGAAGAAAAGAAGTTGGAAAAGGGGAGGTACAGGGAAGTACAGAAAGGAAGCAGGACAATATAACTTCACTCATATCTAATTAACATGTCAAAATATGCCAAGGCCCTCTCTGGAAATCTAATGGCTGCCCCATATATATCATTGGCATGCCATTGGCGAGCCACCAATGGATTGCCGCTTGTGCGCCACCTCGATTTGTACCAATGTCGGCTGCCTTCAATTAACACTCAGCGGTACGTTAGCAGCATGCCATCGGCGGGCCACCAATGGTTCGCCGATTTCACACGACCCTCAATTGGTAGGCCAACCGATATTGGTTTGCCTTCAATTAGCCCCCCGAGCCATATTCAAGTGGGTGCCGTCAGCGGGCCGCTAATGGCTTGCCGACTGAGCACCACATGCGAAAATGGAGGGAAAACGAATCTGCCACATGCAACTGACTGATTGTAGTCTGCAGTATAACCAAAATGAAAAACAGGTAGAAATTGGCTTCTTAGGATGCCTGGATGTTTCGTAAAACTACTTACCTAACAATACAAGACATTTTCAGCTTCAAAGTGTTGATTTTCATTCGCGCAAAGTCACAAACTTCCTCATGCCTCTTCATTGCAGCAGACATTTTGTAGAAGTAGCATGTGGTTTTCCCTGGACTCATGAGTCCTCTTCTTCCGACTTACCGTCAATGGACCGCCAATGGCTGGCCAATTGTGTACCACCATCGGTTTGTTGGCTACCCTTCAATTAGCCAACAACGGTACGTCAGTGGCTTGCCATCAGTGGGCCTTCAATGGCTTGCCTATTGTGCGCCATCATAAATTTGACTAGCCCTCAGTGGTATGTCAGTGGCAGGCCATTGGCGGACCTCCAATGGCTTGCCGATTGGGCAGCACCAATAGATATAGTTACATAGTTGGCTTGTCTTTGATGAGCCATCAATGGTGTGTCAGTGGTGCGCCATCACCGGACCTGCAATGGCTTGCCAATTGCACACCACCGTCAGATTGTGACATAATCTGCTTGCCTTTGATTAGCCCTCAGCGGTGTGACTGTGGCACGCCATTGGCGGACCTCCGATGACTTGCCGATTGCACACCACCATCAGATTGTGACATAATTTGCTTGCCTTTGATTAGCCATTAGCGGTGTATTAGTGGCATGCCTCGGCAGGCCTCCAATGGCTTGCCGATTATGCACCACTGTTACCTTAGTACATAATCGCTTGCCTTTGATTAGCCATCAGCGGTGTACCAGTGGCATGCCATCGGCGGGCCTCCAATGGCTTGCCATTTACACACCACTGTTCTCTTGGTACATAATGGGCTTGCCTTGAATGGACCGCCAGCGGCTGGGCGGAGGCTTGCCGCTGCCTACCATCCGACCACTGCCGTCGACGGACCGACGGTGCATGCTGTCTGGGTGTCAATTCACAACTATAATCTTAATCACTAGCAGAAGTTTAATTCAATTGGGTCCCAAACTCAATCAATCATAACTATCTACTGTCTGTCTTTCACAATTATTTACAATTATTGATAACCAGACACTATATCCAAGATGTCACCATCTCTGACTTGGTAAATTGGTGTAATCTGTCTAGAGTGATGCACTGATGGTCAGTTGGTATTAATTAAATTCAGACATAAATGATTACAAATTCAGTACATGTGTATATCTTTTTAATGATCACACATGTCATGTGCATTGTGCACATTTATTTTCAGACTTTTTGAAAACTTCATTGCGTCACATTTTTTGAAAACTTCACTGTCTCGCAGAGAAGGTATTTGCTGTTCATCGGTTAAAAATAAATAACTCCTTTGACAAGGTATTAATTTCTGTTCCTCATGTGAATTCAAGTTTCCACTCTCAATATCTTAGCTTTTCAATAAAACACCAGGCTTCGCTACTGTGCATTGGGCGGTTCATCATCCACCTGGTGGATAGGACCCAAAACACCCTGGCACCAAAATGAAAACGCCCACTGACAATGCCCTAGGACCTATGCCTGGGACAGACAGTTTCAGTATAAAAGTGCAGACATTAACTGACATAAATAAAGAGACAGATATAACCTACATTTCCTGGCAAAAGATACATAGTTCATAAGCAAGTTTTACAAACTAATTAAATAGTTGTCTCTGCATTAAAAGGGGAACCTCTCTAAAGAAAAAAAAGAGCCACTATGTAGAGTACAGGATATTTAAAAGCAACTGTTCCTGAGATCCCTAGCTATTTCAATATAAATTTTTTTCTTTCTTTTTTGAAATTGATAATCCATTTTGAAATAAAATTAACATTCAATTATCATACTTATCTCGGTCAAGAAAGCATATAGGCCTATAGAAGAGGATACATGAAGCACATGTCACCTAAACGACGAATAGCAAATAACACTAAGTGGAGGTAAATTAATAAATTTCTTCCAAGACATGTGGCCTTTTGATGCATACCTGCGTATCACAAATTAATTCGGCAGCAGATTTTTATAACTGTGGAAAATTAATATGTCACTTTAGTTCAACCTTGAAATAAACATGGAAACATTTTACTTTTTTACCCCTTAATGCTATTAAATATGCTTTTATATTATTTAATTTCTCAACGTCTTCTCTATTATCCCTAACTATTGGAGGAGGGATAAATTGATAATTTCAAAAAGACAAGAATAATTGGGGAAGTAAATAAGAGAAAGACTGGACATTATCAGCAGTGCAACAACACATATACCTGTTATGATATAAGGCGGTCAATAAAAGTTTGTGAAAAAAAATATTAAAAATACAGATAATTAATTTGACAAATAAAAAACAACTTTGCCCCTAAAGAGGTTGGATTTTATCTAGAGGGTTGGCAGAGATCTGCAGTGAGAGGGATCCACCTTTTAAAACCAGTGTGACATGCGAGACCCCTCAAGAGGTTGGATCAGCTTCCCACAAAATTTTTAGGAAACTGCAGAATTATGCAGGCAGCTGCTGAATTGTGAAATTCTACAGCTTCCTACAGAATTCTGCAGCAGTGCATACAACCTCCCCAACTGCATAACTCCTACAGAATTACAGATTTTGCTGCAGAATTTTTTCAGATTACTGCAGTGACAGAGGACAACAAAAATTCTAATTCTTCGGGTGGCTGCAGAATTCTGCGACTGCAGACCCCCCCCCCCTCCCTCAAACGACCCCCCGAACCGCTACCCCTTCCCCAAAAACAAATGTTTCCTTGGTAGTGGCAAAACCTTGTCAAAGAGGTCTGAACTTGGCAGATGCATTTCAATAAGATCAAGTACCAGAGGTTCAAAAATACTGCATGGAGCTGCAGAACAGCACTTCAGCAAAGATTCTCTGGAATTTGCTGCAGAACTGCAGAATTCTGCAGCTTCCAACAGAACTGCAGAATTTGCTGCAGAACTGCAGAATTCTGTAGCTTCCGGCAGAACTGCAAAATATATTGCAGAACAAGCAGGCGCAGGAAAAAATTTAAATGTACCGGTACTGGAAAAATCCTGCAGGGAGTTGCAGAACTGCAGAATTCTTGCTGCAGAAATGCTGATTTCTGTAGACAGCTGCAGAATTGGTGAAATTCTGCAGGCAGATGCAGAATTTGCTATATTCTGCACCTTCCATCAGAATTCTGCAGCTTGCCGCAGAAGTGCATAAAACCTCTCAATCATATCTTAATTTATCCAGATAATTATACTAAGTCTTGTTTCAGCCTGAAGGGCAGGAAGATTATCCAACTTAACTGATTTTACCCTCATATTGTACAGGAATTACTTACGTGCTCTGTTAATGTAAAACATTACACAGCATTTTGCGGATTGTTTATTGTCAGTCAATCCAATTTACAATAGTCAAAAGTGCCCTGGCCATGCTGGTCCAACCTTCCCCGTCTCAACTTCTTATGAAAATTTGCTTGCCTCACCGACAAGGTCGAATGTGAACTTACTTAATTGGTAATAATTTCAATTAATGAGACTTGTCTGACAGAATCCCATATATTTTAGAAACGGTGACACAGCAATCGAAACAATAAAAGTAACTTTTTATGCTGAAATACAGGAAACCTGAAATGAAACTCACATTTTTCCTTCAATGCTCCGGAATTTTTTGGCCAAAATGCACCACAAAAGGTCTATTCATTGGGAATATGGATAACTCTTCATGTTCTATTTTTAAAAAATCGGGGATGGTCCAACGTGCCCCGTTCTCCCCTGCGTAAAATTTAAAAAAATATATACATTGTTGGTTCTAAATAAATAGTGTGAAGGACAAAAATGCAGATCTCTTAAGATTCATACTATAGAATTTGTTTTACAGCAGATCACATCGAATGCTGTATAATGCTCTAGTAATAAAATTTTGGGTTAAGATCATGGGGTTAAGATAGAGATCACTGTATGTGATTGAAACCAGTCTTCTCAGTCCACCAGGTGGGAGAGAGTATGATTTCACAATTTGGAAACCTCCTGGTGGATGGAAGCCGAACTAGGGTACTATCAAAACTCAAAGCTGTCTGATCTGGCAGATAAAGATAATAAAAAAGATAACAATACAGGCCTAGGTACAAAATAGGCCTACAGGATGTTTAGAAAATAGAAGGACAATCTGGCAATCTTAACGGTTGTTGCAAATTATTATCAGTCCTTATGCAATTGATAATGATGAAAAACAAACAATAGTAAAGTAGCCTAGAATAAAATATGTCACAAACTTATAAGTAATTTTCATATCCCTCACTTGACAACCAAGACTATAGATGCAAATACACTAAATGTATGGGATTGCAAAGAGCACTTTACATGTAAGAAATGAGAAATTTAGATCTAGATCAATGTTGATCATTGTGCTAATCTATCAGGATCAACAATATTTCATACAGTAACTTCACTTGAGACAGTTAGACGATCGAGGTGTTGCTGCCGCGCAACTTATGTATACCAAAGATTTAAGAATGACTGCATAGATCCTACAGAGCCTTTGACAATGTTTGATATCACGAACTATAATAATTTACTCAGGCCATGAACTCTTCCAACATCTAGAGGAGACAGCTGTCTCTATTCTACATCTAATCATTAGACATTCTAAACTTCTAAATGCTTCATCTTCCACCTTAACCAGTATAAATTAATTTAATCAACATGTTACTTACCGAATGCCTTATAGTTCCAAATGTTTACAAACGAAGAATGTCATTGCTGTATAGAACGTGCATAGGGCCTATAATCTAAAATCGCAGGTGACCGACCAACAACACAGTTGACTGGCCCGCCATTCTCTAGTTTCCATGGCAACCTCTGGTAGAGCACTCGGTCACGCACCTGTATGCAAATGAGATGGTAGCAAAATGGCCTGCTGTTGGGTTGAGATGACTAGTCCACGGGGACTGCTCACATGGCTTAGGGCGACCACGCGCACTCCCAAATGTCCCTGCTTGCCAAGCTTATCTTTTGATCAGTGTCATTTGTTTGTATCAAATAGACGATGAATCATCAGTTTTAGATGTTACCGGTCTTCTTCTGATGATACTGAGTTCCTGAGTTCCAGTCCAGGTAAATTCAAGGAACTGTTCACCTTCCATGGCTTAAAATTGTTTTTCTGTTTGGTTACCTTTGTCCAAAGGCATCACAGGTAAAGGGAAAAAATCTACGAAGAGTCAATTGAGTCTTATCAATTAGCAATTAGAGCCTGATGTTACCATGCATTGCTTGTATGTCACTGTTTTATAATGGCAATAAAGCTGCAGACAACTCTCAAGGATTAAAACTTGCAACATCTTCCTTGTTTTGGATAATAACCCGACAGCTTCGTGAGCTACACAAATGTTTTCAACTTTCTATAACTTTTTTTGTTTCCGAGGATTAATTCCAGCTGACCAGACCATGGACGATTGGACTTTCTACAATGTAAGGGAAAGGGCTGTGAAAGGGCGTCCATGACCACTAAGATGACCACTTAGACCAAACCAAGCTTAATTATCGCCCATGCTATGCTATGCATAGGGCGATTATGCTTTAGTGCTGAAATCTACTGAAGGGGTGAAACAACCAATGCTGTGGCCTCAACCAGCCCACTCTGGAAGTTCTTATCATATGCATAACACATTGATACCATTGTAGATGTGCACAACGGTTGGTATTTTCAGTTTAATTCAATATTAGAAAATTTACTATTATCAGTTTTAGAGGCTATCAAGGTCCAGAAAGCCTGCATTGTGGTGGCCATTTTCCCTTCCACAGGGTGAGTTTTAGTACACAGAATAGCCACTGCAAGCAGCAACTCATTCACATACATTACACAAGAGGGCAGCACCTGCAAGTCCTTTGCCAGTTCCTCCCTTTGCACCACATTCTATTTCTGGGAAACTCAGCAATTCCTGCATCTCAGTATAGTTCATGCATCTTTCCAACTAATTATACAGGTAGCACGGGCTTATATTGTATCTATTTCATATTATTCTATTCTCTTCCCTCCAATCTACGGGCAACTTACTATATATTATATAAATCTGTTTTATATTTATGTAAATAAAATACTGGTTATAATATACACTCATGTAAACAAAAGATAGACATATAGATAGATAGATAGATAGATAGATAGATAGATAGATAGATAGATAGATGCATGGATAGACGGATTGGCAGACAGATAGGATAGATGGATGGGATATACAGTAGGATAGGATAGATGGAAAGTATAAACGGATAGGATAAACAGACAGGATAGATAGATGTGTGTGTGTGTGTGTGTATTTGTGTTTTACGCCTCTGCAGCACCTTATTGAGCTATATCGAGGCTTGCTGGGTTGTTATTTGTCGTTGTTAATTTTCCTCATATATTTTGTAGTATGTCTGTGTTTGGTACAAAAATGAGATTATGTTTTCTGGTTTATCTACGAGAAGTCGAAGTGGGTTTGTTGGGAGAAGTGCATTTCTTTGTGTTTGAAAATCTCTACAATCCTTTAGGATATGTTTAATCGTGAGGGGACATTGGCATTTCTCACAAATCGCGGCTGGGAAGGATAGATAGATAGATAGATGGAGGAATGGATTGACAGATGGATTGATGGATATATGGGTTGACAGACGGACAGGATAGACGGATGGGATAAACAGATAGGATAAACGGATAGGATAAACAGATGGGATAAACAGGTAGGATAAACGGATAGGATATACGGATGGGATAAACGGATAGGATAAACGGATAGGATAAACGAACGGGATAAACGGATAGGATAAACGGATAGGTTAAATAGAAACTTAGATAGATAGATGAATCAATGGATTGACGGATGGATTGAATGATAGATAGACAGATGGATAGACAGATTGACAGACAGATAGGATAGATGGATAGGATAGATGGCTGGGATAAACAGATAGGATAGATGGATAGTATAAACGGATAGGATAAACAGACAGGATAGATAGATAGATAGATGGAGGAATGGATTGACGGTTGGCTTAATGGATAGATGGGTTGACAGACGGATAGGATAGACGGATAGGATAAACAGATAGGATAAACATATAGGATAAACGGATAGGATAAACAGATAGGATACACGGATAGGATAAACGGATAGGATAAACGGGATAAATGGGATAAACGGATAGGATAAACGGATAGGATAAACGGATAGGATAACGGGTAGGATAAACGGATAGGATAAACGGATATGTTAAATGGATAGGATAAACGGATAGGATAACAGATAGGATAAACGGATAGGATAAACGGATAGGATAAACAGATAGGATAAACAGATAGGATAAACAGGATAAATGGGATGAACCAATGCTTATGGGGTACTGGATAAACGGATAGGATAAACGGATAGAATAACGGATAGGATTAATGGATAGGATAAACGGGATAAACAGGATAACGGATAGGATAAACCGATAGGATAAACGGATGGGATAAATGGATAGGATAAACGGATGGGATAAACGGATAGGATAAACGGATAGGATGAATGGATAGGATAAACAGATAGGATAAACGGATAGGATATATGGGTAGGATAAACGGATAGGATAAACGGGATAAATGGGATAAACGGGATAACGGATAGGATAAATGGGTATGTTAAACGGATAGGGTCAACAGATAGGGTGATGGATAGGATAAATGGATAGGATAAACTGATAGGATAAACAGATAGGATACACAAATAGGATAAATAGATAAGATAACAGGATAAATGGGATGAACCAGTGCTTATGGGGTACTGGATAAACGGATAGGATAAACGGATAGGATAAACAGATAGGATAAATAGATAGGATAAATGGATAGGATAAACGGGATAAACAGGATAACGGGTAGGATACACGGATAGGATAAACGGATAGGATAAACAGATATGATAAACGGAGATGATAAATGGAGAGGATAAATGGATAGGATAAATGGATAGGATAAACGAATGGGATAAACTGGCTAACGGATAGGATAAACATAGGATAAAACATGCGGGGCATGGGCGATGCTGTGCCATTATATGTGCTTGTTAAGGATAACAACTTCAAGGCAGCAAGGCTGATTCACCAACATGGCTTTTCGGGAAGTCCTTAATCCGAAGATAATGTGCCACTTTGACTTTACTTTCATAAGTTTCAACTTACACTGAATCGGTGAATCCCAATTACTACATAAACATGCTTTTTCTCATATCCGATTAACAATGCTACGATCGAGGATTTTTTCCGAAAGTTCTGTCCAAATGGCCCTAACTTTAGGCAAATTTTATATAGACACATGGAATTTTGGTCAGTTAAGACTCAGGCAATTTGTATCGGTTATTCACCAAGGGAGAGGGAATCTGTGATCTATCATCCGAGGACATTAGCCCGAGATGTGATAAACACATATTCCAGATCCCACGATGAATAACCGGCTTAAACCATGGAAAAAACTCTCAAACAGTAAAACATGAGATGGTGAGTGGGCAGTAATATGGGGATTATCACCCTGATTTACTGGCATGTGATTAGCAGACAGGGGTGCGAAATGGTATAAGCCGTTTTAAAATCCTAAAAAAAAATCAGCATTTCTGGGTGAAATTCTTTGTTGTCCACTTATGGAGGTAATGGAGGGTAAAGGAAGAAGAAGGTTAGGGGAATGAGGATGCTGAGGGAGGGGAGGTCGGCACGGGAGGGAGGAGACGTATGGGAGGTTCAGGGAAGCAAATGTAGGGAGGAAATATCAATGCAGGGAAAGGTATGTGTGTAAGGAGGCACTGAAGATCGATAGCACACTAAGAGAAAAAGCTACACTATCCTGTTTCTCAAATCAATTTTTGTTGGGTGTTCCGACATGCATGGGGCCCAAAGAAAAAATAACACCGCAATCTGAATACAATTACCACTTTCATTTTCTGACCAAATTAGATGATAGTCCCATGCCATTGGTGCTTGACATTTTAATTTTCGGACAGAGAAAAGACCAAATCCAGCTACACCATCTTGATTGCCCAAAGATAAAATAACCAAGTAACATTATTCCAAATGCCCATTTCACTTTCTGATCCAATTGGATGATAGTCACATGCCATTGGTGCGTGACATTTTCATCTTGGGACATGGAGAAGACTAAAACCAAGGTACACCATCTTGATTGCCAAAAGACAAAGCAACCATCAATCTGATTTCAAATGCTCTTTTCAATTTCTTGCCAAATTAGATGATAGTCCCATGCCATTGGTGCCTGACATTTTCATTTTGGGACAGGGAAAAGACAAAATCAAGGTATACCATCTTGATTGTCCAAAGACAAAACAACCCTGCTATCAGATTTCACATCCTTTCAGCATCTAGCCCATTTATATTAGACGGCACTCACATGCCAACGTTTCTTGACACTTACATCAAGGGAAAAGCTAAAGACTAAATCCAGGATTCCAGGTACACCATCAAGATAAAGACAAAACAACCCAGCAATCTGATTTCAAATCCTCCTTTCACTTTCTGACCAAATTGCAGGGTATAAAATAAGAAAATTTGATCACTGCACATATTGTCCCGTGCAAACTTAGGGTGACCAATCGGCGTTCTCAGATGCCAGCGTGCATGCATGGCTCAATTGAAAAATGAAATATTATCATCTAAAATTGTGGAATGAAATATCAGTACATTTGTCTAGACAGCTTGTTGATGAGCTATGGCCGATCTTACTTTTTTAATTGTGTCCGATTGAGCTCTGCTGCTTACATTTCTACACTTCTGAAGTAAACAACCAACAAACTAGCTTTCTTCTGCAGTTAATTAAATGTCAGTCCAAAATTGAACATGAAAGTACCTTAGTTGAATAATTTGAAACAAAGTCAGTTGATCACCCTTTGTTCCAGTAAAAATTGAGGAGATAAATTTATTTATGAAACTGTGTGGAAGCTCAGAGAAATAACAAAATATGTTACTGGAGCCACTGAAAGAATTCTGTGTCATTTCATCAAATTTCAGAATATTTTCCCACTCGACTGATTCAAAACACCTTGAAAGTTTACCAGAACCAAGCACAAATCCCAAGTTATACAGTAATATCTTGAATAGTTTCTCTGAAAATAAAATTGAGATTTTTGTGAAATTTTTATAAGTCCAGATATCTGAAGGCATGTAACTCAATCAGTGTAAAACCTAGAGACTTGCAATTAGGCAGAACAAGTTTTAATATAACGCATTGTTTCAGCCACCTCAGTGCATTTGCATCCATTCCACGGATTTTTTGAAAAAATCGGAAAATTTCAGTTTATTCACATTTTTGTCCTGAAATTTCTGAGATTGTGTTATTTGGGATTGGTGAGAAACCTTGATTCTGGTATATTTTTAAGGCTTTCTGGTTCAGGAAATTAATTTTTCAGTAAAATTTCATGTCTGGTAGCAATTTAAAATGTCAAGTGATCAAACATTTTTAGTCTGTCTCAACATGGCCAAATTTTGTTACAATTTAAATTGATTTGGAATGAAGTGGTGAACTGAGCAACAGGCTTTGGTTTGTGAGACTAAAATCTGCTGTCAATACAAATTTTCAACAAATGCAGAGAAATCACAATTTTGTATCACATGAAGTTGTGTTGAGGGGTCTCAATTTTTGATATAATGCTGAACCCTTTGATATGTTTAGCTTGTCATGTTGCCCCTCAGCAGATCAATAAGAAACAATAACGCAGTTGGCTAATGACTATTTTGAAATTCATAAACTGGATGGTTTTACTCTCCAATGCATATTTTTTAGGAGAATGGTTTCAAAGCAGTTGCACCTACTGAACCAGAATCAGATAAAATTATCTGGGAAAATTTCCAGTCGCCTCTCAGGCACAGGCATTCTGGTCATTTGCCAGCCTTTCCACTCTATGGCCTGCATGACGCTTACCTCCTTAAACAATGAAAGGAATGTGGGTTAAGTTCTGGGCAATCAACAACCCTGCATGGCTGTACCCCATATGTGCAACATTACAGCAGGGTGATCGATTCATGGTTTTGCCAACCTTGATGTGTCTGTAGTGGTGATGAGCACCAGTCACTGGAGTCTAATGCAGAAGTGTTGTGAATAATTGTAATGCCTATGCTCTGAGGCAGTGTTTAAAGATTTATATATTTAGCTATCCATGAGCAAGAATATATTCTTCTTACATCATGATATTGTATTTGGAAAATCTACTGAACGACAAAGAGTTATCAAGCAGTACGAATCGCCAAAACTATCAACAGGCGGACAAAAGTATTACATTTGTTGAACATATATTTTGAGCTTTATGCAGTAGGGTGCATCGTCTGCCCCTTATATCCTCAAAATTTCATGCACTTTTGCAGTATTGTTCCTTATGTCACAAAAGTAGCCCTGTAAATTTTTTTGAAACATTCCAATGTCTAAGGGTGGCATCACAGCCTTGAAATTTGAGCATAAGGCATTATTTTGCCGTTTCGCGGTTGTGAATAATATTTTCAGTTTTTTATTTCATTGACTTATAGACAGTGCAGTTAGAAAATGAGCTTCAATTTGTACCAACATCAATGGTTTCCATTTAGGAGAAGTTGTGTTTGTGCAGTGATATTTTCCTTTTTGAATTATTGAAATGTGATAAATCTAAAAAACTATTTGAATATGACTTTCGGAACTGAGAGAAGTCTCTAAACTGAGGAAGTGATCTACCACATCATTTAATAAAACCTTTATGGAATTATAATTCAGTCAAAAGAAAAATACATGGCAGAACGACGTTGCATTAAAGTGATTTATTTCTCATGCTTACTTGTATTTAATGCAAATTTGTATGTTTGGATATTGTTGACTAGATATTTGAAAAACATGTTGAAATACTTACTTTCTTCACCAAAGTGTGCCTTATACTTTATTCCAATGACGGTGTGACAGTTGTGCAACAAGAGACCTTTAAAGCAGTTCTTTCAAAACATTTTTTCACCATAGTCCAAAATTTTCTACTTTCGGAATTTCCTCAAAGTGAAAAACTTTCAGAAATATAGCTTTCTTCCATTCAAATTGAAGCTTATTTTCTTCAAAGAACAATGGTATATGAATCAAATTCCAAAATCAAACGATAGGCTAATATTTCTAACCGCGATTATACAAAACATCACTTCTTGTCATGTTAGGACTAAACTTTAATGCAATTGTGCCACCCTAAGGCCACGACCAATCTTACTGAAATTTCGCAGAATGTCTTTTTACTGGCAATGGAATAATATGGCAAAAGTGCAAATGAATACGACTATTTAAGGGGCATACGATGCACCCTATTATGCAGTTCACCATATTTTATTTAGCATTAAAGGGTGAAATTGATCACTGCACAAATTCAGATTGATCACTGCACATTTCAGATTGATCACTGCACATTTTGGGATCGTTGCACGCTTATTTTATACCCTGCCAAATTGGATGATAGTCCCATGCCATTGGTGCTTGACATTTTCATTTTGGGACAGGGAAAAGACTAAATCCAGGTACACCACCTTGATTGCCCAAAGACAAATCAACCCAGTTATATGACTTCAAATGCTCCTTTCACTTTCTGACCCATTTAGATGACAGTCACATGCCATTGGTGCTTTGCATTTTCATTTTGGGACGGGGAAAAGACAAAATCCAAGTAGACCATCTTGATTGGCCAAAGACAACATGATACAGCAATCCGATATCCAATGCTCCTTTCACTTTCTGACCCATTCAGATGACAGTCACATGCCATTGGTGCTTTGCATTTTTATTTTGGGACGGGGAAAAGACCAAATCCAAGTAGACCATCTTGATTGGCCAAAGACAACATGATACAGCAATCCAATTTCCAATGCTCCTTTCACTTTCTGATCCAATTAGATGACAGTCACATGCCATTGGTGCTTGACATTTTCATTTTGGGACAGGGAAAAGACTAAACCCAGGTACACCACCTTGATTGCCTAAAGACAAATCAACCCAGTTATATGACTTCAAATGCTCCTTTCACTTTCTGACCCATTTAGATGATAGTCCCATGCCATTGGTGCTTGACATTTTCATTTTGGGACAGGGAAAAGACTAAATCCAGGTACACCACCTTGATTGCCTAAAGACAAATCAACCCAGTTATATGACTTCAAATGCTCCTTTCACTTTCTGACCCATTTAGATGACAGTCACATGCCATTGGTGCTTTGCATTTTCATTTTGGGACGGGGAAAAGACAAAATCCAAGTAGACCATCTTGATTGGCCAAAGACAACATGATACAGCAATCCAATTTCCAATGCTCCTTTCGCTTTCTGACCCAATTAGATGATAGTCACATGCCATTGGTGTTTGACTTTTTCATTTTGGGACAGGGAAAAGACCAAATCCAGGTTAGCCCTGGACCCCTGTGGGACAGAGGTCATGGATCCTCCCATTGAAAAATCATGAGATTTGAAAGAAAGGGTTTGGGAGAATTCAATTATCTCTGTCAGTTTTATACTTATGCCGAAATCAAAAACACATTTTGAAAATAGATAAAATTTGCTACTGACGGCACCTATTTCTATGAATTCAGTCTTCCTGATATCCTCAGAGTTATCCTCTGAACTCCACATAAGATATTTTGTCCTTATGCATTGAGAAAATGGCCTTCTTTGATTGGTCCGATTTCCAGTTTTTTGATGACGTCACAGGCACTGATGGTGATGTCATAACAGAGCTATGGTGACATCACAGTGGTGACATCACAGATCAGAGAAACCTTGATGGCTGAAACTTTCCATTTTTCGTGGATTTCTCTGTCTTTTTTAGTGATTTTCTCCCTCTCAACAATGAGAGAATGCCTTCAAAAATAGTGCCGTCAGTAGAATAGTATGTAAGGTAAATAAAAATCTAAGTTTTTTGATATTTGGTGCATTAGTTTCTTTGCCATCTCACATCTCCCGATGCAGTGTCAACATCTCAAGATTTTGCATGGGATGACCCATGACCCATGCTACCGCATGGGTCCCAGGGCTAAATCCAGGTACACCATCTTAATTGCCCAAAGACAAATCAACCCAGTTATATAATTTCAAATGCCCATTTCGCTTTCTGACCCAATTAGATGATAGTCACATGCCATTTGTGTTTGACTATTTCCTTTTGAGACAGGGAAAAGACCAAATCCAGGTACACAATCTTGATTGCCCAAAGACAAAACAACCCAGCAGTCTGATTTCCAATGCTCCTTTCACTTTCTGACACAATTAGATGATAATAACATGCCATTGGAGCTTGACATTTTTATGTTGCGACAGGAAAAAGACCAAATCCAAGTAGACCATCTTGATTGCCCAAAGACAAAGCAACCATCAATCCGATTCCAAATGCTCTTTTCACTTTCTGACCAAATTAGATGATAGTCACATGCCATTGGTGTTTGACATTTTCATCTGGCGACAGGGAAGACCAAATCTAGGTACACCATCTTGATTGCCCAAATACAACATGATACAGCAATCCTATTTCCAATGCTCCTTTCACTTTCTGACCCAATTAGATGATATTCCCATGCCATTGGTGTTTGACATATCCATTTTGGGACTGGGAAAAGACCAAATCCAGGTACACCATCTTGACTGCCCAAAGACAAAGCAACCATCAATCTGATTTCCAATGCTACTTTCACTTTCTGACCAAATTAGATGATAATCACATGGCATTGGTGCTTGACATTTTCATTTTGGGACAGGGGAAAGACTAAATCCAGGTACACCATCTTGACTGCCCAAAGACAAAGCAACCATCAATCTGATTTCCAATGCTCCTTTCACTTTCTGACCAAATTAGATGATAATCACATGGCATTGGTGCTTGACATTTTCATTTTGGGACAGGGAAAAGACCAAAACCAGGTACACCATCTTGATTGCCCAAAGACAACACGATACAGCAATCTGATTTCCAATGCTCCTTTCACTTTCTGACCAAATTAGATGATAATCACATGGCATTGGTGCTTGACATTTTCATTTTGGGACAGGGAAAAGACCAAAACCAGGTACACCATCTTGATTGCCCAAAGACAACACGATACAGCAATCTGATTTCCAATGCTCCTTTCTCTTTCTGACCCAATTTGATGATAATAACATGCCATTGGCACTTGACATTTTCATTTTGGGACAGGGAAAAGACTAAATCCAGGTACACCACCTTGATTGCCCAAAGACAAAGCAACCCATCAATCTGATTCCCAATGCTCCTTTCACTTTCTGACCCAATTAGATGATAGTCACATGCCATTGGTGCTTGACATTTTCATTTTGGGACAGGGAAAAGACCAAATCCAGGTACACCATCTTGATTGCCCAAAGACAACATGATACAGCAATCTGATTTCCAATGCTCCTTTTACTTTCTGACTAAATTAGATGATAATAACACGCCCTTGGTGCTTGACATTTTAATCTTGGGACATGGAGAAGACTAAAATCAAGGTACATCATCTTGATTGTCCAAAGACAAAACAACCATCAATCTGATTCCAAATGCTCTTTTCACTTTCTGACCCAATTAGATTAGAATCATATGCCATTGGTGCTTGACATTCTCATCTGGCGACAAGAAAAAGACCAAAGTAGACCATCTTGATTGGCCAAAGACAACACAATACAGCAATCCAATTTCAAATGCTCCTTTCACTTTCTGACCCAATTAGATGGTAGTCACATGACATTGGTGCTTGACAATTTTATCTGGGGACAGGGAAAAGACTAATTCCAGGTTGATTGCCCAAAGAAAACATGATACAGCAATCTGATTTCCAATGCTCCTTTCACATTCTGACCGAATTAGCATGATAATCACATGACATTGGTGCTTGACATTTTCATCTGGTGACAGGGAAGACCAAATCCAAGTACACCATCTTGATTGGCCAAAGACAACATGATACAGCAATCCGATTTCCAATGCTCCTTTCACTTTCTGACCCAATTAGATGATAATCACATGCCATTGGTGTTTGATATTTTCATCCGGCGACAGGGAAGTCAAAATCCAGGTACACAATCTTGATAGAGCATTCCCATTTCCAATGCTCCTCTCACTTTCTGACTAAATTAGATGATAATCACATGCCATTGGTGCTTGAAATTCTAACATTGGGACATGGGGAAGACTAAAATCAAGGTACACCATCTTGATTGCCCAAAGACAACACAACCTATGAATCTGATTTCCAATGCTCCTTTCAGTTTCTGACCGAATAAGATGATAGTCACAATTTTATCTGGGGACAGGGAAAAGACTAATTCCAGGATGATTGCCCAAAGATAACATGATACAGCAATCTGATTTCCAATGCTCCTTTCACATTCTGACCAAATTAGTATGATAGTCACATGTCATTGGTGCCTGACATTTTCTTTTTGGGACAGGGAAGACCAAATCCAAGTACACCATCTTGATTGGCCAAAGACAACATGATACAGCAATCCAATTTCCAATGCTCCTTTCACTTTCTGACAGTGTTGGAGTCGAGGCCAGGACATCCGAGACCAAGACCGAGACCGAGGCATGAGCATCCGAGACCGAGACCGAGGCATTACCCTCCGAGACCAAGACCGAGACCGAGGCATGAGCATCCGAGACCGAGACCGAGACCGAGGCCGGCTGGACAAAATTTATGATTCATTGCCGAACTATTTTAGCTTGGTATATTATCGGCATTTAGCCATCGCTTACGATAAGGCTATAACAGTACAATTAAAGATTCACTGAATGACTCAAGTAAAACTCTGAAATGAAGACAATAAGGGGGGCACCATTACATTTTTAAAGAACAGGGCATGGAACTCATCTCACTGGGATTTTTTTTTTTACAGAAACAGTGACAGATAAGATTTGTTTTGATGTCTAACAACCTCAATTATGTTTAATTATTTACTTCTAAATCAAACATTGCAGACTGAGATACAGTAGCCCATCCACCAGAAATTCATTTCAAGACTGAGCACTGCATGGGAAGGAATTAATTAAATCTTTTTCACCATGACTGGAAAATAATTGGTTATTTTTTAAAAAAATTCTGAGGCAGCTTATCACTTTCATTACCGGCTTTATTATAACTGCTTTAAAAAATTCACTTTCTAGATACATGTAGAAAAAAAATTGTAGATAGATACTCTGAATTTCTGGGTTCGAATTTATCAGGCAGTTGCAAATTTGTGTTATATCAAAGTTATTTGGAATATTTTTTGAGGCATGGATGAGATTCAGTCATAAATTTTGTCCTGTTCCATTTTGTTGGGCTGTGTTTTAAGTCAGACACTCTGGTGTTTGAAGTTGATGATCAGGTACTAACGCATCTTGCATAACATGTGAACAAAAACTTTAAAACTTTAAATTGTTATAGTCGAAATTTACATGAAATAATGTTCAACTCAATTAGTGAAGGAAAATAAAAATTCAAATACTGTCAGTCGATTAACGGCACCGCATATAACTTGGCACTAAGCCTAAAATAGGCCGGCCTAGATATAGACAGTCTTAAAAGACAAGCAGAAAATTATTCTATCAGATTATAATAATGTATAGGATAATAGGTTCCTTGTATTAAATAAACTGACAGATAATTATACTTAGCTGACATGAAAATTTTGTTTGACTGTTCCAGCAAAATTGAACTATATTAATTTCGCTGGCCTCGGACGTGCCTCGGACAAATATCCGAGGCCAGAGGGTCCGAGACCAAGGCCAAGGCCAAGGATTGGTCATCCGAGACCGAGACCGAGGCCGAGACCATTAAAAGTGGCTCCGAGGCCGGCCTCGAGGACGAGGCCGGCCTCGAGGACTCCAACACTGCTTTCTGACCCAATTAGATGATAATCACATGCCATTTGTGTTTGACATTTTCATCCGGCGACAGGGGAGACCAAATCCAGGTACACAATCTTGATTGCCCGAAGACAACATGATACAGCAATCCGATTTCCAATGCTCCTTTATCTTTCTGACTAAATTAGATGATATTCACATGCCATTGGTGCTTGAAATTTTAATATTGGGACATGGAGAAGACTAAAATCAAGGTACACCATCTTGATTGCCCAAAGACAAAGCAACCATCAATCTGATTCCAAATGCTCTTTTCACTTTCTGACCCAATTAGATGATAGTCACATGCCATTGGTGCTTGACATTTTCATTTTGGGACAGGGAAAAGACCAAATCCAGGTACACCACCTTGATTGCACAAAGACAAAACAACCCACCAATCTGATTTCCAATGCTCCTTTCACTTTCTGACCCAATTATATGATAATCATATGCCATTGGTGCTTGACATTTTTATCTTGCGACAGGAAAAAGACCAAATCCAAGTACACCATCTTGATTGCCCAAAGACAACACGATACAGCAATCCGATTTCCAATGCTCCTTTCACTTTCTGACTAAATTAGATGATAATCACACGCCCTTGGTGCTTGAACTTTTAATCTTGGGACATGGAGAAGACTAAAATCAAGGTATATCATCTTGATTGTCCAAAGACAAAGCAACCATCAATCTGATTCCAAATGCTCTTTTCATTTTCTGACCAAATTAGATTAGAATCATATGCCATTGGTGCTTGACATTTTCATCTGGCGACAAGAAAAAGACCAAAGTAGACCATCTTGATTGCCCAAAGACAAAGCAACCATCAATCCGATTCCAAATGCTCTTTTCACTTTCTAACCAAATTAGATGATAGTCACATGCCATTGGTTCTTGACATTTTCATCTGGTGACAGGGAAGACCAAATCCAAGTACACCATCTTGATTGGCCAAAGACAACATGATACAGCAATCTGATTTCCAATGCTCCTTTCACTTTCTGACCCAATTAGATGATAATCACATGCCATTTGTGTTTGACATTTTCATCCGGCGACAGGGGAGACCAAATCCAGGTACACAATCTTGATTGCCCGAAGACAACATGATACAGCAATCCGATTTCCAATGCTCCTTTCACTTTCTGACTAAATTAGATGATAGTCACATGCCATTGGTGCTTGAAATTTTAATATTGGGACATGGAGAAGACTAAAATCAAGGTACACCATCTTGATTGCCCAAAGACAAAGCAACCCATCAATCTGATTTCCAATGCTCCTTTCTCTTTCTGACCCAATTTGATGATAATAACATGCCATTGGCACTTGACATTTTCATTTTGGGACAGGAAAAAGACCAAATCCAAGTACACCATCTTGATTGACCAAAGACAACACGATACAGCAATCCGATTTCCAATACTCCTTTCACTTTCTGACCAAATTAGATGATAGTCACATGCCATTGGTGTTTGACATTTTCATTTTGGGACAGGGGAAAGGCCAAATCCAGGTGCACCACCTTGATTGGCCAAAGACAAAACAACCCAGTAATATCATTTCAAATGCTCCTTTCACTTCCTGACCCAATAAGATGATAGTACCATGCCATTGGAAAGGAGCATTGGAAGACCAAATCCAGGTAGACCATCTTGATTAGCCAAAAGACAACACGATACACCAATCTGATTTTCAATGCTCCTTTCACTTTCTGACCTAATTAGATGATAATCACATGCTTGACAATTTCATCTGGGGACAGGGAAAAGAACAAATCCAGGTACACCATCTTGATTAGCAAAAAGACAACATAATACAGCAATCCGATATCCAATGCTCCTATCACTTTCTGACCCATTTAGATGACAGTCACATGCCATTGGTGCTTTGCATTTTCATTTTGGGACGGGGAAAAGACAAAATCCAAGTAGACCATCTTGATTGGACAAAGACAACATGATACAGCAATCCAATTTCTTTCTGATCCAATTAGATGCTAGTCACATGCCATTGGTGCTTGACATTTTCATCTGGGGACAGGGAAAAGACTAAATCCAGGTACACCACCTTGATTGCCCAAAGACAAAACAACCCAGTTATATGACTTCAAATGCTCCTTTCACTTTCTGACCCATTTAGATGACAGTCACATGCCATTGGTGCTTTGCATTTTCATTTTGGGACGGGGAAAAGACCAAATCCAAGTAGACCATCTTGATTGGCCAAAGACAACATGATACAGCAATCCAATTTCCAATGCTCCTTTCACTTCCTGACCCAATAAGATGATAGTACCATGCCATTGGAAAAGAGCATTGGAAGCCCAAATCGAGGTAGACCATCTTGATTAGCCAAAAGACAACATGATACAGCAATCCGATATCCAATGCTCCTTTCACCTTCTGACCCATTTAGATGACAGTCACATGCCATTGGTGCTTTGCATTTTCATTTTGGGACGGGTTAAAGACCAAATCCAAGTAGACCATCTTGATTGGCCAAAGACAACATGATACAGCAATCCGATATCCAATGCTCCTTTCACTTTCTGACCCATTCAGATGACAGTCACATGCCATTGGTGCTTTGCATTTTTATTTTGGGACGGGGAAAAGACCAAATCCAAGTAGACCATCTTGATTGGCCAAAGACAACATGATACAGCAATCCAATTTCCAATGCTCCTTTCACTTTCTGATCCAATTAGATGACAGTCACATGCCATTGGTGCTTTGCATTTTCATTTTGGGACGGGGAAAAGACCAAATCCAAGTAGACCATCTTGATTGGACAAAGACAACATGATACAGCAATCCAATTTCTTTCTGACCCAATTAGATGCTAGTCACATGCCATTTGTGCTTGACATTTTCATCTGGGGACAGGGAAAAGACCAAAACCAGGTACACCATCTTGATTGCCCAAAGACAACACGATACAGCAATCTGATTTCCAATGCTCCTTTCACTTTCTGACCCAATTAGATGATAATCACATGCCATTGGTTCTTGACATTTTCATTTTGGGACAGGGAAAAGACCAAAACCAGGTACACCATCTTGATTGCCCAAAGACAACATGATACAGCAATCTGATTTCCAATGCTCCTTTCTCTTTCTGACCCAATTTGATGATAATAACATGCCATTGGAGCTTGACATTTTTATGTTGTGACAGGAAAAAGACCAAATCCAAGTACACCATCTTGATTGCCCAAAGACAACACGATACAGCAATCCGATTTCCAATACTCCTTTCACTTTCTGACCAAATAAGACGATAGTCACATGCCATTGGTGCTTGACATTTTCATTTTGGGACAGGGGAAAGACCAAATCCAGGTGCACCACCTTGATTGGCCAAAGACAAAACAACCCATTAATATCATTTCAAATGCTCCTTTCACTTCCTGACCCAATAAGATGATAGTACCATGCCATTGGAAAGGAGCATTGGAAGCCCAAATCGAGGTAGACCATCTTGATTAGCCAAAAGACAACATGATACAGCAATCCGATATCCAATGCTCCTTTCACCTTCTGACCCATTTAGATGATAATCACATGGCATTGGTGCTTGACATTTTCATTTTGGGACAGGGAAAAGACTAAATCCAGGTACACCATCTTGACTGCCCAAAGACAAAGCAACCATCAATCTGATTTCCAATGCTCCTTTCACTTTCTGACCAAATTAGATGATAATCACATGGCATTGGTGCTTGACATTTTCATTTTTGGACGGGGAAAAGACCAAATCCAAGTACACCATCTTGATTGCCCAAAGACAACACGATACAGCAATCCAATTTCCCATGCTCCTGTCACTTTCTGACCCAATTAGATAGTCACATGCCATTGGTGCTCGACATTTTCATCTGGTGGCAGGGAAGACCAAATCCAGGTACACCATCTTTATTGGACAAAGACAACATGATACAGCAATCCAATTTCTTTCTGACCCAATTAGAATCATGCCATTGGTGCTTGACATTCCATTGGTGCTTGACATTTTCATCTGGCGACAGGGAAAGGACTAAATCCATCATGGGAAAAGCAAAAGACTCATTCCAGGTTCACCAAATGAATTGCCCGAAGAGGCAAAGACAAAACGACCCAGTAATATCATTGTCATAATTATTTAAACTTTCCAACCTAGTTCAATGAGTCACATGCCATGGACCCATGGTAGCCAGACATGTTGTTCTGATGAACAGATAGGTTTACCTCTTGAATAAATTCACACATGGCTAAACATTGGCCAGGCCATTGCAAATCAAGTAGAGAGTTCTGACAAGCGTATCTTTAAAATATATACATTCATTTATGTATGTACAAGGGTTTAACAATAATTTAAAATATATAACAGCACTCTAATTTAGTTATCCGCCATGTAGGGTTGATATAAAAACAATATTATCACCATTCTGGATTTCATAATTTAACTCCCCCTGAAATAAAAATGTAGACAGAATGATTAATTCCTAGTAAAATCTTTGACACAAATGACCAGTGGCTGCATGCTGCAGGAATGTCGTCTCTTATTATGCGTATTAGGTCTCTTTAACAATATGTTAAAAGCTTTCCTGGCATCAGTTTATCATAACTTCTGTGTCATAATTAATCCAGCAACATTTAATGACAATTCAAGGGAAAAGACATCAATACAGACCATTAATTCCCAGTCAGCATCGTTAATTAGAACCAATATTCCCGGCCTCCTGCAATAAGGAAGAAAACCACCATTTCAAGCAATACAATGGCCAAGATTCTGTAGAAATAGGTCTATGTAATCTTTTGAAAGTTTTAGTATGAAAACCCAAGCATCCAAGGATTCAAAGTCTAGATTTTTTTGGTTTGATTAGTGTTTTGGGGCGTTCGCTTGTTGGCGTGCACTTCTTTCTGTACATCTGTTGCACTGACTTGGCTTTGCCATTGCTGTCTGTTCAAAATAATAACCTGGGGTGAAGTGGCATACAATGTATAGGCTTAAAGACATTTTTGCTAATTCTACAACACCTTCTGCTCAGCTCGATGAAAGTCTGGCTGTGACAATGCCATACTCCTCCTTCACACTTTCAAATTGTCAATTAATAATCAATATCATATTACTAACAGTAGCATAAGGGGCCGACCAGATGATCTTTGGGGGGGGGGGGGCTATGGATATTTGGTGAAAAAAAAAGATTGTTTCCCACTTGACACTAAAAAAAAAGTTTGTTCAGCACATGGAAATAAAAAAAAAGTTTGTTTCTACCTGTAGCTAGGGTACCGTACTGTTCAAATTCCGATAAAAAGTTTGTTGCGAGTGCACATGCGAAAAAATTGTTCGTCGACGCGCCGCAAACGAAAAAAAAAGTTCGTCCCGGGGGTAAAGTCCATAGCCCCCCCCCAACTATCGTCTGGTCGGCCCCTAATATAATAAAATCCCGCCATGTGACCGCGTAAAAACAGAGATCAGCCTAAAGGCGATCAAATATGGAAACTCTAATTTTTCTTACACTGTGTCGTTCTGCATGAATAGTTCTGGCCTTTCTTTCAGCATGTTGTCCTTGATCCAAACCAAAAGTTCTCTGACGGTCCCTGGAAAAATGGTTTACAACACAATAAGGATGGATCATTTGGACATTACAACATGCACTGTGTGGCTAAGTAGGCTTTACTTAGCCTTTAGAAGAGGACACAGCAATGAGTTAAAAGATGATTACAATATAAGGTAAGAACATTTTGAGCTGCACTTGAGGCAAACAGAAGATTCCCATGTTGTTCTATGGCAAAACAGTTTAGTTCCCAGGGCTGTTCCTTGACCATTCGGTTTGTTAGATCCAGTTCACACACAGTATTTATCCTTCATTTTAGTGCCAGCCTGGTTCCTTGATTTTTTTAGCAGGAAAACAAAGCAAAAATTGAATGCCAATTTAAGAAATTTCACTAATTTCAAGTACTGGTACCATCATTTCACTGAGGAAAATGTTATCTCTCAGTTCATAAGTCAACTTTTTGGCTTACTAGTAACTAGTAAAAAACGAGTTCAATTAGGGCCTATTAACACTGATCATCTCTTGAAAGGTTTTGACCAAGTACTTACAAGTCTGAGATGAAGGCAGTTGGACTTCATGTTTTTTCACCTTATCAAAGAGGAGTTCAGCTCCTCCGCTGAAAAATAAACAAACAATTAATCAGATATCGTGCAAAGATTATAGCAGTATCAACAGAACCCCATAATATGTTGTCACAACTATATGGGTACAGGATATAATAGACCGCCTGAGCCTGACTGAGCAGCGGCAGTTCGCGCATGCAACGCTCAGCAAGAAGTCAGGGTCGCCCGGACTAGGTACAGGAATAACACATTCACCTCATTCGGAATAGGTAGATGGTAATGCATGGTTGCACTGGTAGTTCCTTTTCTTCTCAATTCCTTATAGTTTTAAGACATTTGGTTGGTTTAAAGTGCTCAAATGAAGCTCTTGAAAGCTGCATAATTAATTTCAATTCAATATGTGTATCTAGCTATACAATATCTTTTCAAAAAGGGTGATTTAACCAGTGTTTAAGGGTCCCTTTAAAACTTTAGATTATCTGAGTATTTTTGATTCTCGTAAAAAAAAGTATTAATTCACAATTTCCATGGTATAAAATTAATATACCAGTTAAGAGCGGGGTCAAGGGTGGGTAGCATTTTTACATTTGTAGGCCTATGCCTATATACAACTCTTACTTCATTGCAGTACATTTAGCGCTTTAGTACACTGTGTTAGAAAGTAGCCTATGTCAGTAGTACCTAGTGATGAACTATATAAGACCAACTCTTAGGGGGGCCACCATTTTATCTTAAGGGCGCTTGGAGTTTTTTAAATAAATAATTTCTTGCTAAGTTTTTGTGAAATAAATAAATTCCTTTTGGGCAGTCTTGAAATAAATCATTTCAGGAGGGGGTATTTCAAAGGTGCCGGAAGGAAATGAGGGCGGCAGGGGCGGTCGTCGAGAAAGGGCAAATCGAATTCGCGCGACAAAAATTTAATGTAGCGCCAATAATGATTTTGAATTAAAAATTAAAAATTTTTGCCTAAATTCACTGTCAATTAACGCCTAATAATGCTTTTTCTTTGAGATCAAAAGGGCAACCTTGCCCCTCCTCCCCCCCCCCCCTGTTCCGGCACCCTTGGGCATGTTTGGGTATTTCATAATTCACCCGCTTGAATAAGCCGGCTTGCCGAAATAAATAATTCCAGCAGAGGTAAACCCCCCCCCCCGATTATTAAATGGTCACCCCCTTATGTGATAAGTTCAAGAATATATTTCAGGAGCCAGTTGCTGAGTTGGTCTGCTTGGACTAAACACCCCCAGACAATCAGTCAACCAATGACCATCATGACCTTTACCAGCTGGGGCTAGCTTAAACAATGCTTTGGGTATACCTACAGACGATTGCAATTATCAGATTTGAAGCAAGGACCAATTACCTGAACTCTATCACAACATTTGGTGAAGCCATGCCGTCGAGGGAATCCTGAAGCCAAAGCGGGGAAGCCCTGTGATGACGTCACACCTAAAATGCCTGCTGCGTTGGTAAAAATGTCACCAAACCAGCTCAGCAAAATTCCATGTTTTTAATCATTTAATGGCTCTAACACGTATACAACGTAGTTAATCAGATAGCCAAATGCACCGTTGAGAAGTAGACGACACTGTGGTCAATATACAAGTGAAAACAAGAGTTCTTGAAACGTTTGAAATTAGTTGGGAAACGGAATCATTCACAACTCGCAGGACGCCAACTTGTTGTTGATTTGTGGCTGAGGTTAAAATGGACGAAGAAATTGTTGAATTTTGATAATGATGCTGCTCAAACCTGGACCAAAACATTGACGAGGTATCTGCTGGTTCAGTGTCATAATTGGAGGTAAGTTTTTGCCTACACTAATCACCTTACACACTGGTGCATGCAACTGTCACCGTGAATGCCAACCCAGTTTAAAACTGATTAGCTAACATTCAACATCATCAACCAACAAGCAAGTCAGGTCAGCATGTCTTTGTTGTGATTGGTATGTAATACACATGATGGAAATTCGCTATGATGTGCAGTAGTTGCAGATACAGTGCAATTAATGTAGAACTGATTTGGTCTTCACTTTCAGTCATCACTGACATTTCAATTCTATTAACATGATTAATAAAGTCTAGACATTTTATTTTGGCAGCAAGTTTTTAGCCAATGAAACAATCCATGATTAAGTCTGAGGTCTAATTTTTGGTTTATTAGGGTGAGCACACCATGACCATGCATGGACTTACACATTTAGAGCTATTTTTAGCCTTCTGTTGTGACGGGGGACAGTCAAAACGGCCAAATCCAAAACGGCCAATTATCTAGGACGGCCATTTTCTCAGACGGCCACCTCGATTGACGGCCAAAAACGAAGACGGCCACCAACCAAAACGGCCAAAACGCTATTCTCCGTGTATTTGGCTTTGTTTACATTAGAAATAGTTATGTTGTTGATTATTTAACTATCTGGGTAATTTTTTGCTACATCGTTGTTGCTTTGTGACTTTAAATTGATAGGTCTATGATTGCCGACGCTGCTTTGGAAATTTATTATGTGAATTGAAAATTTAACAAATAAAGTAAATTTGACTTCCCTTTGTTTGTTTAGGACTTTTTCTTATACATTGTACCATAATTAAAATAACACAGGTTCTTGACCTTTTAATCAATGCAGCGCAAAAAAAATGTAGCAGTTAATTGCGTGATTTCCAGACATCAGATCAAGAAACAAAATGTAACAAATGTAGCAAAAACAGTTTCTAGACATAAACAAAGTCTGCCTTTTCATGAAAGGTGGAAAAATTAAAATGTCACCTTGTCGATAACCATTTAATATTGTTTACAGCTCCCCATTGCCAAAGCTTTAGAATACTAGCTACAATAACCAAAATTAGAGACATGCAAACTGATTTTCAAATATCCAGCTATTGAATTAGAAAATCGCCGACAGTTGACATGTTTTCAATAATTATGCAATTAAATTGTTCAATCAGACAAACAAACTAGGCCTATCTATCTGTCTATACCCCAGTGTACCCTGTATACATAGCTTTTTGTCTATAGCTGTCTGTCTATCTGTGTGTCTAGCTGTCTGTCTATTGTTTATTTGACTTTCTGTTTATATATAGGTTTATATTTATAACTTTCTGTCCTATGATGTTGGCAATTCCTTCTTTCTCTAAAATAAATGTTAAATTGTACACCCAACGATTTAATGATTAATTTGTTTTCCGAAAAAGAATTCTTGATTGTAAATCGTAATAGCTCCTCAAAATAATGTTACAGTAATAAAGCAGGTGAAATTATAATTACCTGCATGGGATTAATTGGATGGACAACTTACAAGCCCATTGTTGTAAGGTGTGAACACATTGCCTTTGTTGTTTCAATTGAGTAAATCATTACGTAATGACTAATTAGGCCTAAAGCAAACGTGTCAAATTTTTACTTTGAAAGCAGTGTAGGCCTATCCAACAATAGCACTATTTATGTCAATTATGTGCAGCAAAATGAAATTAACAGAATAAATTCATCAAATTAAAGGGACAACGAATTAATTATTTTGCAAAAAAAACAAAAAAAAACTTGTAATAAAAGTTGTTTGCCAATTTAATTGTTTATAATTTTGTGTTAAGATACTTTTACTATTAGGACGGATGTTGTCAACTTTAATTAAAAGGAAAGAAAGCAAATTGATTTATGGTTGACTTTTAAATTCTGGAGGTTGACACTTCAATTGAAATCAGTTTGACTGCCATGAAACCACAATTGAAATTATAACAAAAAAAATCAGTAAACTATTTACTAATATTGTAGGTTAAAGCAATGCAGATTAAAAATTGTTCAGTTCTTTAATCACGCAAAATAACTTTATTATGAACTGGTGCTCAGCTTGATTACACTTAACTTATTGTAGATGGACTGACAGGCTTTCTACAATCACTTGATTACCGTAATTAATTGGACCAAATCGCTAATTACAATTCAAGCGATTTAATTGCTAATGTGTAGGGGTTCCAAGAATGCCAAAGACGATTCCAATTTACGGCAATATCAATTTTCAACTTTAAGTGCTATCTGTGACTGTCAGACTGATACTTAATCTTTGCATGCATGATTCTGGGCCTATAATAAATTTATATAGGCTGCCTATATATTTATTGGCCGTTTTGGGGGTTGGCCGTCCTAAATTTAGCCGTTTTGGGTATTGGCCGTTCTAAATTTGGCCGTTCTGGTTAGTGGCCGTCGTAGAATTGGCCGTTTTGGGAGTTGGCCGTTATGACTGTACTCCGTTGTGACGTCATTAGCATTGTTGGCTCTGTGACATCACTGAAACAATGGTGACGTCACAACAGCAGCAATAGGAGCAGTAGAAGAAAATGGTGTCTTCAGCTGTGTTGACAGCATTCTAATGGGACTACCTCAAAACCAGGGCAACAACATGCCAATACTTTCAAATTTTTGTGAAACTGTTTGGTCAAGGTGTCAGGAACAGGAGGAGACAAGTATTTTTGTCAAGAGTAAGGTACGGGTATGTTTTTAGACATCAGCCAAAAACTTACTGCCACAAAAAAATGACTGGACTTTAATTGAATTTTGAAACTTTCCCCCTAATTACCCCGAATAACTTTTTCTTAATCTTATGTTAGTCTTACCCCAGAGGGTGGGGGGCGGGGTGTATCCTGTCATGAGGTCTATCATTGTGACTGTGAGGTGAACTTTCCCCATAATATTTAACAGTCAACTTCAGGTAGAGTCCACTCAATTCCCATTCAAGTAAATTGTTCTAACCATGCTAAAGCAGTCAAGATCCTTGCATTAAGGAAACGGTTTCAAATGACTTGTTGGTAGGCCTCACAGTAGCATTTACAATGTGCTATGATCGTCTGTGAAAATTGTCACACCCTATTATCATCTAGTAATTTCATAGTGCACTGCAAAGTTCTGTTTATAAAACAAAATTCTCAGACCAGCTCTCTGATGCCAATTAACTTGTGCTCTTTTCAGGTGTTCTCTGTTGTCCCTCTGAACTCTCGTTGCGCTCAACATGGAGAGCTTGCAAGCCTTGTGCCTCCATCTGGTGGCTGAAAAACTTGAGTCCTTCTGCAGTCCAAATGACGATGGTGATTTGCGTCTTGGCCAAGATTTGTATTTACCATCACAAGTGTGTGATGCCATCTTGCAAAGAAGAAGGAATTGTGGACTGACCAGTCGGTTCCTATCAATTTTTCAAGACCCTACAGTGACGCGGCTGGACAATGTTGACTTCAGTTACATGAAACAGTTCAATGCTATGAACACAAGGTCGTATTTGAAATGTAATGAGAAGTTGACCCACCCTTTGGAAAACAATTTGGCAGAGATGGTCAGTCATGATTTGAGTGAATTGAATCTACTTGGTGTTCGTTTGACCCGGAAGGTCATTGATGCTATTGGCAAACACTCTCATCGACTGCGAGGGTTGCATCTGAAAGCGTCCAGTTTCAACTGCCGTTGTTTGCGTAAAAGAGATAAAGGGAAATCAGAGGTACATGCGTCTGCCCAGTGCTGCTTAAAAGACTTCAAACCTGACTTGCAGCGTCTGCAAAAACTCTCTCTCCATGAGGCGGGCTCTGATTTCTTTGATACAGCTCCTCCCAGTTCTCGTGTCGTCATGGAAATGATGTGCTCTGCCAAACAGCTGACCATTCTCGACCTGTCTAAATCTCTCCTGGTCAACCTGGACTTCTTAACGCCTGCTCAGTTTCCGCATTTACACAGCCTCATTCTTTTTGAAGTCAGAGTACGTCAGTCGAGAAGAGAGGAGTCAGCTTTGGCAGCACCAGAATTTCAAACGATCTCAGCTCTCAAATCTCTCAGGTACAGTACTGTATGTTTGAACTTGAAGTTGTGTTTTATTAACATGAAATGTTTTGGGTATCTTTTGTAAGTATTGTGGTCGATTTGCAGGCTTATGAGTGATGGTGTGTCTACTTTGAGCTACAAACTATACGTTTTGCAACCGAAACTATCCGCTTTCCATCCAAAGATATTTAAAAATATTAACAAATATTTGTATTCCAAGATGTATCTCAATATAATAGTATATGTTTTCCAAAAGTAACCACATCTTCCAAAATTATCTGCTTTGCATCCGAAAGTGTCTGCTTCACAGAAGTGTTATTGATTGCCCATATTCATATGGGGCAATCTCTGCAGTCATCCTGTCAACAATCCACGTCATTGCGTCCATAATTATGTCGTCCGCAAAAATTGTCGTCCACAAAAAATGTCGTCCACAACACCTGCAGCTTCTTGGCTGTTCAACGAGCAATTGGCAAATCTGTCATAGCTTATGAAGTCAGATGTGCACATAATGGGCAATCTCTCGTCCCAATGGGACAATCAAACGTTATTCAAATTATGAACTGCTGGGGAAGTGCCAATTTTGAATGGCCCCAATTCTAGTTACTCTTTTTATTTTGATCTGGAAAAAGAGGCTATTAAGGTGACTCAACCGTGGTAGTTTGATCATACAGATTTTTCTAAAATTTTGCACAGGTAGTCTATGGGACCCATACATTCCAAAAATGAAAAATAAAAAAATTTCACCGACTCGTTTGGTTGCCATGGTAACAGCATGTTGGCCTGATGACTGCTTAAAAGTTATAAATTGAGTTTTTGGTTATGTACCACAGAATAGAGCATTACATGCATTTGTCACACAAAAATGTCAGAAATGTATTCCCATGGATGTAAACCAATACATTTGCCACAAATTTGAAGAAAAAGGTTAAAAATACTTTTTTCTGTAAGAGCTCAAAGGGCACAAACACACTAATTAATTGCAGATTTTGCATGCATCAATTTTGGCAGTAATCAAATTTTAGGAAAACGATCATACAGATTTTTTAAAAAATTTGCATATATCATAAACAGGTTATTGTCAAACAAATATCCAAAAATAAAAAAAATTCACCGAGTCGTTTTTTAACTGCAGTACCATGACTATGCCAATGTCAATTTAAAGAAATAAAGACAATTTTAGACACAGTTGACTGAAATTAGTTGAGCAAATTCTTTTGATACAGATGAGAAGCTGAAACTTTGAATTAGCATAGAGTAGGTGTTACTGCGTTCAATAAAAAAAATAATTATGCTTCTAGCTGCATTAGATCTCATTTAAATAGCAAATTACTGGCTGCCATGCTGTTAAAAAAAAGAGAACAGAAAATGGTAACGTCACAACTTTTTCAGGGCCTGCAGCAGTGGTGACGCTATGTTGCTAGGCAACCAGGCTGCTCAGAAGTATGTGCAGTGTACCACGGTTGAGTCACCTTAAAGCTGGACTAAATATGCTTCGTCCCAATGAAGTGGGCATAAATGAGTTGCTACATAAAAACCTGAGTAGATGTAATACATTTTATGTGCACTGCAGTCAGGATTGCTTTTAGTACATTGTCGTTCATTGTATGTATTTTTTCTGCACATTTTTCAGACGTCTTGATATCAGCAGAATATGCGAGTACGCTGCCGATGCCTACACGGTTCCAGAAACGCAAAAAGCATTTGAAACAATGGTGGCAGATTTGGCCAGTTTGGAAAGCCTGGACATCTCAGGGACTGCATTTGCTGGGTTAGTAATGAGTGGCATTGTTGTGTGCAGTAGAATGTTTCAATGACTTCCTTAATTGTTTGGACAATAATTAGATAGTTTGAAATTCTGTATTTTTTGTTGGCATTGTTCTTAATAACTTCTTATTAGGACTGAAGATTTTGCACAATAATCAATAATTTTACACCCCAAAATGAATGTTCCAGTATTTTCAGGTGTTTCTCACATTTAATTGTTCTCATGTTTAAATGCTGCTGTGAATCATTTTGGTTTCAGTGACAGTGATTCCATACCTTGGCTAGAGGGGCGCCACCTGTCTTTCTTGGGTTTGTTGGATTGTAAGAACAAGCCAAGTCCTTGCAAGAGAGCTAACCTGCCTGCAAATAGGGTGAGTAGGAATATATGTCATGAGATTGAGGCTTGAGCAACTGGTAATAGCATTCAATTGCTTATAACTTTTTTGTTTCATTTGCCAAAATCTTGTACATTCTCAGAGTTTCCTAAATTCAGACTATTTTGCATAATTTTGAAAAAAATGTTTAATTTTTGAAAAGTTGATAAATTTTATTCAGTATCCTATGTCACACATATGATTTAAGATTTGATGCAAGCATCCCACCATCAGCCCTCAATCGCTGTTATGAGATAACTATATATATAAATTATATTATATAATATAATTATGTATAGAGAGAGAGGTTATTTATGCATGATATTATTTAATGTCATTGATTTCATGGATCCAGGTTGCGGGCACTGCCAATATTGACCAGATTCTGACCTGTCTACAAATGTACGCAACACGGGCCTGGCTACCTCACGTATTTGAACCGTTGAAGGCTTTGATTCATCACCTCCTACCTCCCAACCAGAAGCTGTCCAAGCAGGTGCTGCTCCGAGCCTTGAAGGTCAGTTTTGTGAAGGTTGTGCTTGTGTCGTTGAAGTACATTTTGGTTACATTTGCAGATTTTCAACTGTTTGTTGGTAATGTCAGCGATATTTCACTTCTTCTGTTGGGCAAATGCAAAATGCAGATTTTTTAAGGGAGGGGGAGGATATTATTTGGCCGTATTGCTTAAAGGGTGAGACCATGAGAGTGTGGGAGGGACAGAACCATTGCATTGATGGAGTGCTTCATTTCACTTTAGAGTTTCAAAGCAGGAAAAGTCTTTGGATATTCCTGCTATTTCTTTGTGTATCCTGCTGTCCTACTTCCTTTATACTTCACACGAATCGCACCACAGAGGGTTGCAGTCTACAAAGTTCTATATGTTTATTTGCAGGTTGTAGTGGAGGTTATGGAGAAGAATTTACATGAAGGCCAGATTCTCGCAGCTGGATGGTGGGTCTGCCCTTTCTTTATCAATGTTATTACTGCTATTTTAATAAAGTACAATTCTATGGGCATTTAGGCCATTTGCTTTCAATTCAGTTTGCCCTCCTTGACCGGGTTACAAAGTCTGCAATTTTAGATTTGATTCAAAACTTTGTCGCTTCATATGCAGCTTGCTTACAAAGATGGTACTATCCTATGCAATCATGGACATTCATTGTCCTCAGTCCCTGACACTGTGGATTATCTGGAAAATGTCATTTGACTGAAAAAGAAAATCTCTAGTTTATATTGATGGTTTATATTCATGCCTGTTGCCTATTTGTTACAGCACTTGCCTCACTGTCTTGCTTGGGTCCCTCACTCTCTCGCTGGACATCGCTACAAAGAGGTGAGTTCATAAAGAATTGTATCTCCAAATCTCGATACTTAAATTCAATTAATTAATATTCCATTAACACAAACAGTTTTCTCATTGATGGCCAACATGACAAGCCCTGCACATTTTACATCAGTCTTCACCTTTTTCTGGGACTAAGGTCTACTTCCTTTTGATTTTCCAAAATGGGAATTTCCCTGTTATGTTTTTGTTATTGTCACTAACTGCTTGTTCTTCTTCTCTCAGGCACATCATCAGACTTATCATCGACATCATCCATTCAAACACAAACCTGAAGGTAAAACTTCCTACTTTAATTCAGGCTACTTTGATTACTGGCTTTCTCACTTGTGGGAATTGTCCCAACAAATCTTACTCTAGTACGTTGTACTACACGAATAATCGCAAATTTATCATTATCGCGATATCAAGTAGGGCGATAAATAAATTATTGAAAATGTCTGTATTATTGCTCAAGAATTGGAATTTCTCTGCATGAAATTCAAACTTTTCAAAAAAAAATTGGGGTTTTTAGGTAAATCTCTTGCTTGCGAATTTATCGCATGATTTATCGTCATCGCGATATGAAACACAGCTATCGCATATCGCATCTCAGCCTTTTATCTTACAGCCCTAGCAGAGTGTCTTTCACATGGATTCAGAACATGATGTCACTGCTATAGCTCATTTAAAATATTTAAATTGATTGAAATAAGTAGACTTAATCAATTTAAAACTGACATACCATGGTACATCTTATGAACTTCAGACTGGAAACCATGAAGTTGATGAGTATAAGAATAGCCAATTATTAGCTTTTTCTCAATCTCACAATATAATAAGCCTAGTTTATTTCCAACTTGGAAAATTCCTCACTTTGACCCATTCCTTCCTGTTCCAGTTATTACGCTGTGCTGCTGATGTCCTGGATCGATTCTCTTGGCCCAAGGATGGGGTGAGTCAGTTGTTCACAATTTCAAATTGATCAATAGCCATATTTTTGACATAGTTTTGCGCATGTCCTTGAAATGATTTTAAACAGTGTGATGCTAAAATTTATATACTGAGCACTTGAAGTGGCTCCGGACCACTCACTGGAGCATAATCCCACATGGGCTGTAGTTCTAATATGAACGAGAAGATGTAGAAGTATATGTCAATTGCAATGAATTAAGCCCCAGTTGACTTTATGTTTCGCTGGTTGGTTCCAGTAAAAATTAATAGCTGGACAATTTGGTGAAGATTTCGGTCTTGTGAGATCCATTTTCAGTTATTGAACAATTTATCAGTAAATTTTTTTGAGCAACATCCATGCGGGATCTTGTTTGGATGATTTGTTGAATTGGCAGACTCTTGTATCTGTGTCTATGTAGGGCAAGGACAAGATCCCTTATGTGTGAACCTGAGCCTATGTTGGACGGCTGTTTCAATCATCCTTCGCCTCATTGCCGTGTCCTCCTCCTGTCTTAATTAGCCTACCAAGTGCAAAAATACAGGACGTAAAGCCCCAATCATCCATACCTCATGTGCGATCACTACAGTTTGTCTCATCTACCATGCGAACTGAGATTTAGCACCAATTCAACAGTCTTGTGTAAAATCAATGCATGGAATTGGGGGATTGGCACAGGCACCAAGTTACCAGGAACTAAGTTTAGAGTGGCACTGCAGGGCGTTTCTGTGACATCACGGCCCATTGTGTCACTGTTTGCTTCACAAATATCAACAAATTTGTGGAAATGGACTGCTGGCGTCAAAAATTGCCAAAAAACGGGCAAAAACGCCACCAAAACATCGCGAAAATGTGACAAACAGATTACAAATCAGCTCATCTACCTGTGAGTATGTGTAGATCTACTGTGCGATTTTTAGATACTAAGCAATCAGGCCAAACACCAGTTCGCATGTTGCATGAGACAAACTGTATGTCATATGTTGAGGAATCCCACTCTCTCTCCTGTTTCGTCACTGGACGTCAGTCAGTCCTTTGTTAGTGTCCTGAACTGGTCAAACAGGGCACCACTTGCTGTACTTATACCTGTATAATAAGGTGGTAATTATACTGTGGACTCTGTTTGCTTGCAGTACTTTGCGTTTGAACGGCTGCTTGCGGCCATGCTACGGATGTTGCGTCTGGCGTTGAGGAAGGACCAAGAGGCCTTGCAGCACAACTACATGATCTCTCAGCTGGAGAGCATGGTCGGTCCCATCGACCCCAACCACAAGGCCATCGTGGGCAGACTGGGTGGAATTAAGGTGAGCAATGTATCACAGAGCCAGCGTACTGATACACTTTTTTGATGTTGTGTGCCATGACTTAAAATTTTGTCATGTCATGTCAGGGCGTATGCTGAGCAAAATCATAGTGGGGGGATGACCGGTACTGAAGCATACGTACCCCGGAAGTATTCAGAATATTTGAAATTTTTACATGTTAAACACCTTACTTTGTAAAATTCTATCTAGGGGGGAAGGTCCCCCCAACCCCCTGCAGGCTACGGCCCTGCCGTTTTAGTTCTCTTGCCACAAAACAGAAAAGTTGTAATATTTTTCATATTTTCTAGGCCTAATGGATGTCGCAGAAAATTGGTCCAATTATTTTTTCTGTTATTTATGAGGTTCTTTTTTCTTGCAGTTGCTGAACCAATTGGTTGCCGTAGAAGTAAAGAAAAAGAATGGTGAACACCACGCCCCGCTGGCCATTGCGTGGCAGCTGCTCTACAGCTTATCGGGTAGGTCCAGTTGTTTGATTATCTTTGAGGGCTGTAATTGTTTATGATTCTATGTGATATGTGTGGATTCTGATTGATGTTGTCCTTCGTATATTTCAGTCCCCGTGGATTTAGATTTGGTTTATGTTTACTAATTTGATTCACTCCTTGCAGATGATACGCCAGAAAACAGCAGGCTGTTTGTAAAGGAGAAGGGATTGGAATTATTTGGGGTTTGTCAGAAGGTGAGTTTTACTCTTTCAGCTGATGTGCTTTGCAAAGGTATTAATTGTCTGGGTTTCCAACTTCTGTTGCAATCAGGGAAGTTGAAAAAATTCAGTTGAATCGTAATTGGCTTCATTAGAGTAAGTACACACCGCATAGAACTTTGTTGTACAAGTTGAGACTCCCCCTGTGGGACATTTGGAGAAACTATGAAAAAGATTTTGTTAAATCTTTTTTCAGACAAACACCACTGAGAGTTATGCTGAAATGCCTTTGTGTTGACAAGAATTTTATTTGACCTAGACTCGAGCTTACTTATTCCTAAATGAGAAATTTCTGTCCGACCCTCAATCATGTTTGTTTAGAAATTGTTAACTTAAGTAGCATGCGCGTTAGATTTTTAACCTGAGTAGCATGAGTGTTAAGATTGTTAAAATGAATCCGAGCTCAGAATGTGCTTTTTTTTTAAGGATTATGTATATTTATAGAGACCACAGGTCTCTCGGGGCGAAGCCCCGAGAGACTGAAGGTCTTCAAATGGTAGAAGACAGAGCTACTCACACATTGATATACTAAGCAATTTTTTTGCATGCGCCAAACCAAAAAAGTGTCGGCGTTTATGTGACGTCATTACTGAACGAGACACAATTGAGATGACGTCACAAGAGAGCCAGCCATGGATGACGTCACTTTGGCAAGCTATAAATAAACCTTGCTTGCTTCATAACGTCACAACACTAGTATAGGCCTGCAGGCAGCAACCCCGGGGCAGCAACCTATTGGTAACTCAATAGGCCTCAATCTATCTATCTATCTGTGTATCTGTCTGTCCATCTATCTGTATAGCTGTCTGTCTAGCTGTCTGTCTATCTATCTGATAATTCATTCAGTATTTAAAAACTTTTTAACAAAGCCCTTAACGTGTATAATCATGAAAATCATAAAATAACTCTTTCATAAATGTTGAAAACAAACTAACAATTCACTCTCAGGTGACAAAAAAATTATATCTTCATCCTGTGGTCTCTCTATGCTTTGGCATCATCATATTATGATACAATGCCAGAATACCAAAATCTATAAAATATTTTTGCTTTTCAGTTGATCAAGAATGAACATGTGATCGTTGATATGATGGGCATTTTGGTGAGTGGACCTACTGTTCGGACTACTTATTTATATTCATGAAATTCGGAAGTGTAATAAAAAAGACAATAATTATCACAAATCGAAAATTGCTTAAACATTATTTTATCTTACTCTATTAAAGCCGAATATATATATATACTACTCGTCACTAATTTTTTAGCCGTTTTTTTCTGATATTTCACTTTTGGATACGGTTCTTTTATTATTACTTCTGCTTCACAATGTTTCTAGTGCCTAAATAGTAACAATGCCAATTTTAAATGTCTTATCACTGCAATAACCTTAGGGGCGTTGTCATGATCTTATCAAATAATATCTTGGAAGTTGAATTTTATGATTGATTTCAGTGCAACACGGCAGAGGTGGAGGACATGAGACCCTACATCATGAAATCCTCGCAGGTCATGGACTATTTGACGTAAGCAATTGCTTTTCAATTCAAACTAGTGAATAGTGAATACTAGTAATCTCTTTTTTGGCCGCTTTGTTTTTGCTCATATTTTCATGTAGTCTCAATTGTTTTGGGGATATTTATTTTCATTCTATAATTAAAAGGAAATAAGTTTTGCAGGTTCCTGGACAATTTACTTGAGCTATGTTGGCCAAGGAAAACCAATTAAGTGGACCAGTAACTTGAAAAATTTCCAATAAACTGACAATGTCAAGAGGTGATTTTTTATGCCTGAGTAGGTTGTTCTGAATTTTTATGTCCATTTTAACATTGTATTGCAGCTCTACAATTAAGAGGGGTTATTTTGAAAAGAGGAACTCCGCAGTGTGTGCACTAGCCCACCTGATCGCAGATGGAGAAGACAAGTGGACCTACGAAAAGTACTCTCGCCAAGAGGTTGACAAAATGATCGAAGAAGAGATAATTAACAAGTGGAACATCAAGAAACTCAGGATGGTGGAGTACAGGTGAAGAATCTAATGATCAAAGGAACTTCTAGATCCAGACAGATGTCCGAGACATCCCAGATTTCTTCCTGAACTGCGGCGGGGGGGGGGGGGAGGGTTGGTCTAGTTGAACTGGGGGGGGGGGGGGGAGGTTGGTCTAGTGGTTGCATGCTGGGCTGCCAATCGCTGGGTCCAGGGTTCGAATCCTGCTCTTGCCGGATTACCTGGGCCTATGTTGGATGGCTGTTTCAATCATCCTTCGCCTCATTGTCGTGTCCTCCTCCTGTCCTAATTAGCCTACCCAGTGCATAAATACAGGACGTAAAGCCCCAAACATCCATCCATCCATCTTCCTGAACTGGGAGTTTTTATTACAAATTAAGTTGATTCTAATGTTGGTCAAAAATGTCTTATAGAAGCAACAGACTATAAGCAGTTTATGATGTACTGGGTAATATTATAAACAGGTATATCTGTAGATGCCCTTCAAATTAATTAAAGTATCTGAATCTGGAATTCATGATTTATAATGAGAGTATGATTATTTTTAAGTTAAAATTTTGTCATTTGCTGTTGTGCAAATTATACAGTTAGTCTTTAGACATGTCCAACATTTTCCCACCTTATACGTTTATAAATGAATGCTCAATGTTGCCCTTGCTGTTCCAGGACCCTGGCTCCCCTTGTGAGACTGGCTAGCTGCTCTTTGTGCCCTGGAGTACAGTGTTATGGTACTTGGGAGATCATGACGGTCGCTGCCGGCAAACGTAAGTTATTATCAGAATTGTGGGACAGTTGTACAGCATGTGCGCCGCTTTGTGCGGCTGTCAACTTGTGCAGTAGAGAATGAAATTGGTTTAAATGACTCAAAATGACACAAAAGTCCACTCTGTAGGGGGCCTCTGGTCTGCTGCTAAAGAAAGCATGGTTATTCTTTTCTCTCCAATTTATATCAGAAACCCCCGTTAACCTTCAGTTAGATGTAATGTATTGGGTAAGCTTTATTTGGTTATCTTACGTGGTTGTAGCACCTTGTTCAAGCAGAACACTGCCCGATTGGAAGTTCTAATCCAAAATATGAATATTGGATGATGCTTTTCTTGCAGCGCATGTCTACATGCCTATGCTGGAACGGGATGGAGTCCTTCCCGTACTGAGGGAGATTCTCGAAGGTCATCAGAGCACGTCTGAGGAGAAATGCGCGTGTCGATCCTCAGATTCCCAGTATACTTCCAATTCCAAGATGACATCCACGCACGACTTCTGTCGATGTCAGTATGCCACGACAGTCTTGCACCAGTATGAAGCCTTCCAGACGAGGAAGGAGGCCTCCGATAAGAAAACTATCAAGGTGAGAGGTTATCACTGCGATGCTTCTAGCTAATACTGAGGAGTGAGGAAGGGGAGGGCGTTGGCTGAGTTGGTAAAACTCTAGGCTTCCGATCAATGGGTCCCTAGTTCAGTTCTAGCTCTGGTCCTGTTAGGAGTTGACTTGGACTTGAGCACTGTCAGCAGCAATTCGCTGTACAGACATACACCGAAAGGCAAATATCTAGGATCGGGAAATGTTTACCGACAGTGCATGTTGTGTTGGAATTATGGCAGAATCAAATTTGGTTCAAACATGACTCTTTGTGTTTCAGAAAATCAACCTGGCGGACCTGAATTATCCCTCCAACGGCCAGTTGCAAGAAACGGACGATGACGACAGTGACTATCAGCCGCACATTTCTGACTCTGAAGATGGCGGAGGTAAGCAACTGACTGAAAACCACTTTGATGACTTTAGGAATTAAGAAGAGAAATCTGCTGTGTCCTGTAAAAATGTTATGTCAATTAAAGTTTAAGGAGTAGACATATTGCAAATGATGAATATAACTAGAGGGTTCTAATGTTCCCTTGTATTCATATTCTTGTACATCCATGATATGCTCAAAGTTACAAGTCTAGAACCATCTTGTGCTTTTTCACAGATAATGAAAATGACGAAGGCCCTGATAACGATGATGATGATGACGATGATGATGATGATGATGACCACAACCAGCAACATCATAACGCCCTCATCGCCATGCTGGAGGGCAACTTGATTCAGCAGGCGGTTGATGAGCTGGAGGAGTACCGCCCTGGTGACTTTGAGTCTGACCTTGACCCTGACATTGATGTTGCGGATGAGGTGGTCATACCCGATGCTGTGGTCCTCATGCAGTGGCAGCAGAACGACCAGGAGGATAGCTCTGTCGAGCTCTTTAGCGACGACTCTGATTCGAGTGACGATGAATATCACAGCGACAATGAAATTATCTT